>CM021321.1:3980510-4002473 GCA_010645155.1 Tigriopus japonicus
GATAGAGGCGTTAATGAATCCGAAAAAAGGGACAACGAAAATTACCCAGGCACTTCTTGAGAATAGGGTTTTCAGTCAGATAAAGATGTTTGTTGCCAATTAGCGTTTTAAAAAAAATCAGTTGACCTAAATGTGGCCAAAATTTCTACCAAAAACAAAAACGAGATTGAAAATTTCGAATTCAAAGAGAGAAAAGAACGAGACCAAAAAAACCTTAAAAAGCACAAGATAGGTTTTCTACCTTTTCACTTTTCCCATCTATATCCATTTTACCTTAACTCCCCTATCAACCACTTCGTGGTGTTGGAGTAGTTTTAACAATAAACAATAATAAATAAATATGAGAAAAATTACTAAGTTTGTTTTCGTCATTCATTCTTTCGCCGGTATCCAATTTGAACTTACTTTAATGGCCTCTTTAACCCCTAAAGACTTGAAAGGATTCCCATAACGCAACAAAGATTAGAATCAATTCGGAAAATCTCGAGTCTTCTGTGTATTTTTGGATTGACACAAAGGAGGAATAGCGAAATTTAACTGGAGGAATATCGATCCGATGACGGGTTCATGTTAGGTTGTCTCTCTCCTTCACCTTCTTTTTTGGGAGGAGGTGGTTGACTTCCAAAGAGGACCAACAAGATGGCCACGAAAAGTAAAATATCCGTGGCCCAATCGTACCGCAGGATGCCCAAGAACGTTAATTTGGTCCTTAAACTGATAGTAACCCGCCCCCACCATCGAATATAAAACAGTTTAGGCATACAATCAAGCCCATTTCGGACCTGAATCCCGTCCACCAACCACTCCGACGTATCCGGCTTTTGCACAAATCGGGTATTAGTAATCACGAGAGAATTGCCCGCCATTAAAGCATTAGGATCGGGAAGTTTAGCGAAAAAGGCTTTCAATTCATCAGCCCACTCTTTCTTGTCTTTCTCCTTCTTCAAGGTCTCAATAAAGGCCGCATATTTCTCGTTGTTCTCCACCGACAACTTTCGAACGGCTTCGGCTCCCTTTAAAGAAATGGTGCCCAAGGTCAGTTCCAAGACCTGATCCGGTCTCACTCGTCCAAAAGACAACCAAGGCAGCAAGATATCCTCGGTATCTATCACTAAGGACTCTCTCTCCTCGGGTTCCAGCTCTAATTTGGAGATTTTCTCGTAACATTCCGGAGTGAGATGCTGGCGTAAGGCTTCGAGATTGCCGTCGGCTAATTCCGACGTCACCACGGATAAGGCCAATTGAGCGCCTTCGGCAAACTCTTTGGTGTTGGTCTGACGGAGAGGAACAAATCCGTGTCCGGAAAAAAGGACGCACATGCGGGTTAAGAAATTGGGACGAGCTCGGAATTGGTCAAAGTTACCGTCGCTGGTGAAGGAAGGGAGGCGGTCCTGGAGGCAAGGGCTGGTGGATAAGGGGCGGGAGGTGGGCTGGATGATGGGTCCGGCTCGTGACCTGAGGACTCTCAGTAAGCCCCGCATGTTTGATTAGGTGTTTTACAGAGCTGGAGAGTTCGATGTGGGCCCATTAGTTTTGGACAGTGTATTTATTTGATCAGGGTTGCGATGGAGATATTTGGACAAAGGCGCAAAATGCCATTGGCGGGAACCAGACAGGGGTTGAGGAAGATTTATGAAGTTGGAATTTTAGGCCTCTTCTAAAGGTGCTTCTGGTTGGATGTGCTTAGTAGTTATATAAGTGGATATTTAAGGCAGTCAGAGATGGCGAGTAATAGTAATTGAAATTATTTACATTTTTAAACAAGTGGGTGTAATTTAAGTATTTACATTGACCGATTATTTCTCAAATCCAAGTACTTCTAAGCAGAGATTGATGAGAATTGCAATCGCAATGCTGCATATCAACCAAAAATCGGGATATAAAGAAACGCGAATCTGGATATCAGAAACATAAATATTTTTGCAAAGCCTCTTAATTAACTCATTTCTATTAATACAAGAATCATGACTTTCCTGCCAATCCTGATTAAACCGGTAAGGCAGTTAATTTTTCCTTCTCTCTGCAACTACGATAAAAATCCCCAAAATATGGCAACACTTCCTTCACGGGCAATGTTTTGATTCTGTTGTCAAAGGCACTTGATTGGCTGAATGTCCATTACAAAATATGATTGGTCAGGGATAACCTATATAATAGTATAAATACTGGATGCGAACTCGCGGAATTTCCTAGCTCGCAACCTCACACGGATGAGGCCGAGAGTTCGTAAGTAAACCAGAAGTACAGACGGCCATGTTGGGAGTGGAAAATCAAACGGAAATCGACCAAGAGTCCAAAAGATAGTGCGCCAATCGGGGTTTTCTGTGTTTCAAGCGGGTCCAGCCAAGTCCTAGCCTTGGTAAAGGTTACCAAGGCTCACTCAAGGCCCACGCCTCAAAATCAGTCTGATGTGGGTGTTTCGAAGACATTAAGTTCAGCCAAGAACGAGTGAATGAAATAGTGAATGAATGAATGACCACATCATGGAGTGCGAGTGAACCCCCCACAAGGTGTCTTTTCTACAAGATGACGATCAAAGTGATCAAATTAAATCTGATGATGACTAGGTTACCTGCTACAACCTTCGGAAGTGATAGACCTAACTAAAGCAAAAAGAACGAATATGGACCGGAATCCGAGCCCAAATTCCTCTTTTCCGCAAAAGGATTAAGAACAAACTTTCCCACGGACCAAAACGGGGAGTTTCCTTATGCTCATCCATTACAAAACTTGAACAACTTAAGAATATCTTACCATTCCTTGAATTATCAACAACAAAATAGCGGGGTTTTCCGAGCTTATCTATTATCCGATTTGAACGTCTTATTAATATCTTTGAACTTACAATTGAACCCATCCATGTATTATCCTGAACTTAACTAACACATGCCAAACTTTGTATGAAATCAAGTTTGTTTTAGGTTGTGTCACCTTGCCATTGTTCTATAAATGATGTTCCATCCTCGAATTTCTTTTATTATATGGTTGTGTCTTTTAGTTCAGGATAATTCAAGGACAGGTAAGATATTCTTAGGTTGTTCAAATTGTCTAATGGATGAGCGCCATAAAAATCCCCGTTTTGATCCAGAGGAGAGTTTCTGGGGTAAATTTGGTTCCTTTCCAAGAGGATTCTCCGTTCGCATTAAGGTCCACATAAAACAAAAAAAGAAGTCCTCAATGTCAAGAATTCCATCAAATGAAGAACAAATTAAGATGACTTCGAAACATATCAGGTGTGCCTACTAGCAATGGATGGGCTCAATATTTTGATTTGCCTTTCGACTCAGTCAGCCCAAATTGGTGATCTGACAGTCTAACCCGGATTACATGGACCCTCTCAAAGTCTTGAAAATGAAATGCTCCCACCAAGATTGAATTGTGTGGATTTTTTGACTCAATTTGATTGTTCATTCCTGGACAAAGGGATCTAAGAACTAAGAAGATCAATGAAACCCTATCAAGCACGTAGAGCCTTTCCCTGCAATGAAAAGACATGATCCTCTGGTCCTGAAGGACCCTTAGCCCCAGTCCTGCGTGGTCCTGACCTTCTTGAGCCCCAAGACTTGAAACATTTTCAATCAAATCCACAATCCAGGATTTAATCCTCATGTTTTTCACTTATTTTGTCTCAAGGACGTCGTGATTGCCTTTGTTCCAATTCCAATCCGGATCAGATGGCTGATCTGATCCAGAACCGTCAAAAGTGCCCTTCAATAGTTACAACCAACAACATCTCCGATTTGGACTCCATCTTGTTTCAAAATGAGACTATTCTCATTCCTTCATTTTCCTATAGAAATGGTTCCTGCGTCGTGGAGGTGCTGAAGAGGATGGAAGAGGAGTAACCCTCCAGATATCACCACAGATACTTCTATTTAGCATTGTTTCACAGAAGTTGGACTAATGGGTGAAGCAAGATTCCATCTATGTATTTTCCTGATTGTTAAGAGGACTAAAATCCTTTGGAGTGCTGAATGTCAAACGTTCATGAGACGAGTAAAAGGAGTGCTGGGACCTCTAAAATCAAGGCGAAGAACAACTAGTCAATAAATATTAGCACAAAAAGTTTGACTGAATTCTTTCAAGATGCATGTTCAACAGTTTTACTCGTTAATAAGGAATGAATGACATTGTTTCAAAATATAGCCTCGGCCTCATACCATTTTTTTAAAAATCGGAGTTCGTGTCCACCCCTTTCAGGGGTTCCTGGATTGGTTCATCAACGAACCCGACAATTTAGGACGTCAGCAAAATCAAAACAGGTCTTCTTCTGCAATGTGCAATCCAAAATAGAGGCGTTTAGGTCTTTTCAAATAAAGACAGGCCAACTGAACGTCACCGCAAAAAGGCCTCGATAATATTTGAGGAGGTGATGATGCGATTGATTCGGACGATTCACAATATTTGTTGTTTAAACACCATGGATGTGACACGAACCAAAAACCTAAATGTGGCACTTCTGGGCTTGGCATTTATGCTCATTTTTACGGCCTTTCAAACCATGGGCAACATTCAAACCACACTGCTTCAATCGGCAGCCAATCCCGATTCCTCAGGATACGTTCCCGGGTTTCACGGATCAGGATATACCTCACTGGCCATCATTTATGCCGTTTTCGCCACGGCTAATTGGATATCACCACCCGTGGTGGCTTGGTTGGGCTCCAGATTGACCATGGTCGTGGGAGCCTTGATGTATGCGGTCTTCATCGCCCAATTTTATTGGCCCAATGACATTCTATTGTACGGGACTTCAGCCTTGATCGGATTGGGAGCGGCCATTTTGTGGACGGCTCAGGGAAATTTCTTGACCATTAATTCCGACAGTGCCACAATGACTCGAAATTCGGGGGTGTTTTGGGCCATGCTCATGTCTAGCAACTTGATTGGCAATACGTTTGTGTTCTTCCAATTCAGAGGGTTGACTGATATCGATGAGCACACCCGTAGTTTGGTCACCATTGTGCTTTTCGCCATTTGTTTGGCGGGTACGGCTGTGTTATTTCTGTTAAGGAAACCGAGTTGGACTTTGGATGGTCCTCAGGCCCCTGACACGCCTACCCAAGCATTCCAAAAGGCGTGGCGGCTCTTCTTGACCCCTCAAATGCTCTTACTTTGCGTGACGTTTTTCTACACGGGATTGGAGTTGACTTTTTGGAGCGGTGTGTATGGTCCGAGTATTGGATTTACCAAGGCTTTTGGACTTCAAGCCAAAAGTTTGGTGGGACTTCATGGGATCCTCATTGGTGCGGGTGAGATCGTGGGTGGGCTTTTATTCGGCATTTTTGGTCATGTTGTGGTGAAACGTGGGCGGGATCCCGTTATCATCCTGGGTTTTTTGACTCATTGTGCCACTTTCTTCGGTATCTTCTTGAACCTTCCCAATAGTGCTCCTTCTGGAAATGCGGATAACGCTTCCGCATATATTGAAAGCAATGCCTACTTGGCCATGATTTGCAGTTTCACATTGGGATTTGGTGATGCTTGCTACAACACGCAGATCTTCTCGATTTTGGGTAGTGTTTATTCGGATAATTCTGCCGGTGCTTTTGCGCTCTTCAAGTTCGTTCAGTCCACGGGAGCCGCATTGGCCTTTTTCTACTCGGATGTGGCACCCTTGTATTATCAATTGCTTTTCATGATCATTCTTTGTGTTCTTGGAACCATCACATTTCTTCGAGTGGAACTCGGTACACGACGAACGGGAAGTGTGCCCATTCCAAATGACGATAACGAGAGCTTTCATGGCGACATTGTGGAACAGCCAGGAGATCAATTGGTCCATTGACTGGAGTGATTGTTTTATATTTTAACATGAAAAATACAGTATATGTTTTGATTGATAAATTCTACTTTTAACTTTTTTAGTTAGTGTAAACTGCAAAACTCAAGGATATAGTTGAAAATGACGAAACATTGAAAAAAATGGGTTGATTAAAAGAGCCTAATTTTAGAGCTGTTTACACTTTTTCATGCTTTTCTCAAATGCGGTGTTCCAAATGGCTTTTTAGGTTTGAATCAAAATACCCAAAGACATCATGGCACTGTTTGGATCCACAATTTAATGGGGAACAACTTTACTTTAATGATATTATATAAGTTTAGGCCCAGGGGAAAAGTTATATACCTAAAAACATATTAATTACAACCTATTATAACAAACTATTTGACCCATATTTAGAGATCATTTAGTTACTTAGTGAATTCAAATTCAATAAAAAATCATTCAGCAACAGCTGAGTATTTGACTTTGAATGGTCCATTTTTGACCCCAAAAGGCCAAAAAACGCTACAGTTATATGAAAAAACAATTTCCCAAAGAAGTCATAAAACTTTTTAATATCACAAAAATAGTTGAAGTTTTTCGAGTTTTGGAGCTTATGTCGAAATAGCCCAGAATCATATTAAACATCACTTAAACAAGATTTTTTCGAATGCACATTTCATAACTATTTTGAGTACGCTATGATGTGCGTTCTGCCAAAATTACAAATAAATATGTCTAACAGATTCATATTCAAATTTACGATTCGTAGAAGCACCATGTTCGAAATGGACTAAAATCGAAACTTGAAACATTAACCGATTTTTTCATAACTTCTCGAAGTATTACCCAACTTTGAGTGTCTTTGATACTGCAAAAGATTTTTTTTATCGCAAAATGTATTTAAAGTGCCTTTTAAGTGCTATTTTTTTTTATTTTGAGCTATTTTGACATAAGCTCCAAATCTCAAAAAAATCATTTATTTTTGCAATATTGAAAAACTAAATGTAATCTTTGGGAATTTTGTTTTTTCATACAACTAGCGTTTTTCGGCCTTTTGGGGTCAAAAATGGGCCATTCAAAGTCAAATAACTCAGCTGTTGATTAATAAATCTTTCTTCAATTTGAATTCATAAGGTAACTAAATGGTCTCTAAATATGGGTTGAATAGTTTATTAATATGTTTTAAAGTATATAACTTTTTCCCTGGGCCTTAACTTATATAATACAATAAAAGCAAAGTTGTTCGCCATTAAATTGTGGGTCCAAAATGTGCCATGATGTCTTTGGGTATTTTGATTCAAACTTAAAAAGCCATTCGGAACACCGTGTAAATATATATTTTTGTGCACCTGATGGTAATTTAAAAGGAAATTGTAGAGGAACGAAGGTCAAATGTTCTCTTCTCAAAGCAATTTGCAAAAATATTTACAAATCAAACTACTTTTACCGACAAAAATGAACTATTGTGTTTGCAAATTCAACTTAATTGCATCAGCAAATCTAGTATCACAGAACTTTTTTCTAGTAACTCGGCGAAGTTGATATTCTGAGACCAAGCAAAAGGAATTTCAAGTTTAGCCGGAACTTTTAGAGCAAAATCTTGAAATGATGGAAATAATTCAAAAAGAAGCTGAAAGTTCATTTTCAATGAATGGACACAACACGTTTAACAATGTTTTTTCTTTAATCGTGACCAATTCAAGTCAATTACAAGTCATATTTTTTGCGTCAGAACAAAAAAACAATTAATTATTGTCAATGATTCTACAGGGAACCGAGCGGCCCAGGTCGATAAACTAGAAATTTGGAGCTTCCAAAATATTTTGTGGCAAAGGCGGATCCCATTTCGGACGTGTGAGACAAAGCTAATTGACTCTTATGCATAACCATTGGTAAATGATACTGAGTTCGGAGACAATCCATGAGTCTAGTGGCAATTCCTTGTCTCTGATGCTCTTCATGGACCCAAATGCGCGAGACACCGCACAATTTCTTTCTCGAGTTACAATTCAATTCCAGGTCCTGAACCACTCGCGAATCTTGTTTAAAAAAGGACTTGGACAATTGATCAGTGTCCAGTAAAGGCTCTGCTAACAAGAAACCAACCACGCGTTTGTCCGTCACATAAAGTAGAGCTTCAGATCTGGATTCTTGTCGCAAACCACTATGGGAAACGCCCAAGAACTCGTCAACCACTTCAAGAACAGTCTTGACCTTGTCCCAATGACGTTTAGGATCCTTGGCCTTTACATAAACCACCTTGCTGTTGTTCACTGTATCTTCAAAAACACATCGCTCTACTTTCCATCCAGGGAAAGCTACGATTCCCAGATACTTTTGGTGATGGGCATCGTGAAGTTTTTCTTCCTTGACTTGGCCAGGTGTGTAAAAGAACCCGCAAGATTTACACTGACCACTGCCAATCTTCTTTTGTCCAGCATCAATCACCATTTGATTGGCATCTTGAATCAAGCCTTTCCGTGTCTTGCCATGGCCATTTTCAGTTGTCGACTCTTGCAATGCTTTGACTGGACTCAATCCAGACTTGGCACCCTTGGCAAAAATGGCAAACACTTTATCATGATTCTCTTTATTGGGCGTGTTTCTGGCTGATCTTCTAGGGGTGGAAGGCTCTTTCAAAGGGGTGACAAAGCCATCTTTTTGAGGGGTACCTTTCCGTCCACTTCTTCTGGGAGTCAGATTCAAAGGTGAAGCCAAGGCGTTTTTCTTCGGCGTTCGCAATAACGTATCATTACTACTATCGTCCTCATAGCGAATTAATTCACCATTGACCACTCCCGTAGCCATTCCCACATCGTAATTCAGGCTTTCAATCTCATTCACCGCGTCCCAAGCTACTCGATGCAATTCGTCTTCATCCACATACTCCACATAATCACTACTACTTCCTTCTTCGGGCTCGTCTTCGTCCAAGCTTTCCAAGATCCCGGAGACATCTTGAGCAATATCATCGTCTTCCTTGTCAAACTTCACGGGACTTTGTCTCACTGGACTGGGAATAAAACGACTGGCCTTGCCCGGTGAAGACCCATTAGGGTAGAGATAATCTTGATGACTGGACGGGGAAAATAATCGAGGCGTTCTTCGAACCACGGGTGAACCCACCAAAGCAGCCACATTGTTCATGTAGCTCACCTTAGTCGGGCTTTTACGAGGCGATCGTCGACGCATAAACTGATACTGTCCGTTTTTGACCACAAAATTCACGGATGAAGATAATGTTCCGGTTAATCCGGGAGCTACTTTAAACATGGGTTTACACGGTTTGGGGATTTTTTCAGGTTTAGACACTCTTTCAGCTTTCACAACAGGCGTTTTTACGGGTTTAGGTTTCTTAATAGCGTGATTCACCCCTTTATTCAACCCAAAAATCGATCGCTTCGCTTTAGACGGTCGCTTAAGGCGTGGTTGACTCAAAGATGGGCGGGGCTCTGTGGCTACTCTACGTTTCAAAGAATTCACCTTGAACTTTTTGGCGGGAGTCCCATGAGGTTTGTCTTGTTCTCCCTTTGTTTCAGATCGGCCATAGAAACTTTGCTGGCCAATACTATCGATAAAAGGGGCGGGACTGGGGGAGGAGGGGCGTTTTCGCGCGGAAAAAGGCATTGTGAACCCTAAACAAAGTCCCAGATTGCTCCGACAGTGTGAAATGGCGGCAATCGTTAAACTGCACCGATGAAAGCACAACAGCTTCAGACCAGTGCTGCCAGGTCCCTAGGAGAAAAATATGCCAGAACGCCCTTGAAAATATGCCATTTAGAGACATGATATGCCAGATTACGGGCTCATAATATGTCAGATTTCAAGAACGTAGTATGTGAAAAAAATTACTAGTCTTAGCGCATTTTATGAAAATTTTGCGCATTTAAGTTTACTTGATTAAGTTGAGGCTGAAATCCTAGGCCTGGTGGTTGCTTGACTCTCAAGCTCAAATTTGAGTATTGACAATGAGGTAAGCTCAGTAAACATCAGCTGGGCCTGTTTGTTTACCCCGTAGCACCGTCGTGGCCTCTGGTGCCTCTTTGCTTCACTAAAATTCTACGATCGTGTGACGCACCTAATTGTTAGTCGCGAAGCAATCGACCGTTCGTTATTTTTGATCGAGCGCAGATTAGAAAACAACAGACGCACAACAAAAGGGTGGCGCAAGACTACGGGGCATAAAATTGGCAACCTCTTTGCCACTTGTCTTATTCCATTGATCCATGAGTTCCTTCATTCTCTTAATTAAATGAAACATCACTATTCTAAATCAAGCAAGATTCTTAGAGTTCCTGCAACAGAACCTAATTCAAGGGAATAAGTCACTATTTCACTGAAGCAAAATGTCCGCAGAGTTTTATGCAGTCAGCATGATTCAGATGCAGATATTAAAGAAACTTAAATTCCCTAGATATCATTCATCCTAAATTAATTCAATTGTTCATTCAGTTTGTTTCAAAAATAACTTTCTCTTGACTTCATGTTAATTATCCATGATTTCAAACCAATCAAGATTGAAGAACTGCTTGCTAGAGAACTCATTTCCAGTAAAGAATTTCCTTTTTTATTGCGGCAAAATATCTCCACTTTTCTCTTAATTGTCATCATGGCCAAAACAACAATTTTCAAAAGCTAATATACTTTTGAAAACTTTTTTGAGGTCAAGAATTAATTTTTTTGCACAACTTCCATCATGTAAAGAAAACCATGAATCAGATCTTTTGAAAATAGGGGAAAAAAATCTGTTTTTAATCCAACTACAATTTGAAAAAATTGAAGAAAAGAAATGAGAAAATGAAATGACTAGGATTTCAACGTGTCAAGAGTTCTTTTCTCACAGAAGCGCCGATTTCCCCTAAGAATCTAGAGAAGTCGTTTGCAACACGTTTAGTGGTAGCGTTTTAAAAAAGTGTCGGCTGAATTTTTGAAAATACTGTCAGACGTTAGGAGTTAGTGATGTGACTTGGGCAAGTAATGAGTCATCACAAACACCCAAGAACAAGTTGTTGACAAGCATTACTTGGGCAATACACCAATACACTTCCCAAGCTCAAGGAACATCGGAAGATGCAGTTGCCGGCAGTTGCTCTTTCAAGAGTTAAGATACTTGCAGTTGGACTTAGAAGAAAAATGTCAAGTTGCATTTTCGATGATCTTTTGACATTAATAATTTAGCAATAAATAGTGGAAGTGATACAAAAAATATTTCAATTTGGTTAGCATTTGCAAAACTATGGTTTTTTTGTTTCGGTTCTAGGCCACACATGAATGCACTTTTGAGGCTAATCAAGACCGAGATTTAGAAGTCACACTTCTGGAACAATCTCGTTTACTCAGAGTTGCCGGCATGAAAAAGTAAAATGCCAAATCTTTTTTTAGTATTCTCGAAATATTTTGCATTTCCCCATGTGAGAGAATTGAAGTGTGTAATTTTCTTAAAAATGCATCCTTTCAAAGGTATGGGCCCTATTTAACTGAATCAGCCTGGTTTAGTGAATTCGGATGGCAAGTTTATTCTTCGTTCATAGCAAATTTGGCAAACCTGTTAGCTGGGAAAAGTACTTGTGCAAGCACCCAAGCTATGCCAAGCTTCAGCAAGCCCAAGCACTGTGCCAGTACAGCTTGCCCAATCTCTTGTTTGCCCCCCCATCACTATTAGGAGTTGCTTATTTTTGTTAAAATGAACCCTAATCTATGAATTCCTATTTTTATGTTGGCACCATCCTTTTGGATGAACATTATATTTAAGTTCGGATAGGATTAAGTAAGGTTAGGTTTGCATGTGAGACAAGGGTGGACAAGAGCAAAGGTCTTGAGTAGAAGGTTAAGAGTGTTGAGAAGTCATCAAGTCCAAGAACGTACGTAATGGTTGTAGATGTACATTAATTAAAGAGTTTCCTTTCCCACCCATCGAGGGCTGGCATGGTTAGTATTAAATTTGTTTAGTACAGATTCCAATCAGATTCAACAAATTGGAGAGGAGAATAGTTTGAGCGGGCTCACTAGCAATCAATGTCAATTTCCCTCTCTTTTTGCTTTTCTTCGGAGGGTGATCAAATTGAAATTGTGAAGTACAGCTTCATTTGCAAATGCAAAACGTCGGTTGTTTTTGGAGAGTTCTAGTTGCAAAGAAGAAAAAAAAATGTTATTTTCAAAAGACTGAACAATTCTGACGTAATGCCCTTTTTGAGAAGGAGGATAAAAATACTGTTTCATTTTGTTAACGTTAGGGTTGCCTAATAAATTTGGTCACTCTTATGTTTGCCGCTCATTCGTAGAGAAAGAACAGAAAGAATTTTTATTGACGGTACTCGAAGTCACAAGGATGCTACATAGACGCCGCCGCAACAGCTGACTTGAGTTTTCTGTACAGTCAATGTAGTAGTGATGGGAGGCAAACAGGAGCTTGGGCAAGCGGTCCGGTACAGTACCTTGGACTTGCCGAAACTTGGGTCTACTTGGGTGCCTGTACAAGTATTTTTCCCACCTTACAGGTTTGCCAAAATTGCTAGGAATGAAGACTAAACCTTCGGCATCAGAATTTCAATTAACCAGAAAGTTTCAGCGAAAAAGGGCCCATGCCTTTGTTAGGATGGATTTTTAGATGAAAATACACAATTCAAAGCTTTCGTATCTAGAAATGCAAAAGCTTTTGAGAATATTTCAAAAAAAAAAAGAGTTGGCATCTTATATTTTTTTCTAGCAACTCTGAGTGACCGAGCTTGTTCCCAAGTGTGACTGTTAAATCTCATTCTTGATTGGCCCGAAAAGTGTATTCATGTGTGGCCTAGAACCGAAACAAAAAAACCATAGTTTTGCTATGAACGAAGAATAAACTTGCCATCCGAATTCACTAAACCAGGCTGATTCAGTTAAATAGGGCCCATACCTTTGAAAGGATGCATTTTTAAGAAAATTACACACTTCAATTCTCTCACATGGGGAAATGCAAAATATTTCGAGAATACTAAAAAAAGATTTGGCATTTTACTTTTTCATGCCGGCAACTCTGAGTAAACGAGATTGTTCCAGAAGTGTGACTTCTAAATCTCGGTCTTGATTAGCCTCAAAAGTGCATTCATGTGTGGCCTAGAACCGAAACAAAAAAAACCATAGTTTTGCAAATGCTAACCAAATTGAAATATTTTTTGTATCACTTCCACTATTTATTGCTAAATTATTAAGGTCAAAAGATCATCGAAAATGCAACTTGACATTTTTCTTCTAAGTCACACTGCAAGTATCTTAACTCTTGAAAGAGCAACTGCCGGCAACTGCATCTTCCGATGTTCCTTGAGCTTGGGAAGTGTATTGGTGTATTGCCCAAGTAATGCTTGTCAACAACTTGTGCTTGGGGTGTCTGTGATGACTCATTACTTGCCCAAGTCACATCACTACAATGTAGTATCTTAGTGACTCGGAGTGCCGTCCATAAAGAATTTTGGTACATTCAAGCCTAAAGCAAAAGATTTTGGGAAAAAAATTCGGGGTTAGATTTTAAACAGAAAATTCTTTGAATGATTAAGACCCAGGTTTGACCGAGAAATTTACTTTCCAAACCAAAAAATGGAATGGCTTGACCTTCTTGGGAAATTTCCATCAATATCATACAACAATAGTGCATAAGATAACCACTTTCAAATAAACTATATCGAGCATTTTAGTATCTATTTCATTGGCACTTACACAATCAAACCATTAACGAAGAGATCACTTTCCTCCAAATTTCTTTGTTTGGTTTATTTTGAAGTATGTTAGACCTTTTCTCTCGTTTGTGGATAAGTAGGCAGCAATCATGGAAAAACATAGGAATTAAAGTAGTATCACAGACCAAGCCCAAGACTATTCAGGCTAAGCAGACAGCCCAAAGGGACAGTAGCTTAATCTGGGACTTCTAGAAGACTATTTTTCTGGATTAACTCTGAGAACCAAACTTCAAAAAGGATGTTAATATTCTTTTATTTGGTTTACAAACAAGTTAGCGCACTTTATGACATTCCAATATGTGCAATATGTATTTTGTCGGGCATTCTTCCTAAGAGGGCGTTTTTAGCGTCGTCAAACTGTATTTTAATTAATCCGTGGCAGTATCCTCAAAACCTTTTGTCGGGTCCTCTTCTATGTCTTTCTTTGTGCAGTTCATTTCTCGTAATCTAGAGGTCACCACTCTCCCAATCAGGGCAGGCAGGCTTTCTTCCCGCTTGGCCTGTCGTTGACACTTTACAGAGTTCGATATGAGTCGCAAAGCGACTAGATACACACAACTACCGTGGCATCTGTTGTCAAAAGATACAAACTTTTTCACTCATGGTCGTCGTTAACACTGAGAGCGCAATCCATCACAAAAAGAACTATCCCATTGCATGTGAGGATTGCTTCTGACTGAGGAAAACAGGTTTTCAACCCTCCTTCGTCGTCTTTTGTTGTTCCTCCAGTAATTTACCACAGTTGCTACCTACATACTTTGGCTTCTATATGACTATTGCTGCCGGTCAGCTCATATCTTCTGTTTCCCTTGGAGTTTCAGACTTCAGGCTTTGAAGAATTGAGATTCTTCTAGATTATTTAATAGCATTTGAGAAAGAATCGACTCTTTAGAATCATTTAGTTCAAAGATTAAAGGTCCCAAGGAAACGCCACTGAGTTGTTGGTTTATGAATTACGATCAGATTAGCAAAAAAATTGAGTCGAGAGTGAACAAGGTGCGCACTTTCAATACTTTTGTCATATCTGCGCCCCGATTCAGTTTGAACAATTTCAACCAACAGATGTCGTGCCAAGTAACTGAGTCTCTAGATACATTATATCAGCCCAAGCCGTCTTTGGTTCTACTCTGCTCCATATAAGTCTCCAAGGGCGTTTCAAACACTTGCTCTCCGATCCTCCCACGTCCAAAGGGGGTTTCCCGCTGCCACCGACTTCTCAGCCCTCTCCGCCTTTCAGTGGTTGACGTCTTCTTCTCATCAGGCTCTTCACCCTGGAGTCCCTTCCAGCTGAAGGCCCTGAGCCTTCCAAATCACATTCGTCATTATTGCCCAAGGCTAGAAGCTCGGCATTTATAAGCAAAATGTCGGGCGAGGGCCTCAAGGGCGCTTTGGGCGTGGTAGAGGCACCCGCAGGGACTGCCACGCCCACCGTTAGCCTCACAGGTTGCGGATTGAATCCACCCATTGTCATCAAGGGCTCACCCTCGCAATATGTAAAATTGAACGTGGGTGGGTCCTTGTATTACACGACCATTGGCACACTTACTAAACATGATACCATGCTTAGAGCCATGTTCTCGGGAAGAATGGAAGTGTTGACCGATGCCGAAGGCTGGATCATGATTGACAGATCGGGCAAGCACTTTGGCTCCATCCTCAACTTTCTCCGGGATGGCAATGTGAGTCTGCCGGAGACAAAACGGGAGCTGAATGAGCTCCAGGCTGAAGCCAAGTACTTTTGCATTTCTGAATTGGCCGAGGCTTGCGATAAAAGTCTCAAGGCCTTCAAGGATAAGGAGTCGGATGTGATCCCGATTTGTCGGGTACCTTTGATTACATCACAGAAGGAAGAGCAAGCCTTGATTTCGGCGAATGCGACCAAGCCCGTGGTCAAGTTGCTCATTAATCGACATAACAACAAATACTCTTACACGGGGGCATCGGATGACAATATTCTGAAGAATATCGAGCTCTTTGACAAGCTCAGTCTTCGTTTCTCGAATCGGGTGCTGTTCATCAAGGATGTGATCGGCTCGAATGAGATCTGTTGCTGGAGTTTCTATGGTCACGGGAAGAAAATTGCTGAGGTATGTTGTACCGCCATCGTTTATGCCACCGATCGGAAGAACACCAAGGTCGAGTTTCCGGAGGCTAGGATCTATGAAGAGACCCTCAACTGTCTGTTGTACGAAAATAGCAAGGGTCCGGATCAGGAGCTCATCCAAGCCACCTCTACAAGATTTCAGGGCAGCTCTTACACGAGCGATGATGAGGATGAACGCCATAAAATGGGCAGTACCTCGAATGGAGCGGTAGGCGGGGGTCATGGACATCATTCCGGTCATGGATCCGGCGCTCATGGATCATCGGACAGTCGAGGAGCTTCCGGTTTGTCGAGATTGCGTTCTAGTAAGAATAACTGACAGATCGTCAAGATGGTCCGTCCTGAAAATATGGAGGCTCATCGCCGAAACCTACTTCTTCGCTCATGGACAGCGCCGAGAAAAAGTGAAGCGAATTAATGTTTGTTAGACAAAAGGTGAGCCTTCCGGACACTCACACGTCAGATTGATTATTGTAATAATGCGATAGAAATTCCATGCTCAGACTCTCGTTCGAATTGGTCATGGTTGAGCTCAACGGTAAAAAGAGAAAACCTTTCCCTAGATCTTGCCAAGAATACACCCACCGTTATATGAATATGTCCAGCAATGGTCCCAATCAAAATGAAATAAAAAGTCCCTCACATACGTACGTTTATGCACAAAACCCGCATCCCAATTCGACCATTCAAGTCAAAAGTAGAATTGTGATATTGCTACAGATCTACTGCTAATGCATATTATATACATATTTGTTCTCAATTGGAAAAATATATATCGTATTGTACCCTTAACCGCAGCTTTTATCTTTAAGTGTAATTTGATTCAGAAGCTCTAAACATTCCTCAAATCGATGGCTTCACACCTTTGGGAGTGATGCCTTTTCAAGAGCGAGTAGACGCCATTCTTCGCCGACATATCGCAACGATCGTCTAACCAAGAAAGACCGAAAATCCTTTCATTATGTTTGTTTTCCCATCTCTCAATATTTATACACCTCCAAATACGCCCGTGGACAAGGGCAATCACACCGACCATGGTCGCTTGGACTTTTCCCATCTGAATAAATCCCTTTCGGCCATCGTGAACGACAAGATAATGGAGTCAAAATCACGTCCATCTTCCACAACATCCGTTCATGTCATGGACCCGTTCAACCCTTACTCAGATTTCGAAAAGCGCCCAGATTCCCGTGACTTGAACTCCAACTATCCGTCATCTCCTTCGCAAAATCCCAAATACCGATCGGTTAGCTCAAAATACGTTTAAGTTCGTTACGTTTTGATACTTATACACATTATTTGGTTCGATGTAGGAAATCCAGGAAGCTCGCAAGAGATTGCCCATCTATCAGTTCCGAAGTCAGTTCTTGAATGCCGTCCGGAACCATCAAGTGGTTGTGGTGGTTGGCGAGACAGGTTCGGGCAAGAGCACCCAAATGCCCCAATACCTATTGGAATCGGGATTTTTCAGGGGCAAGATAGCCGTGACTCAACCTCGAAGAGTTGCCGCCGTGTCGGTCTCGAAACGGGTTGCCGAAGAGATGGAATGTCGATTGGGCGATCAAGTGGGTTATTCTATCCGTTTTGAAGATATGTCTGGCCCTCAGACCATCATTCGATACATCACGGATGGTCTCCTTCTCATGGATTGTCTCAAAGACCCTACATTTTCAACGTATGAATGCGTGATCCTTGACGAGGCCCATGAGAGAACGCTTCACACGGACGTGCTTTTGGGTCTCGTCAAGAAAGCCTTGAAGCACCGACCCGATTTGAAAGTGATCATCACTTCGGCTACATTGGATATCCGAAAGTTTGCCGATTACTTCGAAGCCCCAATGATCAAAATCCCCGGAGAGATGTTCCCGGTGGACATTGCCTATCTTCCGGTGAATCACATGACAAAAAACTTACCCCTTTGGATCAAGGCGAAAAACTCCGAGCTTTACTTGTCCGAGGTTATCCTCAAAGTGATGGAAATCCATCAGACCAAACCTCTGCCGGGCGACATTCTGGTATTTGTGCCAGGCAAAGAAGATGTCGAACAAGTTTGTTACGTTTTGTCCCAAATCCTCAAACAAGAGACAGTGATTCTCTTCCCCGTTTACGCGGCCTTGCCTTTCGAAGTTCAATGTAGTATTTTCACACCGGTCAAACCTGAGGTTCGCAAGATTGTTGTCGCAACCAACATTGCCGAGACTTCTCTGACCATTGATGGCATTCTGTTCGTCGTTGACTCTGGACTGTTCAAGGAGAGTGTCTATGACAATGGGATCGAATCCTTGAAGACAACTATGATATCCAAGGCCCAAGCTGAACAACGAAGTGGAAGGGCCGGACGAACTGCACCGGGGATCTGTTATAGGATGTACACCCCTGGAGATTTCGAAACCATGAACTTGGCCGCTGCACCCGCTATTCATAGGTAAGATGTCAGATGAGACTGGAAAAATGTTATACTTAAACTTTTAAATAAGAGTCGTTTTGGCCCGAAAAAAGAATCTTGGGGAAATATAACTTTCGGATTACTTTCAAATTTCTTAAATATTCACATTAATGAAAATGAACACTGTTTTCGTGCTTCGTAATCTTAGAAAAGTTCTTGATGGGAATTTCGATTTGACTTGGGAAAAATCGACTTCTAGTTTTATAGGAAATGGAACAAGCCTAAACATTAAAAAAATGAGAACAGAAGTTTTAAAGCAGCGAAACACGAATAGGCTATTAAAATCATTTTGAGCGATTTTCACTACGGAAGCAAAAAAAAATATTTTCGGTCATTTTTTTGTTTTGGAACACTGTTTCCGGCCATTATTGAAATTTAACTCTTCTTTTTTCGACATTTTTTCGAAGCTTTTTTCCCGCCCTCGGCAGCAATCATGATTTCCTCTAATTTACCAAACCTAATCCTTTGCTCACCGTTTTTTTCAATCAGGATCGACTTCATTGCCACAGCCCTTCAATTAAAGGCCATGGGCATTCATGATATATGCGGATTTGGGTTCATGGATTCGCCCAAACCCAATCGAGTCAAGCATGCCCTCTGCCGTCTTCGCGATCTTGGTGCATTGGACCGAGGGTTTTTCGTTACGGAACTAGGATACAAGATGTCAGTGTTCCCATTGTCCCCTAATCTATCCAAGGTTCTTTTAACTGCTGCTGATATGGGATGCTCAGAAGAGGTCATGACCATTGTGTCAATGTTGTCCGTGAATCACCATATCTTTGTAAGACCGCCGAGGTTCCAAAAAGAAGCGGATGCCTGCAAAGCTCGTTTCAATGACTACAAGGGCGACCATCTCACGCTTCTCAATGTGTTTACCGCCTGGATTCAAAATGGCAAGTCTGAAAAATGGTCCAAAGAGAACTTTGTTAACCAAAAGGAACTGGAACGCGCTCAAGATATCCGCTCTCAACTCGAAACCATTATGGTTGGACGCAATATTCCGATCCTCAGTTGTGGCGGCAGGTGAGTTTAATCACAACTACTTCAGAGTAATCGCCCTAACAAATTGAGTGACTTTAATGTGAGGTTACTAGTTGCATGTAGAGACTAAAAGAACTCTCTCTAGTTGCATGTGATGCACAAAAGTAGTGCTATCCTCAAAACAGCGTTTCCAAAAAATTGGAAGACTCAAAACACTAAATCAAAAATCTCCATTATGTCTCATATACGTACAGAGAGAGGGAGTAATTGTTATTAATACATAATTTCTTAGCTATCATTGTTTTGAAGAAGCAGTCTCGCTTGTAAATGTACCACGATTTATTCCAAGGTTGCGTGAGTTTATTTATCCTAAAGTAATATAGCAGAAGTAGCTGCCGAAAGTAAAAGAAAATTATTTTTTTCATGCGAGCAGAAGTCTCCAAGATTTTGGATTAAGTGTCCTAAGACATATGGCCTGTTGCTTTTTGTGTCGTTAAGTTTGTAAATAGTTCCAATTTTGTTACGAAAAGATTGTAACCAAAGTTAAAAAGTGCCTTTTGAAGAAGAAGTATTTTAATTAATCACATGTTTCATTGACTAATTTTCATTTAATTGGTAATTGACCCAACTTGGCTCACGTTCCAATATGCACTAATTTTTAGTGTTCGATTTGGTTGCCTCTCCCTGAATCTGACGTTTTGCTACACCTACACCAAACATGTTAATAGCGTCAGAGATACTTCTAAAAAGAAATTAAAGAGACAAAAAGAAAAAGAGAGAGTATCTTACTATACTTAAAACGTAAGTAAAGATGTCAAAAGATGACAGACAAGACAATATAAACATACTAAAAGGGTAAAGATCATTATTTGTGCCCCTTTTTGAGACAAGACCCTTGGTTTTGAATGTGCTTGTGAAAGATTTTAATATCTCGAACACTTAATTGCATGTTTTTGTCATGTGTTAAAAACTGCCTTTGGTTAATGTGCCGATTGATAACTGAGACAAACCAAGGATCCTTGGACAAAAAGTAAGTAATTTTATGTTTAATAATTTCTGGCAGCTTAAAAGAGTACTTCCTCCTTTTTTGGACAAAGTTCAAGCTTTTCCAAAAGTTGATTCAAAATACTCTCCTTTTAACTTTTAAGTTATCCTTGTTGCAGACGCCTTCATCACATTCGTATGGTCCTCTCGACGGGACTGCCCAACAACATGGCTTATAAGGACCAAATGTCCCAAAGTAAAGGGGCCTATAGGACAATGTCTGGCAGAAACTTGGTCTTCATTCACCCTTCGAGCGCCTTGTTCAAGCAAAATCCTGAGTTGGTAATTTTCCATGAGACCGTAACCACAAGCAGAACATTTATGAGGATCGTTTCCGTTTGCGAAAGGTCATGGCTTCCCCAATATCTTCGGAGAGGAATGCACCAATTCTGATCTGGGGAGAGATCAAACGCTTGTGCAATCAATAATGTGCATGCATTTATTATTGAGCTTCAGAAAATCAATCTTTGAACTTGATACAAATGAATGATAAATAAATAGAAATTGCCAGTTTTGACCTTTAGTTTCATTCGTTGACGAAGTAGACATGACTTGTGAGCCTTCCTACCAGTCTTCCTCTTGTCCTTCCAGACCTTAAAAATTCACCTGACAGTCCTTTTACGTAGATCAAGAGGTTGGAAAGGGGCCTCATGGCCCGTGTAATCAAGTTGGATGATGGTTGTTCTTCTTTCTTGCTCCATGTTTGTTTTTGCACCTAGCGCAAAATTTTCAAAACAAAACTTGATCCGGAGATTGAACCTCGTATCCTGATGGAAACAAAAATTTATTTGGAGCACTGGATTTGGATCTATATTAGTTTAAGAATCGGTCAACTTATTTGTTCAACCCTGTAAACACATTTCTAGCGGGCCAACAGAGCCCTCTGATCGAGAATTTGTATAATTCCTGAGTATTTCGGTAAATTGGCCCTCTGTTATTTGAATTCAAGCACCTTAACCATTATCCGAATTTCCCTAGACTATTGATGTACTTAAGTTCAACTTTTAATGTCTTATTGCAATATTGGTCCTTGGTTTAGGCTTTTGGGTCAGAAAACTCAGCATCGCCATATTTGGGCTACAAGAGACAAAAGCTCTGAGTAAAAAAAGAGGAAGCACTCCCCACTGAAAACGCAACAGACGTTGAGCTCACAGTTCAAAGAAGTATGCATTGAAAAGTTTTCATCTTGAACTTTTTTCTTCACTTTTTGCCTTTTTCCAATATTTTGTTTTGAGAAAAAATACCTTTCAAGATATCAAGTTAAATTTTACCAACTGGCCTCACAAAATTTCTCAGTACAGTAGATAGTGATCTTTGACAAAAATTTATGTGGTGCTGAAATAGTGCTAGCTGCCGATTTGGAATGATGCCGTGAGAAAATAGTGCCGCCGACGGCACTATAGTTCGGAATTGCCACTCCTCAAACAAAATTAGCCCGCCTTCAGGAGTTTTTATAGAGTGACTATCTGATCAAAAATCAACGTGTTTGCCTCGGAAAATAAATGCGGAGCTCATGGAACCATGGACATGTAAGGAACTAGTATTTTTTCACATAACCACATCATGTGATTGGCTAATACCCGGATGGCGAAGGCTCTGCATTATTCCATGGGGCAGTGCTGCCAGATGGCGACTTGACCCACCACATTTTGTGGCATTTGGTGGTTTGAGGCCTTGTCTGGCAGGGAGACTTTAGTTGGCAGGACGGACAAATCCGGTGGGGCACTCCGCTGCTTGGTGGTAGGAAATTTTTGTTTGGCAGCAAAGAACAATTTGATAGGGTTCTGGCGGTATTTAAATGAAAATGTGAAATTTGTGGTATTTTATTTTGAGTTTTAGGATAAGTTGAAACACAGTATTGTCACCCTTGTTTTAGGGAGATGGTATTTGTACGGAACTTGTAGGGAAGATG
>CM021321.1:4002908-4037763 GCA_010645155.1 Tigriopus japonicus
GTCACTTGACACCATTGCTGTCAGATCAATGAAGTGTGTTCAAAACAAATTTCCACTGACTGTACTTGACTGACATTTCTCTCTTAGCCCTCTAGTCCTAGCTAGAGACTTTAGTGCTAGCAGGACAGCCCGGACTCACTGTAATATGGTCCGCTTACATACAGTGCTCCTCATTCCACAACAGAGTTCGAAGTTACAAAAATAATGTGACCAGTTTTTGGCTTAGCCATCACTAGGCCTGAATATTTTAGGCTTTACCGAAAAACCTAGGGTTTAACCTAAAACGCCAATTTTGGTCAGTTTTTACCTAAAACTGAGTTTTCAACCTAATGATAACTTTATCTGTCCTAAAGTAATTTACACAATAATGCTCCTTAACCCAGTGTCTTTTAAAAACAAAACAAATGAAGAAAGAAGAGTAGTGGGAGCCACAATGATTTTCATCCAATCAACATGCCAAATAAGTGTTACCAGGTGTCGAAAAATTTGATCTCGTTTTTAAAGTCGAAAAACTTTGATCTTGTTTTTAAAGTCGAAAAACTTTGATCTCGTTTTTAAAGTTGAAAATTTTTGATCTCGTTTTTAAAATGGAAAAATTTTGATTTAGTTTTTAAAGTCGAAAAATTTTGATCTCGTTTTTAAAGTCGAAAAATTTTGATCTATTTAAAGTCAAAAAAATGACATCGTTTTTACGGTCAAAAAAAATTAAACTCGTTCTTAAAGTCGAAAAATTTTGATCTCGTTTTTAAAGTTGAAGTATTTTGATCTCGTTTTAAAAGTCGAAATATTTTGATCTCGCTTTAAAGTCGAATATTTCAGAGCTCGTTTTTGGGTCGAAAATATCCGATCTTGTTTTTTAGGTCAAACATCCCGATCTTCTTTTTAGGTCGAAAATTTTCGATCTGTTTTTTTGGTCGATTTTTTTGCCTGCCCTTTCACTATCTGCTATATTCTGCCATTTTACAAATTGCACTGCCACAACTCTTCTATACTGACATTTTTTGCCTCTTTTCCCCCACTGCCAAATAAAATTTTCACTGCCTTTGTCTCTGCTTAACTGCTTTTTCTCTTGCAAAGAGTAAATTGTTGTAGAGCAATCAATAGAAAGCTAAAGTTGGTCTGAAAAGCCTCTGAAAAAGGTGTAATCTATGCAACCTAAACAAAAACCCTAAAACTTAATTTTGGGTAACCTAATTATATCATAATTTGACCAAAAAGTTAACCTAAAATATTCAGCCCTAGCCATCACTTTCATTACTCTCTTTCTCAATGGCAACTTTTTTGCCATTTTAGGCAATCAATCAAAAAGTTCCCTTTAGGAGAGTGCTTGGTTTTGAAACTACCTTATTGGAAAGCTTGCAGTTTTGGCAAATAAAAAATGCTTTTCAAGCTCAAAAAGGGGCAAACTTTAAACACTATTCCTGACCAACCCACTATACAAGGGTTGTATAGATCTGCCAACAGTAAATCATTGGTAGATCAAATTTCATAAAAACGGTAATTATAAAAACTATTTTAATCATTTACTCTCTTTTCAGGGAATCCCATTCCTTGTAGCAATATTAAAAAATCCGCCCCCCCCCCAAAAGAAAAAATGTTCTGATAAGGAAAATAAATATACATTGGGATGGAGAAAATTTGTTGGAAGGTTTGTAAATAAATTTGATGAATGACAAACCCTAGTGACAAAGAAACTGATAAATAGTAAATATGTACCAAAAAGCTCAATAAAATTGATTTTGCATGTTTTTTCACAAATTTTTCAACTAATGTTCTTCCAGAAATTTCTTTTTGATGTTGTTTGACATAGATATCTTTTCCCATTCCAGGGCAAACATTTTTGGATTTAACATGAAAAATGGCAATGGCATAAAAAGCAGAAAAATGGCTTATATAGAGGAAGAAACATTTCCCTTATAAAAGTACACTTTTTATGGCACAAAACCGTGGTTGCCTGAATTTTTTTGGTCATACTGATAGTTTTTTAAAGTCAAATTCTAAGTTTAGTTTAAATGAATGCAAACGTATTCAAAACTATGTGTTGTTTTGAACTACTGTATATCAACCTAAAGGATGCCCAATAAGTTCAACCCAGCTGTGTTAGTTAATGAGAGGTTGGTACTTGATACGTATATTTGCTTAAGAAAAAATGAATGATGAAGATATGAGAATCTGGTGTTACTCTGGCGTTTTTTGGAGAAGACCTGGCGGTGAATTTCGATGTTTAGGGTTTTGACTAGAGTTCTAGGGAGAGAATAATCACTCCTAATCCAAAGGTTTTTGTTATGATTCCAATCTGCTGACAACTCACTTTCCTGGCATGGCGCCAAATTAAAAATAACCAAGAGGTGGATATACAATTGAAATCCAGGGTTACCAAAATATAAAGATACAAAAACATTCTTGAGAAATTTTATGAGGTATTTTATTGCAGATCTGATCAGCCACAAAGTTTTTAATGTTCAAGAGACAAACAGATATAAGATAAAGAACCAAAGATTATCCAATTCGATTGTTGACATGTCACAATTTTTATATAACTCATCTTTTTATGATTTGGTCAACCTGAATAAGGGTTCATTTTCATGCTTCATGCACATAAAATAACATGTAATTGCTCACAGTGACTGGAGTCAACCTCAGCATTCCCCTTTTTTGAGACCTTCTATTTCCATTCCATGTGATCTAATTCAAGATCTGATCTGGTTTGAGTGTTTGGAAGAGAATTGGGTTTGAGTTAGTTGCCAAATGATTTATTTTTTCAATCCACACTTTCTAAAAATTTGGTTCAAAATTCAATCAATTTCTGCCTGGGCTGTCATGCCACTCACTCTCCTTTTTAGAACACATTACAGTGATCTTGCACAACTCCAGACTAGTGAAGGGGGATCAAAGCTGAAGCACAATAGTTAAAATTTCTGTTTATGTGTGAGCTCAAATGCAAAGGCTACCGATGACAATATTTATTGTCAGAGAATCATGATGAATATATCTTGTGAATATGTACATTGTATAAGTAGCTCAAATAACTGTATTGATTCACTTGAAGCCACTAAAGTTAACATGTTTTCCCCAACCTTTTTTATGGGCATTCAGCGAGACCTTAGTTATGAATTGAAACAAAATTTGACCAATATCTATTTTGCAGAAAATATACTATCACTACTTCAAATTTTCAAGTTGCATCAAATTACTCCCTGAAGGGCTCCAGCTGTGTGTTCCCAAGACATACTATATACTTTTTCAACATAGCAAAAAAAAGCAAGATATTTTGTTATCTTTCACTACAATGTTACATAAAAATGAGTGCATAATATATATCAAAACTAATTTAAAAGTTATACAGGGGGCTGGACCAAAACTTGCAGTAAAGTAAACTTCACCATACAAATGCTCGTAACTCTCAAAATTTGACCAATTTCAATAATTTTAAAACCTGGGAGATTGCTGCACAAAAGGAGAACAATTTTTAATCAATATGTTCACCTTTATTGGCAATGACAGCTTCAATACGTCCTCTGACACTTTGACAGCCTTTCCTGATATGGGCCTCAGACTTAGCATCCCAGGAAGCCTTTATGGGGGCCCTCAAGGATGCCAAATTTGGATGAGAGTTCTTGCTTCATTCAGTCTCCAAAACGCCGTGTACAGTGAAATCCAATGGGTTGATGTTTGGTGATGGGGAAGCCACACATCGGCATGCCAAAAATCGGCAAAGTGGTTGTGGCATAAATCTTGGCATTTCCAGCTGAAATGGCAAGGGGCCCCATCTTAAGTCCATACATAGTTACTTCAAGGGTAATTAGACTTGAGCCAGGGGAAAACCTCATAACTGAGGACCTTGCAGTACATGGTGGTACCAACTTTGTCACCAATCTTGAAAAAGTGAGGTGACATCTTTTTACATGCTTGGTCCTTTACTTCCCCTTCACCTCATCTCTTGATTTGGCCAAGTATCAGTCGTTTCTTCAATTGCAACAGTGTCCAAGGTGAAGATCTTCTTGTCATTGTAGATTTTGCCCTTATTGTCATTAACCTTTAGGTGTTGGAAGACTTTGAGGCACCTTTGAAGCCTGATTTCCTTCATTTTGCTAGTCAGTAGGTGCCTGTCCTGGCATAGGATTTAAGGCCTGGATCCTCTTGAACTGCCAACTTGATGGTTGCCTGATCAACATTCAGTTGCCAAGCCGGAGTCCTCATTGAGGTTGTTGGATCATCATAAATCCTGGACCTCACGTCATCCAAGAACTCGGCTGATTGCTTTCTGTTATGTCCACCACTTCCCTTGGACTTCTGGGTGCCTTTGCCATTGCAAAAATTCCTCTAGATGTTTTAGGCAGTGCATATACTGACATTGACTATGGCTGTGGCCTTCTCAACTCCAATTCCTGCACAGAGCAAATCAGAGACCCCTTGCCTCTTGGCTTACTTTGCCCAATCCAAGACTTTCATACATCAAAACCGGTGCCCTTTGTCTTAGCAATGATCTGATGTGATCATTGCCAGCCCAACTCCTTTATTAAGGCTCCAAATTAAAACAAAGTTCATTGCAAGTTTTGGTCCAGCATCCTGTATTTTTGGATTATTTTTTCTTTGGTGCTTTTGACAAACATAGTGAGACATAAGTTCAATTATTTGTAAGATTCCAATGAAAACTATTTGTTACAAATATGACACTTTTTGAAACAAAAACTTTGGTTGTATTGCTGATTTCTTCTTCAAATATGCACTTATCTTCAATGGATTTCAAAGCTATGCAAATCTACTGTATTAAAGGTAATTTGTGAAAAAAATGAACATTTTAAGTTAGCTTAAAGTTATGATATATATGAATCTTACAACCAAGGCAGAATCATAGAGAAACAAAAAAATATCATATATTTTTGTGACATTGAAAATTCATTTTTCTGGTGCTTTTTTTGTCTTCTATTACCTGGCAGCACTGACCAGAATATTTCTACGAGGTAGATATTTAAGACCACCATGTAAATCTGAGATGAAAAACGTAGATGTAACATAGTGCAGACTTTATTGTAATCACTTCAACTTATGGTTCACTTTTCACATGACATAAAAATCAAACTGAAGAAAAAAGGAATTTATGTCTTCATTTCATTATGGAACACCTTAACATTTAAAAGTCCTTAAAAGTAGACAAGATAAACAAGAATCCAAGATTAGGTTTTAGGTATCAGAAGGAAAATAAAATAAAAGATTTATAGGTCAGTTCCCCCTTCTTCCGGATTTTCTATGGCAGGTTGGAAAGCAGGCATTGCTGAGCCAGAAATGCCACTCACTTGACTAGAAGTCATAGATGACGCGGACATGGAAGAGAAAGATGTCATTTGATTCGTGGCAGTGGTTGGCAATGCCGAAGCAGACATCATTTGGGGTTGCCCTTGGGATGGTGCAGATCCAAAGCTGACAGAACTACTATGGCTTTCCATCCTGCTGGAGGATTCCATTTGCGCAAAAGTGCCACTGGCACCAGCCAAAGGGCTTGGAGTCATTCCAAAAGGCATGCTCACAGGTTGGATGGGTTCAAAGGGAGGTGGCATTCGGGATTCGGATTGGGTGACGCGACCTCTGTTTATGGCTGAAAACCCCTTTCGGGACATTGACGAGGTGGAGGATTGGCGACTCTGCTGCCATTGAGCCATTTGGGAAAGGTTGGATCCTGAAGCTAATGGAGATGTGGGAGGTTTCTCAGCCGCTGCCATTTGCATCATTTGAGAATTTCGCATCAGGTTCGGGGTTGGAGATCGGAGCTCGGGGTTCAAGCCTTCTCGTTCTTCAAACCGACCAACTGAAGCAGCTCGTTGAAGGAATTCGACCTTTTTGGTCATCACCTGACCAGTTTGGACACCGTCGAAGCCAAGAGGTGACTGAATTGGCTGGGTGTTCTGTTGTTGGCGGAATTGGTGGTTCTTTTTCTGCATTTGTTGAAGCTCTTGCTGTCTTTTACTCTCGATTTGTTGCCTTCGTTGAGCCAATAGGTCCTTTTGGCGCACAGATTGTTGTTCTTGGGTCATGGAAGAGTCTTGACGGATTTGAGTTGATTGGAATCTCTGTTGGTTTTGCATTCTCGATTCTTCAGCTTGTTGTCGTTGCTTAGATTGTTGGATGATAGCTTCTTGGCGTCTCATTTCAGCCTGCCGGGATTGTTCCTTGCGTGTTCGTTCTTCAAGTTGAAGGTTCATGAGTTCTTGAGATCTTCGGTCGTGTTCTGCTCTCATTTGTTGTTCTTTCTCGAGCATTTCGGCTCGTTTCTTACTCTCTTCCATGTATCTCTCCATCATTCGCTTGGATTCCTCTTGGATCTTTTGTACTTCTCGCTCAACCATCTCTTCTCTTTCGGCATTGATCTGTTGCAAGGATTTGCCACTTTGAAGTGTGGCCTCGGATTTCTTGAGGACAAATTCATCACGTCTCTTCATGGCCTCTTGTTTACGGATTTGGCCAGCCTTTTTGGCCTCTTCTATTTGCTTTTGTGGAGGAAGTCTTTGGAATGAACTCATGTCCACTTGACCATCAACTCGTGTAACAGAGGCCATTTGAGATTGGGATGACTGGGATTGTTGTTGGAACTTCTCGTATGAGGTCTTGCTTTCACTGGACTTGTTATCCTTTTGGAAGAACTTGCTGACCAATTCCTTTTGTTTCTGTATTCTTTCCATGTTTTGTTTGGCTGGAGGCCCGTAATTATCGGTGAAATGGTGTTTGGCTTGAGAAACCTTGTTGTAAACCGGTCCAACCATCGATCCCAGATCCTCCTTATGAGTCACGCTCTGCTTGAATTGATGACTCAAATTGGTCTCGTATGACATAGTTTTGTTCTTGATGTCCCGTTGATGTGGCATGTCAATGGGATGTTTAAAGTGATGTTTGTGCTCTCCCGGCATGACTGGTCCCGAAGTGACCTTATCCGAATGAGGAACGGCAAAGTCCTTTTGATATCCATGTTTCGGCTCAGCTTTGTAAACTGGACCAGACATGTATTGCATATCTTCTTGATGGTGCTCGCTTTGTTTGTAGTGATGACTTTGAGACACCTCGTAAGAAGGAGTCTTATTCTTCAGATCACGTTGATGGGGCATGTCAATGGGATGCTTGAACTGATGTTGATGCTCGGTTGGCAAAACTGGTCCAGAAGTGACCTTATCAGAATGAGGCACATTGAAGTCCTTCTCATAACCATGTTTGTGCTCGGATGGATAAACAGGTCCGGATATTTGTTGCATGTCGGCTTGGTGATGTTCGCTTTGGCGGTAATGATGGCTTTGGCTGACTTCATAAGAGGGAGTCTTGTTTTGAAGGTCGCGTTGATGAGGCATATCAATAGGATGCTTGAAGTGATGCTTATGATCACCCGGAAGAACAGGACCGGATGTAACTTTGTCGGAATGAGGCACGGAAAAGTCTTTTTCATAGCCATGTTTGTGCTCGGATGGATAAACAGGTCCGGATATTTGTTGCATGTCGGCTTGATGATGTTCACTTTGGCGGTAGTGATGGCTTTGGCTGACTTCATAAGAAGGAGTCTTATTTTGGAGGTCACGTTGATGAGGCATGTCAATTGGATGCTTGAAGTGATGCTTGTGATCGGCTGGAAGAACAGGGCCAGATGTAACTTTGTCGGAATGAGGTACGGAAAAGTCTTTCTCATAACCATGTTTGGTATCCGCCGGGTAAACGGGACCAGAAGTCATCTTGCTTGAATGAGAAATGGCAAAGTCTTTCTCGTACATATGTTTGTGATCCGTTGGGTAAACAGGTCCTGAGGTGACCTTGTCCGAATGAGGAACAGAAAAGTCCTTTTCATAACCGTGTTTGGTCTCAGATGGATAGACGGGACCGGAAATCATCTGCATATCAGCTTGATGATGCTCACTCTGTCTGTAGTGATGACTTTGAGAGACCTCATAGCTTGGAGTCTTGCTCTTCAAATCACGTTGGTGAGGCATATCAATTGGATGCTTGAAGTGATGGCGATGATCTGCTGGCATGACTGGGCCAGAAGTGACCTTATCAGAATGGGGAACCGAAAAGTCCTTCTCATACCCATGTCGATGTTCTGAGGGATAAACTGGACCGGTCATTTGATGCAGATCAGCTTGGTGGTGCTCACTTGTCTGATAGTGATGACTAGCGCTGACTTCAAATACGGACACCTTGTTCTGCAAATCTCGCTGATGTGGCATATCAATCGGATGCTTGAAATGATGTCGGTGGTCACTTGGCATGACTGGTCCAGATGTGACCTTATCCGAATGAGAAACGGAGAAGTCCTTCTCATAACTGTGCTTGGGATCAGTCTTGTATACAGGACCCACCATTCGTTCCTCAGAATGAGCAACATTGAAGTCCTTTTGGTACTGATGCCGACTTTCAGCCTTGTAGACCGGGCCAGTCATCTTTGAATCGGTGTGAGAGACGGCAAAGTCCTTTTCGTAATGATGTCTGCTCTCGGTGTTGTAAACTGGCCCAGACATGTGTGGATCATTGTGAGCAATAGCAAAATCTTTTTGGTATTGGTGTTTAGGATCAGTTCGGTAGACTGGTCCAGGCATAAGTTGGAGATCCTCCCGATGATGTTCACTGGTTTGGTAATGATGGCTCTGGTTGACCTCATATGTAGGAGTCTTGGTCTTCAGATCTCTTTGATGAGGTAAGTCAATGGGATGCTTGAAGTGATGACGATGTTCCGTTGGCATAATTGGTCCAGATGTGACTTTGTCATTGTGCTTGATGGCAAAATCCTTTTCATAAGAGTGCTTGTGCTCCGTATGATAAATTGGACCCACCATTTGGGACATATCGTCTTTGTGATGATCACTCGTTTTATAATGATGGCTCAAGGAGACCTCATAGCTAGGTGTTTTGCTCTTGAAATCTCGTTGATGGGGCATGTCAATTGGATGTTTGAAGTGGTGTTTATGGTTGGTGGGCATAATTGGTCCAGCCGTAACTTTGTCGGAGTGAGGAACCGAAAAGTCCTTAGCGTAATGATGTTTAGACTCAATGTGATAGATTGGACCCTTCAACTCGGCCTTGTCTATGGGCTTCACAAAGTCATGACCATAGCTGTGTTTGTTTTCCACGTTGTACATGGGCCCAACTAAACCAGGATTGTCCAAAGGCCGAGAAAAGTCCTTGCTGTAGGAGTGACGAGAATCCACGTCGTAGACGGGACCATTCATTTGCTTCAAATCCACCACGTGCTTCTGGATCTCATTGAAGTGGTGAGCACTGTCCACGTGATAGACAGGTCCAGTTAACTCTCGCATCTCTTCGACTTTCTTCATGATTTCTCGATAGTTGTGGTTGTTCTCCACATCGTAAACCGGTCCATTCAAGGATTTGAGATCACTCATATGCTTCTGGATCTCTTGATAGTGATGCTTGCTCTCCACATCATAGACGGGTCCTGAAAGGGTCTTCAGATTGGCCATGTGCTTCTGGATCTCGGAGAAATGATGTTCCCGTTCCAGCTGATAGATTGGACCAGTCAGTGTCTTCAAGTCATTGACATGAGCATTCAATTCCGTGAAATGGTGCCCACGATCAATGTTGTAAACCGGACCATTGAGCGTCTTGAGATCAGACAAATGAGTCTGAATTTCAGCAAAGTGATGAGCTCGTTTGATATCGTAAACTGGACCAGTGAGAGTCTTCAAATCCACCAAATGGGATTCAATCTCCTTAAATTGGTGGCTTCGATCAATGTTGTACACGGGTCCAACGAGGTTCTTTAGATCGACAATCTTTTGTTCCAATTCCCTGAAGTTATGATTTCGGTCAATATCATAAACTGGACCGGTGAGAGATTTCAAGTCAGCAATCTTGGAGTCAATCTCGCTGAAGTTGTGAGTGTTGTCAATGTCGTAAACGGGTCCTGTCAAAGTCTTTAGGTCAGCCACGTGTTTTTCAATATTTGCAAAATGATGCTGACGATCAATATCGTAGACTGGTCCATTCAGAGTTTTCAGAGTTGAGATGTGCTTGTCAATCTCATTGAAATGATGCTTGGAATCGATGTCATAAACTGGACCTGTGAGGGTTTTCAAGTCCACCAGCTTTTTCTCTATCTCATTGAAGTGATGTTGCCTATTGATGTCATAGACTGGACCATTCAAGTTCAGTAGAGTGGGCAAATGCCTCTCAATTTCAGCAAAGTTATGATGACGATAGATGTTATAAATGGGTCCATAAAGGTTTTGAATGCCCGAGATATGTTTCTCAATCTCACCAAAGTGATGCTCACGGTCAATCTCGTAGACTGGACCACTCAAATTCTTAACAGATTTCATGTGCTTGTCGATCTCTGCGAAATGGTGATCGCGATCAATATCAAAGATGGGTCCAACCAAGCTCTTGGGGACATCAGGCTTTTGGTCCACTTCAGCGTAACCATGGGCCCGATCAATTTGATAAACTGGTCCAGAGAGCGTTTTCAAGTCAGCTACTTTCCTCTCCAAGTCCTGGAAATGATGGTTGTTTTCAATATTATACACTGGTCCATTGAGGGTTTTCAAATCGATGACGGTTTTGATGACCTCGCTGAACTTGTGCTCATTCTCGATTTGATAAACCGGGCCAGCCAAGTTCTTAATTTCGACCAATTTCTTCAAAGCTTCTTGATAGTTGTGAGGATGAAGAACATTGTAAACTGGACCAGTAAGCTGTTGTGGACCAGAAACGCGGTCAGGAGCCAAACTAAAGTTATGATCTCGGTAGATATCATAAATTGGGCCATAGAGGTTCTGAATTCCACTGATGTGTTTTTCAATCTCTCCAAAGTGATGGTCCCTATCGATCTCATAGACGGGTCCATTCAAGTTCTTGACTGAAGCCAAATGTTTGTCGATCTCGGCGAAATGATGGTTTCTATCAATATCAAAGATGGGACCAACGAGGCTCTTGGGAGCATCCACTTTCCCATCTACTTCGCTATAACCATGAGCTCTGTCAATTTTATAGACAGGTCCCGAGAGGGTTTTAAGATCAGCCACCTTCCGCTCAATTTCTTGGAAGTGATGGTTGCTCTCAATATTGTAAACTGGACCAGTGAGGGTCTTGAGATCGTTTACGTGTTTGATGACCTCGCTGAATTGATGGGCATGCTCAATGTTATACACAGGACCCATCAAAGGTTTGAGCTCAATCAAGTTCTTTACAATTTCTTGGAACTGATGAGGATGTTCCACGTTGTACACAGGTCCAGTCAGATTTTGAGGCCCAGATACACGATCTGGGGCTAAACTGTAGTTGTGTTGTCTAAAGATGTCGTAAACAGGTCCAAAAAGGTTTTGGATACCAGAGATATGCTTCTCGATCTCACCAAAGTGATGGTCTCGATCAATCTCATAGACCGGTCCCGCCAGATTTTTGACTGAAGCCAAATGTTTATCGATCTCCGCAAAATGATGGTTCCTATCAATATCAAAGATGGGACCGACAAGGCTTTTTGGAGCTTCAACCTTACCATCGACTTCATTGTATCCATGGGCACGATCAATTTTGTAAACTGGGCCAGCCAAGGTTTTCAGATCTTGAACCTTCTTTTCCAGTTCTTGGAAGTGATGATTGCTTTGGATGTCGTAAACCGGGCCCACCAACGATTTGATCTCGGTAACGTGTTTGGCCACCTCATTAAAGTTATGGGCGCTTTCAATGTTGTAGATTGGCCCAACAAGATTCTTAAGTTCAATCATTTTCTTAATCACTTCCTGATAATTATGAGGATGGAGAACATTGTAGACGGGTCCTTGTAAGTCTTGAGGTCCCGACACTCGATCAGGGGCCAAATTAAAGTTATGTTCCCTGTTGATGTCATAGATTGGACCATAGAGATTTTGAATGCCAGAGATATGCTTCTCGATCTCACCAAAGTGATGATCCCGATCGATTTCGTAAACAGGTCCTGCCAAGTTTTTAACAGACGCCAGATGTTTATCAATCTCTGCAAAATGATGTTCCCTGTCAATATCAAAGATAGGTCCCACAAGGCTCTTGGGGGCATCAACCTTCCCATCAACCTCATTGTATCCATGGGCCCGATCGATTTTGTAGACTGGTCCAGACAAAGCCTTCAAATTTTGAACCTTCTTTTCAATCTCATTGAAGTGATGGTTGCTTTGAATATCATAGACAGGTCCGACTAATGATTTGATCTCGGTGACGTGTTTGAGTACCTCATTGAAGCCATGTGCGCTGTCAATGTCATAAACAGGGCCAACTAGGTTCTTGATCTCGACAATTTTTTGCATCACCTCCTTGTAATTGTGAGGATGGAGCACATTGTAGACTGGTCCAGTCAAATTCTGCGGTCCAGACACTCGATCAGGAGCAATGTTGAAGTTGTGCTGATTATAGATGTCATAAACGGGTCCATACAAGTTTTGGATTCCGCTGATATGCTTCTCAATCTCTCCAAAATGATGTTCTCGGTCAATTTCGTACACGGGGCCATTCAGATTCTTCACGGAGGCCAAATGTTTATCGATCTCGGAGAAATGGTGGTCTCTATCAATATCAAAAACTGGTCCGACCAAATTCTTAGGAGCGTCAGTTTTTTCATCCACCTCATTGTATCCATGGGCTCGATCAATTTTGTAAACAGGTCCGACCAGGTTCTTCAAGTTGGTCACCTTCTTCTCTAACTCTTGGAAATTGTGGTTGTTTTGAATGTCATAGACTGGTCCAACCAAGGTTTTCAGGTCGGTCACATGTTGAAGGACTTCTTTGAAACTGTGGGCATGATCAACGTCATAAACTGGACCAGTGAGGTTCTTTAGCTCCACCAATTTATGAAGGATCTCTTTGTAGTTATGATCGTGAAGAACCTTATAGACAGGTCCTTGTAGGTCTTGAAGACCGGACACATGCTTCTCAATCTCTTGGAAATGGTGGTTTCTTTCAATGTCATACACTGGTCCAGTAAGATTCTTGAGCTTGTCAATGTGTGCGACAATGTTGTTGAACTTGTGATCCCTTTCAATATCATAAACAGGACCGGCCAGGTCCTTTAGACTTGTGACCTTTTTCTCAATTTCATTGAAATGATGGTTGTTTTCAATGCTATAGACAGGACCTTGAAGTGACTTGAGGTCATTGATATGACTAAGGATCTCTGCATATCTGTGATCCCGATCAATCTTGTAAACAGGTCCTGTCAAATCCTTCAACTTGTCAACCTTGGTGACCACTTCCCTGTATCCATGGTCATGTAAGGTATCATAAACAGGTCCAACCAATTGCTTGATACTCTCTGTGTGTTTGAGAATCTCATTGCAATGATGTTCACGATCAATGTTGTAGACTGGTCCACTCAAACCCTTCAGAGTATCAACATGCTTCAAGATCTCATTGAACCGGTGATTGTTCTCAATATTGTACACTGGTCCCTTTAGATCTTTCAGACTCTCCATGTGTTTCTCAATTTCATTGAAATGGTGAACTCGGTCCATTTTGTAAACGGGTCCTGTGAGTGTTTGTAGGTCCTCAACATGTTTCAAGATTCCTTGGAAATGATGATTGACGTCTACTGTATCATAGACAGGACCTTGGAGATCCTTTACTTGAGGTGGTCGAGGGTTAACAACCGAATAATGATGGTCTCTATCAATGGCAAAAACGGGTCCAGTCAAATCCGAAATGTTCTTGATCAAGTCTGGGATTTCTGCATATTGGTGAGCCCGATCAATTTTGAACACTGGTCCTTGCAATTGTTTGATGTCGGACACATGTTTCAAAATCTCATTGTAGTGATGCTCTCGTTGAATGTCATAAACGGGCCCCTCGAGTTTCAAAAGACTTTTGACGCCCTTTTCAAACTCATTGAAATGATGTTGGTTCTCAATGTTGTAAACTGGGCCGGTCAGGTTCTTCAAATCCTCCACCTTTCTTCCTAGGTCCTTGAACCCATGCTCGTGTTCAGTGTTATAAACAGGTCCTTGTAGGGTTTTGAGGCCCTCCATGTGTTTTTCAATCTCATTGAAATGATGAGTGGCATTGATGCGATAAACCGGACCTTGGAGTTGGCTAACGTCATGAGAAATATTTTGAATCTCACTAAAATGATGCTCCGGAGACTCAATGTTATAAACAGGACCTGCCAAAGTCTCCAATCGATCAGCGTGTTTGTTAACAACGTTAAAATGATGGGCGTTATCTTCCATCCGGTAGATTGGTCCAACCAGATCTTGAGGTCCAGAGACTCGGTCAACAATTTCAGCAAAGTGATGAGTTCTGTCAATTTTGAAGACCGGACCAACTAGGTTTTTCAGTTGCTCCACATGTTTGATCATCTCAGAAAAGTTATGTTGGTTTTCAATGTCATATACTGGGCCCACCAAAGGCTTCAGGCTTTCTGCACTTTTTACGATCTCTTTGAAGTTGTGGCTGGAGGCTACGTCATACACTGGACCAGTGAGATTTTTGATCTGTTGGGCGTTGGTAATGATCTCATTAAACTTGTTTCCGTGTTGTACATCATAGACTGGGCCCATGAGGTTCTTCAATTTCTCAGCATGTTGAATGATGCCTTCGAATTTGTTCGAATGTTCCACAGCATAAACAGGACCGGCCAAGTTCTTGACACTTTCCACATTTCGCATAATCTCGCTGTAATGGTGCTCGGGACTCTCAATGTCATAAACAGGGCCTTCCAGGTTCTTAAGTTTCTCGACATTTTTGGCAATTTGACGGTAGTGATGAACATTGTCAATGTCATAAATGGGACCAACAAGATCCTTCAAAACTGAGGTGCGATCAATGATTTCGGCAAATTGGTGAGCTCTGTCGATCTTATAAACAGGTCCTGCCAGATTTTTTGGAGCATCCACTTTCTTGTCTAATTCATTGTAGCTATGTTTGTCTTCAGTATAGACGGGTCCAACCAGATTCTTGATTTTTTCAACGTTCTTAATGATTTCTTGGAAATGGCTGCCGTGTTCCACATCATAAACGGGTCCTTTAAGCTCTTTGACTTTTTGAGCATTAATAATAATCTCATTGAAATGGTTACCATGCTCGATGTCATAAACAGGGCCAACCAGATTCTTCAATTTCTCAGCGTGAGTGATAATCTCGTTGAACTTGTTTGCGTGATCCACAGAGTAAACTGGACCAGCCAAACTTTTGACACTCTCAACGGTCTTTGATAACTCATTGAAGTGATGTCTACTGTCTTCCAATGAGTAAACTGGACCTTCCAAATTCTTAGGTACATCCACACGTTTTCCAACCAATGCGTAATGATGTCCATTGTCGTCCATTTTGTACACGGGTCCAACCAAATCTTGAGGTCCAGACACCCGGTCAGTCATCTCAAAGAATTGGTGACCCCGATCAATCTTATAAACTGGACCAGCCAAATCTTTTGGGGGTTCAAGACCTTTGTTGATCTCTCCATAGCTGTGTTTGTCGTCCGTGTAGATTGGTCCAACCAGGTTCTTGATTCGATCCACATTTTTGATGATCTCTTGGAAGTGACTTCCGTGTTCCACGTCATACACAGGTCCCTTGAGCTCCTTGATCTTTTGGGCGTTAATGATGATTTCGTTAAAATGATTGCCGTGCTCAATGTCATAAACAGGGCCGAACAGGTTCTTGAGCTTTTGTGCTTGGCTGATGATGGTGTCAAACTTGTTTTCATGCTCAACAGCGTAAACGGGTCCAGTTAGAGTCTTCACGGAATCAACGGTCTTAGCCAACTCATTGTAACTATGCTTGGTCTCTTCCAAACTATAGACTGGTCCCTCAAGCTTCTTTGGAGCATCCATTCTTACGCCTACAATAGCAAAGTGATGTCCTTCGCCATCCACTCTGTAGATGGGACCAACGAGATCCTGAGGTCCCGAAATCCTATCTGCAATCTCGGCAAATTGATGGGACCGATCGATTTTATAAACAGGTCCAGCCAGTTGTTTCTGAGCATCCACATGAATAGTTTGATCCCTGTAACCGTGATTGGAATCAACGTCATAGACAGGTCCAACCAATTGCTTGACTTGATCCACGCTTTTAATAATCTCTTGGAAATGACTTCCATGTTCCACTTCATAAACCGGTCCAGTAAGTTCCTTGATCTTTTGAGCATTGTTGATTATCACTTCGAAATGGTTCTTGTGACCCACATCGTAAACGGGTCCAAACAAGTTTTGAAGCTTCTCAGCGTGCTTGACAATCTCATTGAATTGACTGTGATGTTCCACAGAATACACTGGTCCAGTCAAGCTCTTGACGCTTTCCATTGCTTTGTTGAGCTCATTGAAATGATGTTGCGATTCCTCGATGTTGTAGACGGGACCTTCCAATTGTTTGGGAACCTCGGCTCTTTGGCCCACAATGGCATAGCTATGTGCTCCATTGCCCACGTTATAAACGGGTCCAACCAAGTCTTGAGGGCCCGAGACTCTGTCCATGATCTCATTATACATATGTTCTCGATCAATCTTGTACACAGGCCCAGATAGATTCCTGAGCTCGTTGACATGTTTGATGATCTCGCTGAAATGATGTTTGGAGTCAATGGGATAAACGGGACCCACCAAACTTTTAACACTCTCAACGTTTTTAACAAGCTCTTGGAAGTGACTTCCGTGTTCCACATCATAGACGGGACCTGTGAGATTCTTGATCTTTTCTGCAGTTCCTATGATTTCTCTGAATTTGCTCGAGTGCTCACATTGGTAAACGGGTCCAACTAGATTCTCGAGCTTCTCAGCATGCTTGATGATGTCGGTGAAGACATTTTTGTGTTCCACATCATAAATGGGTCCTTTCAGCTCTTTGACCGAATCCAAGCTTTGTTGGATCATGTTGAAATGATGAGAGGATTGCTCAATATCATAAACAGGTCCTTCAAGGTTGGTGATCCTCTTTGCTCTCGGATTGGTGATGTTAAAATGATGACCCGTGGCACCAACATCATAAACAGGGCCGACAAGATCTTTGAGTGTGCTGGCTGTGACAATTATCTCGTTGAAGCTACTTTTATGATCGGTGTTATAGACTGGTCCTGTCATCTCTCGCAAACCCTTGATATGTTTTTCGATCTCGTTGAAGTGACTCTTATGTTCGCAATCGTAAACTGGGCCAGATAATGTTTTGAGTGTGTCTACATGCTTTTCGATCTCATTGAAGTGATGCTTACTATCCCCAGTAACATAAACCGGGGTCTGAAGGGTTTTCAAGGTATCTACCTGTTTGCTGAGTTCTGCAAACTTGTGGCCGCGCTCAATATCGAACACGGGTCCAGTGAGGTTCTTCAGGGTGTCCACATTCTTGGAGATTTCGCTAAAATGGTGTTGATGATCGGAGCTATAAACAGGTCCATGGAGTTCCTTCAAGGTCTCAGCGTGCTTTTGAATCTCTGAATAGGCATGAGCTATTTGAGGGATGTCATAGACAGGTCCAGCTAAAGTTTGAATATTTCGAACTTTCCTTTCGATCTCATTGAAGTGATGGTGGATTTCCACATCATAAACTGGACCTTGAAGATCTTTCAAAGCGTTAACATGTTCCATGACTTCGTTAAAGCTGTGCTTGTTGTCCATCTTGTAAACGGGCCCAACAAGCTCCTTCAGTTTCTCAGCTTGCTTTTGGATTTCATTGAAGTGATGACTGGATTCGCCAATGTCATAAACTGGACCATTCAAGTTTTTCAAAGAGTCCACCGACTTGATAAGTTCCATATACTTGCTTTGATGATCCACATTGTACACAGGAGCTGTCAGTTGCTTCAACGTCTCGACATGACCTTCAATGACATCGTAGTGATGCTTGTAATCATCAGAGATATACACAGGACCCTTCAATGTTTTAAGTGAATCCACGTGTTTCTGAATCTCAGCAAAGCTATGCTTGACATCGTCCAAATAGATTGGACCCTTGAGCTCGGTAAGTTTGCTGGTCTGTTTCATGATCTCTGCAAAGTGATGTTTATCAGCCACGTCGTAAACGGGTCCAGCCAAGTTTTTCAAAGTATCAACCTTCTTTTGAATCTCATTGAAATGGTGACCAGTTTCGCCAATATCGTAGACAGGCCCCGTCAAATCCTTGAGCTCGTTAACATTCTTGACAATCTCGGAGAAGTGATGAGCAGAGTCGATTTGATACTTGGGCCCACTCAAGGTTTTTAGGGTGTCCACATGTTTCATGATCTCGTTGAAATGATGTTCAGACTTTCCTATTTCGTACACTGGCCCATGAAGATTTTTGAGGGTGTCCACACTCTTGGTGATGACATCGAAATGATTCTTGGCTTCGACGTCATAAACTGGAGCGTTGAGTGTTTTCAAGCTCTCCACATTCTTCTCAATATTGGCAAAGTGATGATTGGGATTACCAATATCGTAAACTGGGCCTTGAAGTGTCTTCACATTTTCGATATGTTTCATGATCTCTTTGAAGTGATGGTCCCGATTGATGTCGTAGACGGGTCCCTTGAGGTCTTCCAATTTCTCCACATGCTTCTTGATCTCTTGGTAGTGATGCCCAGCCTCTGGTAAATAGACAGGAGTCTGCAGTGACTTCAGCTCACTTGACACGTGCTCAATTTGTCTGTAGTTGTGCTGACTCAAAACATCATAGACCGGTCCCAAAAGCTCCCTGGTGTAGAGATTGATAGGTGCCTCAGGGGAGTAGTCATGCTTAGCCAAATCAGTATCATACTTGGAAGTACTCATGTCGGCTAACGACAAAGCATTGGAGACAATTTCTCTGAAATGATGTTCATGAGGCACGTCATAGACAGGCCCAACAATACCTCCCGGGACATCAGCTCTTGGGTTCAGGGGATTATATCGATGTTGCTGATCAGTGGGATAGACAGGGCCATGAACTTGGTGCTCACCATCAAGACGTCCAGGAATGACATCATAGTGATTGGCACCATCCGCGGTATAAACAGGCCCCGTCATCACAAGTTCTCCTGGGACTTTGGGGGTGGTGATGTTGTATTGATTGGCAGATTCGACATTAGCGTAGGCTGGACCGGCCATGATTCCTTGATGACTCACCTTAGTTGGCACAATGTTGTACTGATTGTGGGCATCGGCAGGGTAAACTGGTCCATTGACTTGTTGAGTTCCAGGCACTCGAGGGGGTACAACGCCATAATGATGGCTTTCTTGGATACCAGGATACTTGGGTCCAGACATCTCAACAGGTCCCGATACTCGGTCGGTCAAGGGATTGAATTGATTGGATGATTGGACGCCAGGATAAATGGGTGCCGTCATTTGCATTTCACCTTGAACTTTGGGAGAGTTTGGATTGTAATGGTTGGATGCCTCCACTCCCTTGAATACTGGACCAGCCATCAGTTGCTCTCCTGGGACTCGTTCAGTCATCGGATTGTATTGATTATGATCATCGACACCGGGATACTTTGGACCGGCCATTAGTGCATCATGTTGGACCTTGTCAGAATGCGGATTATACTTGATCTTGTCATCGACTCCAGGTCTTCGAGGTGTGCTATGTACGAGCTCCCCTGGGACCCGAGGGCCCAAGGGGGCGTATTCGTTATGTGACTCCACATTCGGCAACTTGGGACCAGTCATGACAATGTCACCAGCCACCCGGCGGTCCACGATATTGAATTGATTTTGAGCCTGTATGCCAGGATACACGGGTCCATTCATGGCACTTCCATGCTCCACTTTGTCGGGAACAGGTCCATAGTGGTGAGAGTAATCCACATTGGGCAATTTAGGGCCAAGCATAAGGGGCTCTGCTGCCTTGATGTCCACATTAGGTTGGTATTGGTTGGTATGATCAATGTTAATGCCCCGATAATGAGGTGCCGCCATTACCTTCTCAGTTTCGACCTTGGGACCTTCCATAGGTGTGTATTGATTAGAGGATTCCACATTGGGCAATTTGGGACCTAGCATGAGCCTATCACTTTGGACGCGTTCCGTTTGTGGATGGTATTGGCTGTGAGCTTCAACGCCCTTGTATACCGGAGCTGTGATCATAGATTGCCCATCCACTTTGGCCATTTCCGGTTTGTACTTGTGATTTGATTCCACAGAGTATACCGGAGTCATGAGGTTCTTCAATTCATGAGCATGAGTAACCAGTTCTTGAAACGAATGGTTTTTCTGGACGTCATAGACTGGGCCTTTGAGGTTTTTCAACTCATGGGCATGCATCATTAATTGCTGGAAATGGTGACCCCGATCAATTTCATACACGGGACCTTGGAGATTCCTGATAGCTTCCGCATGCATGATGACCTCTTTGAAATGGTTCACAGCGTCCACATCATAAATGGGACCAACCAGATTGGCTGATAGCTTCTTGGCCTTCTCTAACTCTTCATCGACCTCCAAATCCATTCCAGTGAAATTGTGTTCTCTGTCTATTTGGAACTTGGGACCTTGAAGCTCATGGGGTAGGTCATTATGAGGCCGAGCTGGAACATACTGATTTTTTGGTTCAACGCCACGGACCGGAGTTTGCATTGTTTTAGGAGCTGCTTCTCCTGGAATGTCCAATTTCCCATCAGCAGGGTACTTGTGTCCATGTTCCACATCGTATGCCGGTTTCTGAAGGGATTCCACTTTGTTGGTAATGGTGTCTTCCTTCGTGAATTTGTGTTTGTGCTCAACGTCATAAGCTGGCTTTTGCAATGTCTTATTTTCATGGGAAGGAGGTGCCTTGTCTTCAAAGCTGTGCTTGGATTCCACGTTGTAGACGGGAAACTTCAAGTCGTCTTTCCCTTTGTTCTCGGTTGATGTGACATCTTTGGGATATTCGTGTTGATGATCCACAGGATAAACCGGACCTTGGATCTCACTCGTGTCATGATGGGTTCCAGCGTACTTCTCCACGCCAAATTTGGAAGCAGTCTGAGCGTTGGAAGATGCACTGGTTTTGCTGGGGGTTGTTGTTTGTGCAGGTTGACCACCTCCTCCAACTGAAGCTCCCGCACCCGGTTTATCGTCATCGGGCTTTGAATCGCTGTAACCTCCACCGTCAGCATCATCATCACCATTTTCTGGATCTTTCTTTTCCTTTTGATCATCCTTTGAGCCGCTCTAAAAAGACGAGGAGAAGGTTATGTAAGCGCGTTATGAGCCATGACTGTTAAATTATTTTATATTTTCAGGGACTTTTAAAAGCTATTATGAGATTATTGCGGATCTTAACATAACGAATGAAACTTGTTTAGAAATAAACAAGGATGACGAAATATCTGGATGGATTGGCTATCGGCGAAAGACGTCCTCTGAACTTTGAGTTTGACAGCAAACTAGCATTCATCAAGCTAACTATTCAATGGGTAATTCAAAGTCACACGTTAATTTTCAATATTAAATACTGAGAGAGCTATAAACACTGTTCAAATTAACGTTGCTATTGTCCAATAGGACAAATAGTACGGCATGTTACTTTTTCCCACTTTCCTTGCACTAGTTTGGCAAGTACATAGGAATTTTCAAGATGTTGTTATTGCACAAAGCGGCAGATTATAATGAAAATAGATGTGACATTCCTAATAAGGCTAACGGGTCTTAATTGAAAAATAATTGCTTGAAAGGAGCTCGATCTGTAAGCAACATGGATAGAGCTGAACTCCTGACCCTCAGCCTCCATGTATTTTGTCATTCTAGCGTTAATCCAGCCTTCGTAATATGCACCTCAAAAGCGCCTCTACTTCCCGAATGAAAGAATATCTCTGAATGATTTCTGAGTGAATATTTGTTCAATTTTGCATCAAACGTTATAAAAGTATCACCCCCGATGAACTGAGAGTTACCTTTGATTTTTGGGCTGCGTTTGAGCTGGATGATTGGTCTTGCTTTTGAGTTGATGAGGTCTTTGAGGATGACGAGGACGAAGTTGTGGTCATCTCAAAAGATCCACCTCCAGATCCTCCACCCGAAGTTGGGCCTCCACCAGAGCTGGAAGTTGTCTTTCTGGTAGTTGTGACAGAGCCGCCTTCTCCGCCACTTCCACCACTCTGTAAGTAATTTCAAATATACGTATTGTCTACTGGCACTTTGTTTATGTAGTACCCAAGTATTGTGTTTTTCGGATTAGTCTCTTAGGAATGTAAAACAATTGGCAAAATCAAGTAGCTCGTGAAAAGATGCTTCTTCTCTGATTGATAACTTTTCAAAATTGTTTTAATGTTATGATCATACCTGGTAGGATATAGTGGTCTTTCCACCCCCTGGGCCTTCGGATGTGTATTCAGTAGTTGTCCTGGTAGTGGTGTACGTCACTTCCATTTCATCCCCACTCTCCTGTAAGTGGGCTCCCCAAGTTAGTGTTATTCGTTATACATCATGCAAAAATGAAGATATGAAAGAAAAAACTGTTGGATGACCTTCAAAACTAGTCAGATTTTTTTATCATAACTAAAAAATTGTTTTTGGATTATGTTATGATACGCTTGATTAAAATTATCTCTAGATCATAATTCACCATCCCGTGCAAATAGTGTACCTGTTCTTTGGACGGAGTATCCTCTTCCTCCTAAAATGGAACATACTCCAAACATTACGTCAATTTCAAACAAAATATTCAGGCTACTTTTCCACCTGAGATCAGTTTCTGATTTGATAAGATATATGTAATCCTTAGCCATTTATTCGAATGTTAACAAAAGATTGGCTAGGTTTGGTTAACTTGCTTTAAAAGGTTCCGAGACTTTACCTCAAATTCTTCGACATCGAGCTCATATGTAACCACGGTTCCATCGGGGAGAGTTTCTTCATATGTGCCCGCTTTTCCGCCCATTTTGGCCATTAGGGCCTCTGCATCCAATGCCCCATCCACAGTGCCTCCAGTTTCGTCCAAAATTTCGGTGGTGACATGCCCCTCTTTGATGGTCTTGGTAGCCATCTTTGACCTCTACTTGCTTAGTGTTACTAAAATATTTCCGAGCAGCCAGAAACTTTAAGCAATGTTAAGAGCCAACAATTTGACGCTAAAACCTTACCTTTGGTTGATATGCAGGATATAAATACAATAAATAAGAGTCTGAGATCGATTTCAGGTTCGTTGGGCCGACTTTTTTCTTGTTCACTTTATCTGATCTCACTTCAGCTTAAACCAAGCAATTACTCTAAAGCTGATGGTCTTCAATTTTGATACTATTTCCAGAAATGACTCTTATTTGATTCTTCGCTGTTAATCCTCCATGTTAAAAGTCGACTGAAAAGAACGCTTTCACGCAGTGCTCGCCCAAAATGCGCCCCCCCCCTTGCTCATATTTTTTGAAGCTAAATCAACTGTTGTAGTAAGTAGACCTTTCCAGGCCTTATTGAGTAACGGGCTGGGATGACCTGACCTAGAGACTTTCGTCGAGGAACAAAATACTAGAAACTTTCCCATTTCCCCTTGATCCCGTGCCAAGTAAATTCAATGATGTGTCCTCGAAGTGAGTTCACAATCTCAGGTCTGTTTTGAACGAGTGACACATTTGCTTCCACTGTATTGAACGACATTTTCGGGTTCTTTAATAAAAAACGACATAATTAAGGTGACCGTTTACAATTGACAAAAAAGAATATATTGGTCAAAAGACATGCCTTGGAGCAAGGGTGGTCAACCGCTTATGGGTAAAGGACTTAAGGCCCTTGAAATTTGGATTTGTTTGGTGTAGACCAGGGGTTCATAATTTTTTGAGCCAGATAGGTTAGATAATAGTTAGTTTTAATAAATTAAAAAAACGTTAAGTTTGGAAAACTTTGACTGTTTTGGTATTTTTCAAAAAATCGCCGGGCCACCTTGGAGGACGCCCTTTGGGGGCCCTGGCCCCCAGTTTAATAACCGCTTGTGTAGACACACCAAACACAATCAAACTGCTCTGGGTCCCTGATTTTGGACTTCCATGGATTTGGACATATTTGTGTCTCTGGGTACAATTTTTGGGGTTACATTGGTATTTTGAACTCCCAAAGTTGCTAAACAGTGACAAAATAATTGTAATGGATATAATAAAAAATAACTAACTGTATTTTCTATACGTTCTTGCTCCAAGTAATTTTTGAGATTGGGATAGCATCTTAGATGTCGTAGAGCATTCAAGAGATCCACAAACTAGAGCCATGGATCGTTATTATTAGTGAGAGGTTTGGACGCAAATAACGTTAATGTATCTTTAAAAATTAGCTTCAGAAAAGAGTCTTGTAACCAAGCGCAACAAAATCCACAAATTTAATCCAATCTTTTTTAGTTCCAGAATTATAGTCCTAGTCAATTCCATTTTTCGAACTCTAATTTTAAAAAAATCGACTTTATTTCGTAAAAAAGATCTCCCTTTTTGGCATCCAATAAAGTGGTGCATGGTAAATGGTATATATAAAGTTACTAAAGTGCATAAACCTGTACGTAAAATCTTCAACCTAAGTAGAGGGGAGCTTTGTTAGTGAAGGTATCACATCTTAAGAAGTTTGTATCTGAAAAACCAAATAGAAAAATATAGGGTGAGAGAAATCACTCGTTTCTGTATCTGTATCTAAATCAAATTTAAAAAAAGACTGATCCTAAAAATTGTATTTAATACCAAAACCACTCTTGAAAATCACAATGCAAATTAACGCTCAAAATGAAAACCAATGCAAATAAGTGCTCAAAATGCAAATCAGTGAAAATAAGGGGCCAAAACGCCAAAAAAGTGATTTGCATCAAATTTCCAGGCCTACTTATTATGGTATGTGGATGTTTTTAATTTAATGCCTGAAAATATTTTCTTTGACACTTGATTAAGTCTTCTACAAACACGTTTTACAAAACATATCATTTTCAATGGGTAATATTTGTGCCATATCTGTCTGGGAAACATATTGGTATGAGTAATTTGGCGTTAAAGTTTAACAACATTAATAAAACCGAGTGTTATCTGTGTCAAAAAAGGCGTGTCTATTTGTTTGGTTCAATAATCTAAAGCTTTTTAGAATTTGTTTCATGTTGAGACCCGACCAGGAAACAAGCGTAAGAGAAATGTTATCATTTCCATATTTGAAAGACTTAAATATTATTGCTCAACTGAGAAAATCCATTGATCTAATGAAAATGAAAAATATTTAAAAACAAAAATGGTATAAAAAACAATATAAGTACCTTTTCTGTAAAATGAAATTAAAAATGTCACAACCTATTCCTCCAACCAAAAGTATTTTATTAAATAAATTAATAAAAATAAATAATAAATTTGTAAATGAGCGGTCTTGGATCCACCGTGTAATCACGAAATTGGCGGTAATGACCAGAACCGAACGTCGACCTTGTTCATGGCCTAAGTTTGGGTTTTGTCTTGGCCTGACCCCACCCTCTTTTGAAAATGCACATTCAAAGGGAAGGCTGATGAGCGAGCCTCATCGGCTAAGAATATCTGTTGACGGCATTACGTCGAACAAAAAACTCAAAGGGGACGAGGCTTCTTCGTCCCTGATTTGCGTGTGCCATGCAAAGATAACATTCTTCTCTCGATTGTCTTATGAGAGTACAAAAAGACAATAAAGTAGCAAAAGAATCAACAAAATCGATTATTAAGATGTTAGTAAGAGACCCTGAAGTACGTCTAAGGTCCTAAGTAGTCTTTTTTTCAATATTGGAAACAAAAAATTCTCGGAAATGAGGAGCCACAGCAAATTGCCACTATTTTCTCTACATTTAATCAACACAAATGCATAGAATTAGATTAATATTAACGAATGGCAATAATGAATATCAATTTTAGCTTTGTGCATGTTAAATGTTTCATAACAATGCATGGTACATATAAATATTGAAGGGGCAAGTAAAATGAAAAATTCTTTGTTCACCCGATTGTAATTGAAATCAAAATTGCTTGGTTACAATTAAAATTTCAAGTTGCTGTTTACAAAATTGGTTGGTAAACCGAATACCGTAAAAATGTGAAATGTAACCATCATGATTAGGGCTCGGAAAAACTTGCAGCTTTTTGGTCGAAAGTTGCAATATTTTTTTGTTAAAATGTGCACTCAATTCGACGAAAGTTGCTGTTTTGAGTAAAACTTCTCAGAATTTTGGTGATACAGGCATAGAAATGTCAAAAGTTCCAATTTTTGGTGCAAGCTGCACTTAGCAACTTTATCGAAGCCCTAATTATAATAATGATTCATTTATTTATAGGGAAGCCCATTCCTTTGTATCGGGAATTTTAAAAAATCCACAACCAATCCCCCCAAAAATACTTATTAACTGGGTGGCATTTTTAATGTGAGCACTTTACCATGGTCTTTTACTATTTATTTCATTTACTTAACAGATTCATAATGTAAAAATTATCTAAGGAATTTTTGCCATGCAATACAAATCCTTGCAATACAACATATACCGCAAATTCTGGTCTCTATTTGAACTATTTGAAGCAATCTTTTTTGATAGCAGTTTTAGCTTTCTTTATAGGGGGTGCTGTTCCCTGCACAAGCAAGTAAACGATCAATTAAATCAAAAGCTAGTACCTTTTTGGCTCGAATTCAAGCTTTTTTGGCCTCAGGTCTTAGATTGACCTTCTCTAGTGTCACGGGTATTTTTGACTCTTCTGATATGTACTTTCTCCGTGTGCACACCCATCGTAGTACGGAATGTGAGGGGAAATATGGACGGAATTATTTCTTCTTTGCGCTTAAAATAACTTAATTAAAAACAATTTGAAAGGGTGGGCGATGACATTAAAATGACACCCACTTCAATTTGGCCAAACCTATCAAACTTGAGTTCATTAAAACTTACCCTGACAATCTTTTTAGGCACTGCTGTTTAGGTTTTCTCCTTTTCTTCTGTTCTTTTATATTTCCACAAAAAATCTTAAAATGCGAAATAACGCAACACATTTCAGTTGCTTCTCGCAACCTCGAGAAATTTGTCTTGCTTTGTAAGGAACATTTCTCCTCAGGTTTGGAAAAAACACATTCAAACTGTTTTATTGCCACCTTGCTTCATTGCCTGCTTACAATACATTCTACGTGAAACGTAAATATACGACATGAGGTCATGATGCTGTCATGGGGTCGTAAATGCACACCCATTGTTTTGGACCTTGAAGTCAGGCAAGCAAGATATTTGAGGACCGATCGACTTTGTGATTTTGCCTTTGGGTGATGCACGTAGGACAACGACGTATCATGTATTGTTTCTGGGGCAAACTTGAGCTTTCCTGACCTGATGTGTAAGTACTACTGTAACGGAAGATCTCGCGTGCAACAGAATTCCTCGACGTCTACTAAAAGGAAACTTCGATAAAGGTTCAAATTTGGCCACGAGATGGAGCCAAAATAGGGACAGACTGTCCTCATTTTAGAGCTATCCTCGAGCTAAACTTATTACCAAAACCGGAGTTTAGATGATTAGATTGATTTTTCTTCATAGTTCGAGTCTTTTGGAGTTCATACACAATATCATTGTGCTGAAATATCGTGTTGATTTATCAAATATTTCGTAGAAATATTTTCCCACATTTTCATATGATGTCTTGAACTTTGTTTCCTAAACGTCATTTCTGCTCTTTTGGCAAGTTGTTCATTTTTTTTTAGAAATGAGAGGGTATCCAGGCAATGTACAAAATATCATGAAATAAATATATGTTAAATTTTGTGAAGGCCATCTACATGACAAAATGTTAACTTTCTTTGAAATGGTCTATAGAGCATATTCAAGAAGAAATCAAATAGAGGATCTCTGTGATCTGACTTGAACGTTTGAGTTAATTGATCATTTGATCCCTTTTGACCACTTAAAAGCAAATCATAGTTTTAAGAGGGCCTTCATTTTCTTGCCTCTGATATAAAATCATCTTTGGGCATGGCGATGCAAGATAAGGGGAGTGTCAGTTTTTGCAATCGAACGGATTTTTTTCCCGAGGGCTGCATATTTCATGAAAATGCATTTATTATTATTATTATTATTATTTTTTTTTTGGGGGGGGGGATTTTTCAATACCGCTGCAAGGAATGGGATTCCCTGTAAAGAGAGTTAATCATTAATATAATTTCAATAATTAATGTTCAAATGAAATTTGATCTACCAATGAGTTACTGTAGGCAGATCTATACAACCCTTGTATAGTGGGTTGGTCAGGAATAGTTTTTAAAAATTTGTCCAATTCTGCCTTAAATGCTGTTAGAGGATCAGCTCCTACATATTCGCGACGAAGGCAAATAGGCAACAACTTGAACAATGAAGGAGCCCGATAAAGAAGAGAGGAGGACTTCATTGTTCGAACTAGCCTTGATTCCTTAGGATTTCGTTCAGCTGTGGATTTTTTATAAATCGAATTCCATTCAAGTGAATGATTTTGTTTTGCTAATATGGATTAAACATTCATTTAAGGATGTCGCTTGCTGAATTTCAGCATTATACGTTCCTCTATTCACGAGAAACAACGTTTCCAAATTTGCTACAGTTGTAGTATGTACGCGCGGAAGCGAGTGACAAATTGACCCTACAATCGTCCTTTTGGACGATTTTACAGTGTGTACCAAAATCTCTTGGACACTATTTTTAAACTGAAATAACTTCCGAAGTAAGCATCAGGTTGACTTAAAATTTGGAGACAGGTTTCTTGAGACAATTTAAAAGTTTCATTTTTTGTTGCCAAACTTCGAAATCTGCTTGACCAATCAAGTTGACAAAAATGGATGAGCTCCAAAGGAGAGTGACAATTCTATTTCCTTTTAATTGAGAGTCAAGTTTTAAGTTAATTATTGTTGAAAGACATATTCTAGTTTTTATTTTGCTTGGCTTTTATTCTCATGTATTCTTTTTTACTTTTTCAGTCATTGAAATTTTAATTTACAGGGCGCATAACCTCTGATTTTCAACCTATATGGCAACACTGCTCGGTGTCTTTCGACAAGCCCAGTTGACCAGAGCGTCTTTTCTTAATTCAACCTTGATGTGATCATCACACAAAATTAGAACATGTTCCAAGTTGGAAGTGTGACATATTTGTAGCTCAAATGCGATGTGACTCACATAAGTGCCGTGAAAACACTTGTCGTGTAATTGCACCTTAAAGGCGCTGGTGGAGTCAATGCATGAAAGGATGAAAATGGTTGTTAAAATGAAGGGGGATTACACTGGATACTAATGAAATACACATTGTTAGTTTTTAGGCCATTTATGATCTGTTCTTCATAGGATCACGGCTTTTCTGTCTCACTGCAGTAATCCTTGATTTATTCCTTATGGCTTTTTTCAGATTTGTCTCATTTTTTCGTGTCACGTGCTTTTTTGATCTCATCTTTCAATGATATACATTTTTGGGCGTAGATTTTTATGTCATTTTTGATCATTATTCAATATCACATGCTTTCCGTATCTCATCTGTTATACAATTTTATTCACGTTTAAAGTAAAATAATGATTCCTTTTAAAATCAATGTCGAAAGTGATAAAGACGCACAAACGCTAAAATTGGCAAACCAATTTTAAAACTAGCAAAATTTTTGAAAAACACCCTTGTAGTGCTTGAACCGAATTTAACTAGAAATCTGCACCCGTTGGACTAAGTTTTTCAGAGTGGGTCAAAGGATGAAGAAATTTCCTACTAGAGTCATCCGCCAATAATTGAAACTGAAAGCACACAAGTTCGATGAAGAATGGACTGCAAAAGATTGTTTTTGTTTTATTTTGTTCTCAAAACTTGGAGAAAAAGTAGTATTGATATTATCTTTTTGAAGAATGGACTGCAAAAGATTGTTTTTGTTTTATTTTGTTCTCAAAACTTGGAGAAAAAGTAGTATTGATATTATCTTTTTGAAGAATGGATTGCAAAAGATTGTTTTTGTTTTATTTTGTTCTCAAAACTTGGAGGAAAAGTAGTATTGATATTATCTTTTTGGACCAACGACACTAGTCGTTTTTCTTGGAGGTGGCTTAACAACCGGAAGTTACTAATTATTGCTTTAGCTTTAAGTACACGGTTAGGTGAATTACCTTTTCTGTTGTCAGATTTCCATGCCAATTTGATAAGGATTTTACCAATAATTTCAACCAAAAACCATCACAGGTCCATTAACAATACTCAGTCAACATTTGAGGCACTTTAGTTCGTCCAAAACTGATGGTTGACCGTTGCAATCTTCAAAAATATACGTATCATGGGAACTGCGAGCTGTTGCCGCATGAAATCCACTAGATGGCGCACTTTATGACCGTACTCTGACCTAGAGGAGCCCTAAGATATGGGCTTTTCAAGTTTGAACAAATGGCTAGACAATTAAATAAACAAGAAACCCCAAACATCTGTAAGCTATGCACAAAAGGTAAAAGAGCCTACTAAATATTGAGAGTCATTTAGTACCAGCATGCACTCCATGTTTTGAACTGAGAGTGTATACCAGAACAATTGAAACAACAAAGAATTCAGTAATTAGCTTAAGGTTTAATGAAGATATTGATGCTGCAAAGATACTATTTTAATTCTTTAACAATGATTTGTATGTTGACTGAATTGTCAGGAGTCCAAACGAAAAACCTCCAACATTTCATGTTTTGGACAAACTGGACATTTTTTTAGTTTTGCTTCTCGTTCTAGGCTTTGTTGTAATCAATCGAGAACTGGCACAATATTTGAGCTCTGTAGACTAATGAGGCTGCACCACAATCATTCCAAAAACTAAGCCAAAAACTTGCATGATCAAAGCTCTTCCAGTCTCTCCAAAATTTTGAAAACAAAACGTACGTGTAATGAAAAGAAATTATTCCAAGTTTTTGGCTTCTACCTTTTATGTTCAACACTCAATTCGAGTTAGCTTGGTCGAGTAAGTGACATGCAAAAAAGCACAACATTGCATTATTTTGATTGCGCTGAAGGGTAGTCAACACCACAAAAACTGGAAACACTAAAAGCGGAGGGCACTTTCCTTCTTTGCCCCGATTCTTAAAAAGATAAAGAAAAAAAGTCTTTACTACTTTTCATTTCTTTTCCATCTCTTATAGAGGGCGGAACAGGCCCAAAATTAAAAGCTCAATTCAAAAGACTTGCCCATGTACTTCATTTTTATTTTAAGACGTTGGTTTGACACTTTCGTTGTCTTCGAAGAGTTTTTTAGGACCTTCAATTTTCTTGGACATAGAGCATGTGTAAGAAATGAGCCAAATTTTACTGATCAAGAAAGTTTGCCATCTTCAGTCAGGTGAATCATCACAAAAATCGTCGTTTCTCTGGTTGTAAAGGACTTATGATGTGCTGCAAATGCTCAAGGAATTCCTAAAATCAGAAACCCTCAGTGCTCAGTTGTTTGGTTTACTTTTATGGAAAAAATCAGGTTTCGATTCTGTGCCTGTTGGAAGGCTTTACTTTTCACTGTTATATTCTTCTTCCATTTGGTATTTAATAGTGTGATCAAAAGCACAGATTTAATTTCATTCTTAGTACATCCTGTTTCTTGTTTACTGTTTCCTAAAAAACCGATAAAACAATTGATCTACCAAGTTATATTGAATGGTTATATCTTTCATCTATTTTTTCATCTTTTATCTTGGTTCCCCAAAGGTACAGCTCAGCATATTAAGGCAACCATTGAGACATATCCCTGGCTAAAGTTGAGTCGATATTTCCACATATTATGCTCCATAAAGAAATTTTTGAGGACTCTCAGAATCACAATAGTCTTGTCAGATTGCTTAGAGTTTGTCACTTCTGCCCCAAGGACAATAATCAGTGAGGAATGAGAATATGTCCCCGCGGTTCTCGAGAACACAATGCATACAATTTTCAACCTTCAGTACTCAAAGGAAAATTTGACACATTTGTGACGCACTTGGGAACGTTTTAATGTAAAGGCTTAACATTGTTTCGATAAAACATGCTCGAAGTGAATGTAGGACTATCGATATTGAGAAATCCCTATGGTCAAGCGGTTGATATGAAGGTGACACGATTGGCCATCAATACATGAGAAAAGATCAAGATCTCGCCGAAGTTGGGTTCACGAAATCTCAGGGACAAAGACATTAACAGCAACATTTTGGGAGGGCAAATGTGAGTAGAAAGCGATTGATTTGAGCAACAAAACAGTGTGACATGACTGACTTTCACCATGGGCATCAATGCACACGCATTCACAGACGCAAGCACTCAATCGTGACGTCCAAACTCGCCGAAGCAAAGGAATTTCGAAAAATTACACCAGGACATCGTTGTAGTTATGCTCATGATCGACGGCGTAAACCGGGCCGGTCATTTCCCCAGGGACCGCCTGTTTCGGCTCATAGGGGTTAAATTGATGGTGTTGGGTAGCTGGGTACACCGGGGCATTGATGGGAAGATCTGGGTGGACTCGTTCCGGAACCACATTGAATTTATTATTCGAATCTACGCCTTTGAAGACTGGCCCAACCATGGCGAGTTGTCCCTCGACCCGTTTGGTTTCTGGGTTATAGTGATTGGACGATTCCACGTTGGGATAGGCTGGCCCACACATTAAGGGTCGATCTTCCGTTCGTTTTGGAACCACATTGAAGTGGTTAGAAGGGTCAGCTGGATAAACTGGCCCATTGACTTGGTGAATGCGTTCGCTCTTGTTGGGAATCACTCCATAGTTGTGGCTCTCTTGGATCCCAGGGTACTTGGGAGAGGTCATTTCTGGGTGTGACTCGGGCTTCTCGTGCTCCGGATTGTATTGGTTGGAAGAATCGACTCCAGGATAGATAGGAGCACACATTGGTTTGTCGAAGGGTACTTTCTTTTCATCTGGGTTGTATTTATTGCTTGATTCGACTCCTGGGAACACAGGACCAGCCATGAGCTTCTCCATTCGAACGCGTTCCTCTTGGGGATGGTATTGACTGTGATCTTCCACGCCAGGATATTTGGGTCCACACATCAGGGCATCATTTTTGACCAACTCCATCTTGGGGGTGTATTTGATCTGATCATCTACATTGGGTCTTCTTGGGAACGAGTGAATCAATTCTCCTGGGACTTTGGCGTCATTGGGAGCGTACTTATTATGGGCATCCACCCCTGGGTAGACTGGGGACGTCAAAATTGGGACACTCTTATCCTTGTCCGGGACTGGCGAGTACTTATTGGATTCCTCAATATTGCCATATTTAGGTCCAGCCATCATTGGGCCAAGACCGGGGATAGGTTCCGGTTTGGGGGCATATTTATTGGATGACTCCACTCCTGGATAGACAGGTCCGGACATTGGTTTATCTGGCGAGGGGATATTGCTCTCTTGTGGAGCATATTGGTTGTTCCCTTCAACATTTTTATATTTTGGACCACTCATGACCAACTCTCCTTGGACCTTGGGTTCCACTGGGGCGTATTTATTGGCAGCTTCTACGTTGGGGAAAACTGGACCGGCCATTAATTTGGTCGATTGTACCTTCTCCGTTTGGGGATTATATTTGTTGCTTTCCTCAATGCCTCGATACTTGGGCGAAGTCATGGCAAGTTCTCCATAAACCCGGGCAGGTTCAGGATTGTATTTATTATTTGATTCCACCCCTTGAAAAACCGGTCCAGCCATGGTGAGTGTTCCCTCTACCTTCTTCTCGTTGGGTGAGAAATGGTTCTTATTATCCACATTGGGCAGCTTTGGATAGGTCATGACCGGATCGTTGTGGACTCGTTTCTCCACAATGGAAAACTTATTCTCAGATTGAACCCCCGGGTAAACGGGTCCGGCGAATTCCTCCATGTTTGTACTCTGAGCTTTGGCAGGTACGGGTCCATAATGATGGGAGTAATCGATATTGGGGAGCTTTGGGCCACACATCAGTTGCTCACTGGGTTTGATATCGACATCCGGGCAGTATTGGCTGTGATGTTGAATATTGATGCCTCGATAATGAGGTGGGGCCATAACCCTCTCAGTCTCGACCTTGGGCCCCTTCATGGGCACATAGCAATTCGAAGTGGAGGGAGGAACCTTGCGAAGAACCATGTTGAAGTCGAAGCGGATCAATGTTCAGTGTCCCTTCCCCGCTCTTGATTTTAAGACTACTTCAGAGGGAGAAAATGCACTTTGACATTGGCATTTCACCAATATTACAATTATCACGGCGTACTAGAAGGACATGGCGGGCTTTGCGCCTGGCCTTCGCCGGTCGGTCGGGTCGAACTTTCATGTGAATGCCGATTATCCTTATGAGAATGTTCTCCTCTGTTCTATGACAGTTGTTGAGCCAGGCCTACGGAATGTAGTATGTAAATTAGTTGGGGATTGGGCAGGTGTTTCCACTTCCTCATGATTGAGGAGAAAGTTGGAGGTTAGATCGCACTTCCTAATACAGTACACGTGAATATTTTCGTCCAGAAAGAATTTGAATTTCGACCATGATTAATCTTTTTTACCTCCCCGACAGAGGTAAGTTTAAAGACCTGAGCCTATCCCGTTTTTACAGCTTTCTTATTGAGTGCAATTTCAAGGACAAAGGATGCTTTCTTCCCATGACCTTCGAGGACAGACTTTCGAAGGCAAATTCTTTCATAAATGGGGGCTCGTGCACGTCATTGGAATTCAATTACAAAGGAAATGCATGACAATGGTGTCCCGTCATTCACCATGGAACGTTTTGCTTAAAACTATGTTCAGACAATTCCAACAAGATAGGATATCTTTTTGATAGTGTCGTAAAATTGTTTGTTTGGAACTAAATCTTAAGGAACCGTCCAATTTTAGATATACACGTAAATATAATTAGGATATTGATCCTTTACCATTAGTCAGGAACTTTACCTTGAAAATTAAATGCGCTCTTTTTGAGATCAAACAACATTTACTACAAAGGTATCGATTATGAAAATCCAAAAACGTGTACGGCAAGTTCAATTATAATTGGATAAAAAGTGCTTTTTTTTTTGATTTGTTCCGTTAAACTTCTATCAAACTTCAAAATCAAA
>CM021321.1:4037911-4152017 GCA_010645155.1 Tigriopus japonicus
ATAGGGGATTTTACTTAAAAAGATATGTAGATTTATGTCAAAAACATTCTAAATTTGTGTCCAAGGAACTAAAGAAGAGTGACCTTTTCTACCCGGAAAATTAACGAATAGTTTTTCTTGTGCGTTTTCAATGAAGAAAAAAGCTACTTGAAATATGCAAAGAATTTACTATGCCGACCCGTTTCCACTTAAAGATGCGTATTTTGTCGGTGTCATAAGTCAACAATTAGAAAATTCTATATTATTGTTACGGAAAACAATCTTCAAATTTTACTAGTTTAGATTGATCTCAATGAAAGTATCAACCTGTTCCTTACACGAATTGAATCAGGTACGTTGGTAATGGAACAGGTAAAGGATGAAAACATATGCATTGAGATGTCTTTCTCTACTGTATACATCTTTTAGTACACCCTTCGACTTTGAGGTTACAAGTTTGTCCACTCATAAAAAAAGTTGCCGATCACCAATCACTAATATTAAATTAGACATTGAAGAAAAACTTAAGCGGTAAATAATTAAATCATCCACGAACTGTGCCTGTGCATGTTGAATGGCTTGGGATATTTTTGAACTTACAGAACTCAGAAAATTGTTCTGATACCTCGACCTCTTCTGGCGAGAAATTTTACGTGGCATTTTAAGGACCACCAGCACTAAAACTCCCAAATCATTGCTTTAAATCACCCTTTTTCCGACATTTATCGTGTCTTCTCGGTACTTTTTCAACTTCATTTTAACACAAAGTTGCAAGGAAACGATTTCACACAATTTGCTTTGTAAAATAGGAGAAAAGTTGTTTCCTATTGGATCATGAGTCCAAATAATGCCAAGATGTATTTGGATACCTTGATTCAAACTTTATAAGCCATTTGAAACAATTGGGAACGAAAGGTGAGAAAATAAGCTATTGTCAGATCTAAAATACTGCGGAACATTTGATATTTTTACAAACAAACACGTCGTTCAAAAGTCGTTTCAAAGATACCGTTTATTGCTAATTAGCCTGACCATGTCAAAGAAACCGAAAAAAATCTCCCCTCCCCATTAATTTGCATTGGAATTTGAATGATGAAGTGCGAACAATGGAAAAGAAATAAGTCTTAAACGAAGTAAACTCTCGTTTATGTTCCAACTTCAAAATCAAATTTGATATTCAATCGCTCTCAGGATCAATGTTCGAAAGGCCCCCAATCCATGTAATAAGGACATACCAGTCAGAATACCAGAATATCCACCAACATCCGATGCAAATCTCAAAAACGAATAGGCGAATTTTTCTTCATGCTTCAGAATATAGGGCATGAAATACAAGAACTGCTCACTTCTATTCGGTAACAATCGGGCTCTAATTTCATCATTACTTTTGCCCAGGATAATTTCCAAGGAGCGACAAGGAGGAATTCCATTCTGAATCTCATCTTCACGTTCCCAGCATGATTTGGATCCATCAAAAAAGTGAATTGGTTGCAATTGAGTATCTTGGAACATCACTTGGAATTGGCGGACTCGTCCCGGACTCACTTCATTGGGCATTTGTAAAGACAAATTGGCTTCCAAACGACCGGGGAAATGCACGAATAGTTTGATATTGACTTTATCACTAAAAGGGAAGGGATGAAGGTTATTTTTGATGGCGAATATCAGTCTGTATCTTTCCGTCTATAGTTAAGGATTAACGTATAAAAACATTCTGGAGAAAGGTCGTGGAGGAGAATTGAACCTAGGAACACTCTCACTATAGGACTCTGCTTTGACCACAATACCACGTCTTCACATTGTTCTCTCTGAAGCACAAAAGTTCTAATTTTCCGGAGTCTTTGATTTCGAGATCTTTTCAGTTGGGTAATCGTGCTACCTTGTTTGGGATTTCATCATGGGTATTCAATTCGCTTTCTTTCTTTGGAGGTCGTTTCCCAGATCATTTTTTTGAATGGCACTTACAAAAAGGTTGCTTAAGTGAGTTTTAAATCATACCGCCAGCAGTAGAACAGGGCTGTTGGGTGTGCTGAGTTGCTTGGCCAATTTTGCCAAATCCAATTTTTTGCCATTTAAGCATCCATGAAATGTATCTAAGTCCTTTGAAATTGGATTTGTTTTTCTTTGCGATAACTCTGCTTACAGGGTTGTCACGAATTAGAGTCCCCTACCAAATCAAGAATCATTCCTGACACATGTCCTTTGTGGTTACAATGTAATAATACCATTTGAAGAAAGCAGTTTTGAGTATGCTCAGGCAAAAAGCATTAGTGAAATTGATTGACCCGTTATAAAACTAAGATTTTGTTTTCAAGAACTGCTCCCTCGCTCAAGGACCGCACGCTCTATTATTAAAAAACATCCTTACTTTGAGCGTCAATTAGAAGGACTGATATTGCCGAAATTCATTTGAAGAAAAAACAAGAGTTCGGTATACACCTGTATTTCTAAATATATTTTGACCTTAAGTTAACTATATCGCTTCCTTAGGTGGCAATTTATTATTAAAATTTTGGGAGATTTATAATTAAAACAACCCTGTACACCTGGTTAATAACGTGCTCATTTTATTAGCTAGAAAATGAGACACATAAAATTGTACATAGCCAGGAAGCAACAGTGAAAACTATTTCATATCTATTTAGGGTAACATTTTTAAAATATTGATTTAATTCTTTGGAATCCACAGCACAAATTAGCATCATTGAATTATTGTTTGGTTCAATATTGCTATGTTAAGTCCTATTTTTGCCATCAGGACAAGGCTTCCTAATGTTTTTTCATTCAATCACCCTGAAAATGAATTTAGTGTTTTATTGACTCAATGAGGAAAGTTAAGTAAACATCAGCTGGACCTGTTTGTTTACCCCTTAGCTCGGTCGTGGCCTCTGGGGACTCATTGCTTCACTAAAATTCTGCAATCGTATCTACTTCTCGCTCGTTTGTCGCAAAGCAACTGGCAGTTCGAAATTTTTGATCGAGCGCAGATTAGAAAACAACAATGCACCACAAAAGTGCGGCGCAAGACTCAGGGGCACATAATCTGCAACCTTTTTCTCACTTGTCTTCTCCCATTGCAGCCAAGGTATCTTTACGTGAAATGTCGATTGTTTTTACGAACAGAGAATCATTGAATGGATCTTTAAATGGGAAACTAACGGCCATGTTTTAATGCTGGCGGTATGATTCAAATTGCTCACTTGACAAACCATTTTGCAAATACCATTGAGCCGTTCAAAAAAGATTTAATCATGCAGTACCTCAACACGGATTCATCCCCTCGTATCCTTAGACAATATTTGTGTCTTTTTAATTTTATTTTGTAAAAGAAATTCTTTGATGCAATTTTGACTGGAATATTCGTCACTTTACTAATTTGAACCTATTAACTTTGAACCCGAACTTGATGATATTTACTTACTATCGCATCCGAATATAATAGAGTCCCAACTTTTGATGCAGGTCGGATCTTAGTACCGTCACACATCCTGGCCATCCAGGTAAATTAGTTGGGCGTAATGCTTGAAAAAGTGTCCCTTTCCTGTAGGATTGAAACGAAATTCCATCCGGTCGAGCTTGGTTATATCTTTCATAAAATAGTTGAAGGAATTGATCCGGTCTGAGTGTTGTGTCATTCGGGCAAAAGGTAACTTCAGGGAAAACGCCATCCCTTTGGTCAACCACCTTGGTTGAGATATATTTCGGATAAGCGAGATAGTTTTCAAAGCATAAATAAACTGCAACAAAAGTACATGAAGAGATTGTTGATAAAATGGCACTGTTCATTTCTTGATTATTTGCATCTGTTTGATATTGGGTTGTTGGACGTAGGTCTTTAGTAAACAATGTTCTTTTCTATTATCACTCAAGGACCTTTGTCCTAAAAATTATCATAGTTGCTTCAGTCCGGATCAGCGCTGGATATATGAATTTTCGATTTTTCAATGGCAGGATAAAAGACTACTATGGAGAATTCCGCGTTCAGTGTCCTACTAACCAACATCTACATACGCAGGACTCAAATGATCCATTCGTTCTGTTGAGTCTCAACTTATCCACCTGTTACTTCACATCCATCAGTCTTCCTCAGGGGTATCCACTATCGTCGGTCCTTTCAATCTTTATGTATCCGACCTACCTGAAGCACTTATTCACCAAGACCCTACCATTAACCGCAAGAAAGTACAATATCAACAATATGGAAACGACCTGGTTCTCTTGGCTAATTCAGTTGTGGAATTGCAAAATGCAATTGTTGTTCTTCACAGCTGTTGGCAAGAGAACGTCAGTTTAAGTGTGCTATCACATTCTAGTCGCCTATCTTAACGTTTTACCATTTGACGTGTCAATTTACACTGTATATGATAAAACATATTTATAGATGTTTTTTAACATATTCAGAGACGGAGTCGCAAAAAAATAAGCATAATTTCAGCTTCAAGAAGAAAATACATTTACCTGCTCATCGAGATTTGCAAATGGGAAAACTAAGGGTCCTAACGACAATGTTCTAATATCCAGGTTTTAATTACATGATTTGAAACAAAGAAACCAAATGACTTATATGTATGGATAAAAACCGAACTGTTGGCAACGTATATTTTTGATAATAATAAAAACCCAGTGTTTTAAATGACTTGAAGCAATGCTTACGGTCATGATTTAAGAAAATGTCAAGGCTTGCCTAAAGACCTCATTTTAGACATATTTTTGCCAGCCTGCTCATTTGCTGATTTAAACTTGATTTTTGGTACACAGTTACCGTAATTGAGTCCCACTGAATTACCTTGATAGAGAAGGAGCAGAATAATTCCAACATAAACTGTAATCTTTAGGAGTTCCAGAATTCGGAACTTCGGGGAACGTTCCATCATTTTGGACTATTGAAAGACGAATGAATGTCCATCCGGGTCGAGAAAACTTGAGAGATCAATTTTTCATAACTTTCCACAATGACTTTCGTTACCACCAGAATTTGAAATTCCGTTAACGGATACGGGCCATTAAAGGAGTTCAAAGTCAAAGACAATTGGCAGACCTGTGATGTAAATGTAATTAATAACACTAAATGTAAATTACACTTTCAAATTTTTCTTATCCTCGATGCAAGTTATGATTTTATTTTCCCATCATAACCAATTTAGAGGTCAACATTTAGAAAAATGTTTTTCCAATCTTTAATATAGTTCTTTTCGGGCAACTACTTCCCCAACAACAAAACTGCTGGTGTTAAAAACTGTTATTCTATTTTTAAGTGGTGTAATTGTAGTCCAATGTGTCAAAGGCCAAACTTTATTGCGTAGACTTAAACGACAGAAAGTTGTGTTGTTTTTCAATGTCATTTGATAACAGTTTGGTAACATGCAATTGTAAAATGGAAAACACCACATTGAAGCTTTTGTAGTTATTTAAATTTGAAATTGATGCAATGGTAATCATGATTAATTATATTTTGATTGTAACTCTGACACGAGTCTGACACTTAGTTGGAACAAATCCGGGTTGCTGGCTGATGATCAAACAAAATTTGTGAAGGAAGTTGAATAAGCACTTTATGACACCTTCTGTTTTCTTCTTTAGAGAAACCTTTTGGGATGCTGCTAATATTTCAATTTGCTCGCCTGTCATAATTCATGCCAAATTAGGCTCGGAAATGTTAAATTAAAAAAAATTAGGCTCATATGAAGAAATACTGGATTTTGTTCGAAACTTCTGGGTAGGAGCAATAAAGAGAATAAACAGGAGCGGACCTAAAATTGAACCTTATCGAGCACATGACTTGGCTTCATACAGTTATGCCACTAAATGATCCTTCAACCTTAAACATTTGCTTCCTACCAGTCAGGAAATTTCCAATCCAATTCAGGATTCCAAACTCTTTGAGTTGATTGAGCAAAAGGCCTACAAAGGCCTAAGCATGATCTACCTTTTCAAGGGCCTTGGCAAAGTCAAGATGGATTGCATTAACTGACTCGTGACTTTTAAGTCCGTCAATAATCTTTTCAATATGGTCAACCAGTTGGGTTACTGCAATGAAATGAGCTCAAAAACCATGCTGTTCAGAAGGAATTATGTCATAGACTTCCAAATAATCTACAAGCTTGGACTTCATCTTCTTAAAAACTTTTACCAAACTCGAAGTCAGTGAAATGAGCCTATAATGAGGCATGCAGGTTTAAGTGATCTCTTCAAAAATCTTATCGCGGGCGGATGAAAAAAGAGAAAAGGCTTGTTCGTCAATGTAAGATTTTGGTCAGTGCAAGGGTTGTCGCGTTTTACAGACCGCCCTTATGACTTAGATGCTCCAAAAAATGTCGAATTGCCAGTTTGGACATTTTGACTCTCGGTTTTGTAAGAATTTGCAAAATTATTCTTTTGATTAAGCAAAGGAAGCAAATAGTTAAAGTCGAAGGATCTTTTAGCGGCATGTATGATGTCAAGTCAGGTGTTCCGCAAGGTTCAATTTTAGGTCCGCTCTTGTTTATTCTCTTTATTGCTCCTCTCCAGAATTTTAGAACAAAAGCCAGTATTTCTTCATATGCTGATGACTAGAGATGTCGCATTGGCGCAAAATGTTTTTTTACACTTTTCACAATTTATTTGCACTTTTTGCACTTTTTGCCATTTTTGGACTAAAATTCCAAAAGTACTTGAAATGCTCATTTTTGAACTTATTTTTTGAACATATTTTTTTTTTAATCTGAAGTCAGAGATTCAATTTTCTCGAATTTCTCTGTTGTGCTTGACATCTACAAACATTCACATACGAACACAAACACAAGCATAGAGAAACCAAAATATCAGTTCTTTCTTGATCAAGAAAAATCTCTCGTGATCGCTACCACCAGATTGGCAAAGGCAATGGTTAACAACAATTTCCTCCTCGAACTTATCGTTGCATATGGCTTTGGAACCTGGTTTTTGAAGGTGTTTTTTGTCGATATCGTCCAGCACTTGAGCTGCTACCAAAATCGTAATTGGTTTAACTTCAAAGTGAGTGACGAGGAGAAAAAAAGCTCTCCTTGAATTTGCATGTGTTTCTCTCAGCTCATCATGGAGATCTTTCTACGAGATCCGACGTTTTCAGAGTTGCCACTCAAAAGTAGGTCCAACAAACAAATAAGAGGCGTGTTTGGCTTCAAAATAGCTGTTTTTGTGCACGACGAGATTATCAATTCCATTCAGACTTGGGATTGGATTTGGGAAGGTAGCTTAAGGAATCAACCGTCGGAGGGAATATAATCTCCTTGAGGAACTCCTCCTTCAAGTGTAGTGGGAAAGTGTGAGTGAGTTCGTAAGTGTAAGTATGCGTGTGAATGAATGTACTAAAAAAAATTTGAAAAATTTTTATTTGCACTTTTTACTTGCGTTTTTTCCTGTTTTTTTTGCACTTTTAGTAGCACTTTTTGCACTTTTTATTTGCACCAAAATGACACCTCTACTGATGACACAAAATTAGTTTGTGGAAGGAATGGGCAGGACTCGAAATGTTTAGTTGAGGACTTGGAGAAGGTCTACTCTTGGGTTGGCGAGAGTAACATGGCATTGAACGGGATGAAATTCCGCACAATGACGTATGGGGCGTCAAAATTAGATGTTCCACTCAATGACAATAAAGATTGTGATATTGAGCAGGTATCGTCCATGAGAGATTTGGGAGTTGTCGTTCAAGATGATGGAAAGTTTGATGAGCATATCCAGTTGAAAGTGGGGAAGGCATTTCAAACGTGCGGCTGGATCTATCGCACTTTCAAGTCCAGAGATAGTATTACGATGCTAACTCTGTACAAGTCGATTGTCCAGCCGCATCTTGAATATGCCTCACCCATTTGGGCTCCAATGAGTTCAGCAGGTTTGCAAAAGGTCGAGCAGGTCCAAAGATGTTTTACTAGGAACATCACAGGAATGAGAGAGCTCTCATATTGGGAGAGGCTCCAGAAGTTAGGGTTGTACAGTACTCAGAGAAGGTATGAAAGGTATCTGATACTGTATGTTTTCAAGAGCATTCATGGGCTCTGTCCTAACCCAGGATTTGAGATCAGTTGTAGCGATCGTAGAGGTTTTACGTGCGCTCTGAGAGCACCTCCAAATCCTAAGGAATCAAGGCTAATTCGAACAATGAAGTCCTCCTCTCTTCTTTATCGGGCTCCTTCATTGTTCAATTTGTTGCCTATTTGCCTTCGTCGGGAATATGTAGGAGCTGATCCTCTAACAGCATTTAAGGCAGGATTGGACAAATTCTTAAATACTATTCCTGACCAACCCACTATACAAGGGTTGTCTAGATCTGCCAACAGTAACTCATTGGTAGATCAAATTTCATATAAACATTAATTATTGAAACTATAATAATGATTAACTCTCTTTACAGGGAATCCCATTCCTTGTAGCGGTATTGAAAAATCCGCCCCCCCCAAAAAAAAAAAAATGGAAAAATCAGTTAATTTACTGATTTGCAGTTTTTCTAGCTGATAACTGGTTTTCTAAAAATACCAGTTGATTTACAGGTTCTTCTACCTACTGTACTTTGATCTTTTTTTTTAATTCTCAGCGCACTCTTTTACAATTATTGATGAATGTTGTTAAAATAGCGTTAGAACCTGTCAATCCATCTGAAGCCGACTTTTGCTTCGTTAACTAGGGATTTTTTTCGATCGCTCAATCTCACAAAATTAGAAACTGTTAGGTTTTGGTTTCCTTTCCTCATGACTCGTACTAATTCAGATCTGGTGATTCATGAATAAACTGGCACTTGAGTAAAACTTGTTCTCGTAGTTACACGTGCTTTCTTTCATCATAACATGGCGCAGTGGAAGTAAGCCGCCCTTTGCCGGAAAGAACCACGCCCCAAAATAAAGTGACACCCACAAGATGGCTACCAAGGATAACAAACTGTCGAAGCACAAGGATGTCGAGGTCGAAGAGGTACTGACCTCATCTGAGGTCACGACAACATTATCCATTAAGGCATCAATTCGGGCTCACAAGGGTCATTTTACAAGAGAGAAGAAACTTATGATTGAAGCTATGGCAGGAGTAGATGTTGACAGTGAAACAATTCGTAATCTGACCAAGAATTTGCAAGAGAGGATTGCCATCATCGGCGAGTTATCTGATAATTTGACAACAATAGATGATTCAGAGGAAGAAAATATGTCCAGAACGATGGATGAATTGACCAGTCAATATGGAATCGTTGTCAGGGAGGGAGCAACGGCCATGGCGAGATCGTCGGCGAGATCAACAATACATTCTGCAACAGGAAGTCTTGGAGATCGTCCAAATCAGTTTCGAGTTGCATCGGATTTGCGTCCACCAGTTATCACAATGGAATACACGCCACCTGAGATGAGATCATGGCTAGACAAGTTCAAGTCATACTACAAAACTTCTCATATGGAACTTTTGCATGTGGAGGAACAAAAATCATTTTTCATGGGAAGAATGGAAGGAGAGATTTTGGCGACAATCAAAAGACGAATCGTGGGTTGCGTCAACATCGAAGAGTGTTATGAACAATTGGAGTTTCGCTTTCTGGAGATACATCCCCTGTTTGGACGCCGATTAACGTGGAAACAACTCCAGAACCAGAAAAAGCCATCTCAGAGATTGGCAGATTTCTATAGCATAATGCGTGGTGTTGGAGATGAGGCAGAGCTAGACCAAATGACTGTCGATGACCAATACATGTATGGATTGATTATGGCCTGCAGAAATGAATCGGAACTGTTTCTGAAGTTGCTGGAAATCATTGAGCCGACTTTGGAAAAAGTTTTGAGTGTTGCTCAAGGATTTGAGGCTTCAAGGGAATTAAGAGAGCAAGCAATTCCGAAAGGTGCCGGCACCATATCAGCGATATCTGATGGAAGGTGTTTTAATTGTGGAAGCTACAACCATTTCCAAGATGCTTGTCCCATACTTGGATTAACTTGTCACATTTGCCATCAGCCTGGTCATTTGGCTCGTAATTGCTCTTCCAATCGCAGTGATTCCCGCGAAAGGGGAAAGAGCCGGTCAAACTCTAGGGATCGCGGTCGGGAGCGTTGGAGACGTCCAACAACGCCCATAAAAAGAAGGGATCGAACCCCTTCAACGGCACGGATCTCTTTTGTAAAGGAAGCATTGAGGGACATCTCAAGGAAGATAACAACGACTGCAACGCCGACAACTGTGGTGAGATGCTGGTTCCCAGGTGATAAAAAAGTTGTGGAGTTGATGGCTGTCTTGGATACAGGGGCCACCAGAACAGTTTTTCCGATGCGGAACTTGCCCCCTGGAGTGGCACTGGGGCCTTCAACAACGAAATTAAGGGCTGCAAATGGAACAACCATGTCAAATAACGGATTAGTGGAGTTGACTTTGGCCATGAAGAAAGGCAAGCCAACAACAATTTCTGCTCTTGTGTCTAGCGATTTAGATGGGCCGATGCTTGTGGGCTTTGCTGATCTTGTGGCTCTAGATGTCCTTCCTCCCGATTTCCCTTGCATTCGAGGGGTAACTGACACCGAAACATTTGCATTTGTCGATACAGTGGAACAAGTCAAAAGGGATTTCCCTGATGTGTTAGTCAATGATTTAGGGGAGGCATCTGGTTGCATGAAAGGGCCGAAGATGACCATCCACTTAGATCCTAATATTGATATAAAGCCATGCCACATCACCACCGCTAGACAAACTCCCATCCATTTGAAAGAAATGTCGGATGATCTTGTAAAAGAATTGAAAATTGCCAAGGTTCTCTCGAGTTGTAATGTGCCAACTAAGTGGATATCCCCTGCACATTTTGTTGAGAAGCCCGGTGGGAAAAAGGTGAGAATGGTGACCGATTATCGGCAACTTAACAAAGCTGTCCAACGTCCAGTTCGTCCATTCTCATCGCCACAAGATCTAATCAGACAAATCCGTCCCGATTCGAGATGGTTTGCGAAGATGGACGCCGTTCACGGGTATTTCCAGGTTCCCCTTGATTCTGAGAGCTCGTTGCTTACTGCCTTCCTCTTACCAAGTGGGAAGTACGTGTATAACGTAGCTCCGATGGGACTAAATGCTAGTTCTGACGAGTTTAATGAACGCTCAGATAGGGCAGTGCAACACTTGGAATATTTGATGAAAATTGTGGATGACATGATGGCTCAAGCACCAACAAGAGGACTGATCTTCATCAGGCTCAGAGAAGTATTAGAGTGTTGCCGAAATGCGGGCATTAAACTGTCACTCGATAAACTTCAAGTTGGCCAATGCATGAAATTTGCAGGATTCATTGTAAATCAAGATGGGGTGACACAAGATCCTGACAAATTGGCCTCATTATCGAGATTTCCAACACCAGTTAATATCACCGAGCTCAGGTCGTTTCTGGGTTTATCAAATCAGTTGGGACATTTTCTACCGGATCTCGCCCATGCCACTGTCAAAATGAGGGAATTGTTGAAGAAGAAAAACGCCTTTTTGTGGCTTGACGAACATGACAAGGAATTCCAGAAGGCTAAGGACCTTTTGTGCTCGCCGGCCGTTGTCAAACCGTTTGATCCTGTTTTAAAGACGGAGATACTAACAGATGCATCAAGATTGCACGGATTGGGTTACGCTCTCATTCAACGTGACAGAATGAGTAATCCACGCCTCATCCAATGTGGATCATGTTCACTAACCACAGCTCAACAGAATTACGCTACCGTTGAGCTTGAGTGTAGTGCAATTCAATGGGCCATCAACAAATGTTATTTCTATTTAAGGGGTTTACCTGGTTTTAAAGTTATCACGGATCACCGTCCTCTCGTCGGAATATTTGATAAACCTCTGTCTTCACTAGCAAATGCCCGTCTTCAGAGAATGAGGGAGAATTTGGTGGCATATTCATTTACAGTCGAATGGTCGGCGGGGAAAACCCACTTAATCGCTGATGCCCTTAGCCGGGCTCCGTACTTCCCAGCGGAGGAGGAGTCTGATATTGTGGTTCGCTCGGTGGTCAATTCCAAAGATCCCGCTTTACGGCTTGTAATCGATAATGTTGATCAAGAATACCGCGAGTTGCGTCACCGGGTGCAATCTGGACGTCCGTTGTCAGATCGTCTAGGTCACTTCAAGGCACTTTTCGATACTCTGCGGGTTGAGGACGGGATCCTTCTCAGTGGTGATTGCTTGTTGATACCTCGACCGGCCAGACCGAGAGTTCTTGACCTTCTTCATGCATCTCATTCTGGAATGAATAAAACATTGACGTTGGCAAAGCAGTTATACGTTTGGCCTGGTCTTCCTAATGACGTCAAGAACAGAATTGCAGGATGCTCATCTTGCTTGATGTACCTCCCATCACAATCCAATCAGCCTATTCTATCAGATAGTGCCTCTTTCCCTATGGATAAGGTTTCTGTCGACCTTTTTGAATTAGAAAATCGCCATTACATTATTTTGGTGGACCGGTTTAGTGGATATCCCTTCGTTCATCGGTTGGCAAGCTTAACAACATCGGCAATCTGTGAAGTTCTAATAATGTGGTTCTATGAATATGGATTCCCTAAACACATGAAGGGAGATAATGGACCGCAGTTTCGTGATCAATTCGACAGTTTTTGTCGGGACTTCAATATTATGAACGAAACATCATCCCCATATAACCCTAGAAGCAACGGCCTAGCTGAAGCGGCAGTGAAATCTGTGAAAAATTTGATGAAAAAAGTGGGATCTAATCAGAAGACGTTTCGAGAGGCGTTGTTTGCATGGCGCCTAACTCCTCGCTCGGACGGATTCAGTCCGTTTTTTGGATTTTTTGGCCGCAATCCGAGATCTCTTTTGCCCGATGTTCGTGATCCTCCTTTGGTATCAAAAGAATTTGCGGAAGCCCGTGAAAAAACTCGAAATGATTCGGTCATGAATGCAGGAGGGAAAAATCTCGTACCATTATCTGTTGGAGATTCGGTCGCTTTCCAATCGCCCACGAGCAAAACATGGTTTCCCGATGGAATCATCGACAAGGTGCTTCCGGGAGGACGTTCATACGTAGTCAAGACCTCGAGTGGTTCTTACCGTCGAAACAGGGTCTTTCTACGTCCACGATCAAAGAGTTTGAGAACGACTAACGATATCAGTTCTCCACATCATTTCCCGAATCACAATCCGAAGGCCGATGACGGAGTGAATATGAGGGAAACGGGTGACGGTGGAGAAAGAAACGGGACAAAAGCGGCGAACATGACTCGTGATTCCTCTAAACCGTGGCAATCTAGAAGGAGTGAACGCATCCAAAACAAGATCAAAAATCAATACAAAAAATTACGCTTTCACGAGGATTACCTCGTTAAGTAAATAACAAGTCCGCAACAATATTTGAGCAAGGACAAACAAATTATTTCATGTTCATCGGAGTCTCAAAAATCTTAATAACCTATGCTCTATGGACAAATGACCTCTTCTGAATCTTAAAGGATATGTTTGCGTTAGCAAATTTGTTATGAACTTCCTGAATCTTTTATTTTCCCGCCAAATGCTTCTCGATGATAAATGTGTTATTTGCATCATTCGAGGTTCTCGAAGGATACAAACTTGAAGGGGAGGTGTTAGGTTTTGGTTTCCTTTCCTCATGACTCGTACTAATTCAGATCTGGTGATGCATGAATAAACTGGCACTTGAGTAAAACTTGTTCTCGTAGTTACACGTGCTTTCTTTCATCATAACAGAAACTAGGCACTTGTTTCTTATGAAACTGATGCTTTTCCACGGCAGATGGGCTGTAAAATTCCCTCTGAAAATTTTGAATTTGAAAAAAACACCGCATGGAAATTGCTCCCTTCTTATTTCACAAACATGCTCTCCAAAGCCGTTGGTTTTCAGAGGTAACTCAGGAAAGCAGCCATAATACACGGCATGCAAAAACTATGTTTTAAATGGTACTTGAACCAAGTGACTACACATATTTGTGGCCTCCTGTGTCTGTTTGGTTTGTCACAAACTTTATTAGGAAAATCAATACTGTAGATATCCCAATTTACACGCACAAATTTGCAAATGAGTCTGACGTAGCAATGAAAATCGAAAATACACCACGAGATTTTGTGCCATAAACGTGACTTGTATTCTTCGGAAATTTCTGTAGCATTCACGAAACCTCGAGTGTGTTGTTGTGAAGTTGGTCAAATCTTTCGACTGTTTATTCGTTATCTTCCTCCAAATTTTAAACTCCTGAAAGTTCGGCCCTCTCTTAGTGTTGCAACTCATATCTGATTATTAGGTTACTCATCCTCCCAGTGTCTTTTTCTATTGAATGAGCAGCAACTTGGGGTATCGCAGGAAGAGCTGCTTTTCCCTCCCCCTATCATTGCCAGCGCTTGGAAACTTACAAGTCCGTGATCACATGCATTGCTGAATCATAATACCCTTACTCATAATGCATGTCATACGCAGCACCCTCCTGACCATTCTATTGCTGTGTGCCATGGAAACACCCTATGCCTCAGAAATTGGGGATACTGATATGGTTGCTCCAAAGCATTCGGAGACACCACGGTCCCTTGGCCTTGACAGACCCGCAGAAAATCCCCCACGCTCAGTTAACATACTAGCCGATGGAAACATATCATCTGGTTCACCAAAGCGGGCCCAACTTGCATTAGCCCTATGGAGTCGGTTAAGTGCTTACCAAACCACAGGTGTCCCAAGTGCCAATCTTGGGGTGGATCCTTCTGATCTCAGGCTTCCCTGGGTTAGGCTTTCTCCCAATATCCCGCATCAATGGGGTCTAGTTTTGCCGGGTGCTGATCCTGGGATTGCCAAGGATCCAGATTGCCCAAAAGTCCCCTCTGAATGGTACTTGTTCTCGGGAATTAGACCCAGGTATTTGGCGACGATTAACCAAAATGGACAGTTATCAGATAACCAAGGTTTGGACATCACGTGTGCGTTGGTTTTTCATCATCATGAAAGTGACTCTCCCCAATTTGTTCTTAAACCGGGGGAAACAAAAGCGGAGTTCATAATAAAAGCCATCAATGGAGAGATTCAAAGAATTTTACATAACAAAGGAGAGGCAATTTCGGCTACTGAACGAGGTTTTGCGAAACCGCTTGACCCTCCACCATCACCGAGGATTATGGGAAGTGATCCCAATCGTTTGGGGTTTAGAAATGCTGTCTGGCCACATGAGAGCCAGGGTAGCCAGAAGAAGAATGAAAACAAGATTGGAGGAGATTCAAAGTATCAATCTGACATTGGGGACACCCAAAATCATCGGAAAATAGACGCCGACGTAACAGTTGAACCCAAACAGCTGCCAGATACTCGTTTCATTATGGTACTGGTTCTATTTATCATAACTTTGGTGGTTTTGATAACCCTAATCCTGGCCTACTGTGTGATTCGTTTGAAGGCCAAGCCGCACGAAAGTAACTCTCCGGTAACACCTCATTCATATCGGCATTATCCGGCAGAAATTCCTCCTTGGTTTTCGAATAACTCAAAAGGCTATAATTTTTCCAATGGTGTTTTGAAGTTTGAAACCTCTCCCACGCACAGCTGTGTGTCCGATCATATCTCCGTGGATGATGATTCAACACCTTTGTCCCCAGCAACAAATCCAATCCACCGTACTCATTTAACGGCCACGGTCAATGCTCCCCGAATTGGTTTACATCATAATCAGAAAATGCAAGGCAAATCAGGTGCACAGAGGGCTCGACCAAATGGAGCTGGAGCCGTTCCACCCGTGATTCCGTAAAATGAGCGACATTCGTAACAGAATCCTGATTGTTTTATCATACACCCTTTTATGTTCTTTTTCGGTTATTTCGAAATAGATCGATTTTAAGAAGTTCCTGTTGAAATGAAAGAACTTTAAGGAGGTGAAATTTAGAATAGAACAAAGCATAACAAAGACATCCCGACACAGTAGGAAATGATGTGCAAACAATCTGTTCTTGACCTTTGATTGAAGACACTTAGGGCTCATTCCTCATTACAGTAGTAGAGGGCGGAAAAAATGTCAAGAAAAGAAGGTTTTAAGTTGAAAAATATGGACAATAAAAGTTTTTTCAGACAAAAACGGACAAAAAAAAGGTTTTTTTTCTAGATACAAATGAACGAAATCAATTTTTTCCCTAAAAAATGATAAAACATATTTTTTCTCCTCTCAATTTGTGAACAATGATTTGCTGACAATTCTTATTGTTCTCGATTGTTAAATTTAAAAAAATCGTCCTAGGTCTTTTACCTTGAAAAAATTGACGACCTTTATTTTGGTCGGATTCAAATGCCAGAAAAAGGTTTTTTTGGGGGTCTAAACAACGTGAAAAAAATATTTTTAGCCCCCAAAAAATTTCTTTTGTTAAAAATTTTTAATCCATCCTCTACTCATTAACCTTTCATAAAATGAGGTCCTATAAAGAGGCCTTGATTCCTTTTTTGCCTTCAATGGTGTGTAATGTACGTAGTTCCATTTAAAACTGTGATGAATCGAAAGCAGATATGCGCGAAAAAGAATGGAGTCTATCAAACAAAATTATTTCCGACTTTGCAAAATTCGATTTGCCGTCTTCTATTCCATTGGTTATAGAAATTCTAAAGTGAAGTTTGTGCGTATGTTACTATGTTTCCAATTTTCGGAATTCTTCTCGAAAAGTTTAATATGAAAATAAATAAGTTTTCATTAGTTGTTTTTTATTTGTATTGTATTGTTGTTCAAAAGGAGCTGTCAGATTTCAAATAGACTTCGATGTGCTTCAAATCCATTTGTTGTAGCCAGCCTCCAAAGCAAATTGGATGTGGTCCAACAAAAAATTTGGGCCTCCATTGATTCCGATCAGATAGAGAAGGAAAGTAGAGTGATCCAGGAGGTTAAGACTAATCCAAAGGCGTTTTTCTCGTTTGCAAACACAAAGAGAAAAATGAAGCATTCTGTAGGACCTTTTGAGGTCGACGGTAAAACCGTTAATGATAGTGAGGTTATGGCCAATATGCTTGGAGATCAGTTCTCAAGTGTATTTTCAATTCCGAAAAGGGTTGGCAGAGCAGGCCTTGACTGTAGTAATGTTGTTGATGAGACTGGCATTGATAGTCTGGATAATCAATTGGAGGATCTGGTACTAACAGATCAAGATGCTTTTGGGGCCATCAAGAGCTTAAAGCTCTCGAGTTCTCCTGGACCTGATGATGTGACATCTCAGTTTCTGATGAAATGCTCACATATTCTTGCCCCAGTTTTCTCCTATTTGATGCGTTGCATCTTAGATCAGAGCAAGTTTCCCTCTTCTCTAAAAGTAGCTCATGTCGTTCCAATTTTTAAGGGCGGAGATATGTCACTCCCTAGTAATTATAGGCCCATTTCTCTGACCTCCAGTGTTGCAAAGGTTTTTTGAGAAGATCATGAAGTCCAAGCTTGTTGAGTATTTGGAAGTCCATGATATCATTCCCCCAGGGAGGGCAGCATGGGTTTCGAGCCCATTTTAGTACAGTCACCCAATTGGTTGACCATTTCGATTGGGGACTCGAAAGTCACGAGTCAGTTGATGTAATCTATCTTGACTTATAATGAGTTACTGTTGGCAGATCTGTACAACCCTTGAATAGTGGGTTGGTCAGGAATAGTATTTAAAAATTTGTCCAATCCTGCCTTAAATGCTGTTAGAGGATCAGCTCCTACATATTCCCTACGAAGACTAAATGGGTAACAAACTGAACAATGAAGGAGCCCGATAAAGAAGAGAGGAGGACTTCAAAGATCGAACTAGCCTCGATTCCCTTGGATTTGGAGGTGCTCTCAGAGCGTGTGTAAAACCTCTACGATCGCTACAACTGATCTCAAATCCTGGGTTAGGACAGAGCCCATGAATGCTCTTGAAAACATACAGTATCAGATACGTTTCATACCTTCTCTAAGTACTGTACAGCCCTAACTTCTGGAGCCTCTCCCAATACAAGAGCTCTCTCATTTCTGCGATGTTCCTAGTGAAACATCTTTGGACCTGCTCGACCTTTTGCAAACCTGCTGAACTCATTGGAGCCCAAATTGGGGAAGCATATTCAAGATGCGGTTGAACAATCGACTTGTACAGAGTTAGCATCGCAATACTATCTCTGAACTTGAAAGTGCGATGGATCCAGCCGTACGTTTGAAATGCCTTCCCCACTTTCAACTGGATATGCTCATCAAACTTTCCATCATCTTGGACGACAACTCTCAAATCTCTCATGGACGATACCTGCTCAATATCACAACCTCCATTGTCTTTGAGCGGAACATCTAATTTTGACGCCCCATACGTCATTGTGCGGAATTTCATCCCGTTCAATGCCATGTTACTCTCGCCAACCCAAAAGTAGACATTCTCCAAGTCCTCAACCAAACATTTTGAGTCTTGACCATTCCTTCCACTAGGCAACTAAATTTGGATCATCAGCATATGAAGAAATACTGGCTTTTGTTCCAAACTTCTGGAGAGGAGCAATAAAGAGAATAAACAGGAGCGGACCTAAAATTGAACCTTGTGGAACACCTGACTTGACTGTCAAGTATTAAACCGTTCTTACGCCAAGAGATAACCAGGGCCACCAAATTGTGCTAAGAAATATTGCCAAAAATGTAGGATGATTTGAAATTATTTTGAGAAATAATGTATCGAAATCGGATTGCTCATTAACTGCAGTAGAAACTGACTTTTTGCTATACTCCCATCATCTGTAAGTCTTACTTTAAAGCTTGGAAGAGCTGATGAAATAAAAAAAATTGTCTTAACTGTAAAATCCTCTTTGGTTCTTATCTTATTTCTATTTTTCCATCTTTTTGCTGGAGGGAATTATTTTTTTGCAAACAATATTAATTAGTAAGGCCCGGAAAAAATTTGCAAAAAAGTGACTAAATATAAAATATATGTTTTTTTCAAAAACCCAAAATATTTGGAAAAAAGCGGGATATTAAAGAAATATTTTTTTTAAAAGACCATTTTTGGGTATTTTTGTCTGTGTGCACCGATTTTACAATTTTTTTTTTCTGGTGAAATTGATGCATTTGGCCGTTTTGGGGGGCAAACTTGACATATAATTGATTTAAACAATACAATTTTCTATTTGCCTCAATAGATGGCGCAATTTTTCGTATATGACAGTAGTTTTGATTGCACATGTCTAATCTTAGTACAAATGCCATTTTGAAGAGATTTTTGTATTTTGGGTTCATTTTGGGAAGGCTCTTTTGAGCATTGGTCATTCATTTATTTTCCAAAAGTTTGCATTTATTTTCCAAAAGTTTGCCCGAAATATTTTTTTTTGACTAGAATATTCGTAAAAATATTTATTTTTTCTTGAAACAGCCAAAATATTTAAAAAATCGAGGAAAAGTGGAGAAATATTTTTAAAATAGTTTATATTTTAAAGAATTATTTCCGGGCCCTATTGATCAGATTATCCATTATCCCGATTCTATCCAATACTCTATCTCATCTTGACGATGCTTGAGTGGACTAAACAATAAAAAAAATTTTTTAATAGTTTTCCAAGTGATTTTGACTATTTGGGCATTTTTTGACATCGCTCAAGACCAGTCAGCACTGTACATGCACTCAAGCAGAGCCAAAATTTAGAATGATTCAAAAACCTGCATATAATACCGTTTTAAGTCAAATTTGGCAGCTTCTTGATTTTGCGACAAACAGCAACTTTTGATATTTTGTCTCTTACCTACTCTATGTCACGGTATGATTTAAGACAGGATAAACGAGAGTCTCAAGGTTGAACTAGAGACTCTTGGTTGAACAATGAAGTTGATGGATTCTTAACAATATAGCAAACAGTAATGTCATTTTGGTAAATTTTGAAAATGCCAACACAATGCTGCTAAATGACGGGTTCTTGCTCACCTCGTTCAAAAGTTTCATTTAATGGATTTTATCAGTGTCTGCTATCCTCGTTTATTTAGTAACAATAATGTATGTACTGGAGAGCTTTCAAAACAATATCACTTCGGGTTTACAATCACTTAAAACAAAAACACCCAAAACATTTAATGATCTCAGAATAGTTAGGAACCTTAAGTAAACTTTGCTTTCCATTCTTTTTAGGGCTTAAGATAGCTTCAAGGCTTTGTAAGCGAGAATTCGACACCCGCGAAGTCCATGGAGTAAAGACATTCCGGTCAGAATTCCAGAATATCCTCCAACATCCGACGCCATCCTCAAAAAGGGGTAAGCAAACTTTTCTTCATGTTTTAGAAGATGAGGCATAAAATATAAATAATGTTGGCCGATATTAGCTGAAGAATCCTCATCTATTTCGTCATTGGTCTTGCCTAAAATGAGATCCAATGAGTGGCAAGGTGGGCCTATTTTTTCCTCATCGTCATCCTCCCAACATGATTTACTCCCGTTAAAGAAATTGATAGGTTGCAAATGAATGTCTTGGTACATGACCTGGGCTTGTCTCGTCTGTCCTGGAAGGACTTCGTTTGGCATCAGTTGTGAATTATTGGCTTCCAATCGTCCCGGAAAATGTAAAAACAATTTAACTTTGACGTTCAGGCTGAAAAGATTGAGCAAAAAAATGACTGAGTCGATTGAAATAAACAATTAATTGCAACGGATTCAGTTGTCAATAAGAATTTAGCATTTGCAACTTGCAACCTATTAGCAACCTATTGCAGGTATATGTGCCAAATTATGAGCTTTTTTGAGGTTTGCAAATTCATTGTAAAAACATTAAACAAGTTGGTACGATGCTGGATATTATAGTTAACAACTATCCTAGTCCTCCGTCTCCCTACAGAAGCTCATGTGAAAGAAGCGTCGTCAGAACACTAGCAACGGTGGCTTTATCAGGAAGCTTTAAAAAAGTCAAACAAACACACCGGGAAGTGCAAGAGAAAAAAAAATACAACAAACTGGGGCCTTTGGCCAAAACATATCCATGGAAGGGCTTGAATCCATCTTCTTTCATGATCCAATGACTGGATCATATCAATCTTCACTGGCATGATCTATGTAAATTCAAAATCAACTTTGGCTATAACTTGAACTTCCTGATTAATGGGGGCGACAACAACAGCAAACATTTGAAGCTTGGAAAAAGCCAAACAATTTGATTGTGTCGACGCTTCTTTCCCATGAGCTTCTCTACGTCTCCCTACTTTTCCATAGAGGGCTAAAAGAGAAATGTCACTCCAGTTCAGCCAGTGGAGATTTGTTTTGAACACACTTCAGCAGTCCGGCAGCAAGGGTGCCAAGTGCAACCAGGAACTCATGAAATGATGTTGCTTCCAAGGCTTGATACCACATGATCAAATTTGGTCAAGGAGGTTGTAATATTCGGGAGACAAAATTGAGATTCACAAAGAGCAAACCATTTTTGAGGCTCATGGCTCCGAAACACAGATATTTTTACCAACACCACCGAAGAATATTCTTCAGTTTTAAAATTTTTATCGTTGGTCGCCATCTTAAGAAAAATTAGGGGTCACCAAACATAGTGTGTGAACTCAATGAGTGCTGAGAAACAAGTGAGAGGTCAGAAGCTGACCAGCTAGTCTGCTTGCTGATCCTCACAGGAGTGTCATTTCTCTGCTAGCCCTCTACTTTTCCATGGCCACACACAATAGCCCATATGTTTTGAGGGTAAAGCTTCATAGTTGACTTCCCAGTTCCTTCAGAATGTGCTTACCTTGTTTTGCTGATAGATCTGCCATTTTCAGGGCACTAGTAATGACATTATTGTAGTTAATTTTTTACCATATCTCCTGCTGACCAGGTAAGAGCCCGTAACTAGTCACAATTAAGCATGTTGTAACTGAAATGTCCTTCAAATTTATTCATTCCAAGTGAAGTGATCACGCAAGAAGTGTCGTTTCTCCGGTAATTCCATATGCCACAATCAAAGAAAATTTTGTGATAATTTGAATAAGAATGTTGCCTCTTTCCTCCAAGCTTATACGTGCAGTTTATGTATTCTTGAGTGAGTCCCAAATATTCATAAAAGTGATAATACAGAAAGTGATGAATTACTTTTTGAGTTTGAGTTGGCCATTTTTAGGATTTGAAATACTGAAACGAAGTTTGCTTGGAGACCCTTGAATCGACGTTGAAGTTTACAAATTGGGATATTTCAATGACGACGGAGAACTCTCTTTGCATGCTTCCCGTCTAGAGTCTCGCCGATCAAACCACATGTCAAGGCCAAATTGCGAGATGATTTACTTGAAAAAGACTTGAAGTCAATGCTACTTCTTGGCGCACGCTAAACATATCACCTAGTATTGGTGCCAAAAAGTGACAACCCAGCTTTTGTGCCAGTTTGTAAAAGGTCAAGAATGCCATCAAGGTTCTTCAAGGAGCAAAATTAAATCGAGCAAAGGCACCCAAGGACTCCTTGGGTGCCTGTTTCAGAGATGGTTTGTTGTTGTCTCCACTACCTAAACTTTCCATAGGGTCCAGTGATCTTTGCTATGACTTAAAGCCATATACCCACCACGACAACTACATAGGAAGTAGACTCTGGTTTGGACCCTCAAGTCCTACATAGAAAAGAACGAAGGATTTCTGCCATACATAATTATTTGTAGAATGAGACGGCCATTTTTTGCTTTTTTTCAACATCACGATGTGCAGAATTTGGTTCCTAACACAGAAAGAGCCTTACTTATAGTTGCTTAAATGTATTCAATCTCGTCCAGAACTTACTATTGAATCCGAAAGTAATAGATGCCCAACTTTTTGTACCGTTCCCAACCAGGTACAGTAATGCAACCAGGCCATCCGGGTAAATTGGTTTCACGAAAGGCCTCCCATTGTCTTCCGCCCCTGTAGTGCTGATACGACTCTCCATCCGGTCGAGCTTCATTGTATCTCTCATAAAACATCAGGATATATTCGTTGATTGATAGGGTGGTGTCATTGGGACAAATCGTTATTTCAGGGAAAATAGTATGTCTTTGATCCACAACGCTCGATGAGATGTATTTCGGATATTTGAAATAAAATTCGACACATAGAAACACTAGAAAAAAACACTTCACGTAAGAAAGTTTAAAATAGCCATGTTGGTTCAAGTACGATGGGCTCTTAATTCAGTGTTCATGCGAAACGTTGGCCCTATTGATAAACTGAACAATTTGGAACAAACAGACATTAAAAAACTTTCGACCAAAAAAATCGGCAGGTTTGCAAAAGGTCGAGGAGGTTCAAAGATATTTCACGAAGTTAGGGCTGTACAGTACTCAATGCTTTTGTAAACGTTTTTCTGTCAAATTTGTAGAATTTTGCATTTTTCTGCCTTGGTATAATTCTGAACATGTTTTTTGTTCATTCATGGAAATTTGATGACGTGTTTTTTGGGTTGGCTCGCAATGTCTATGGTTAGAATAACTAAAATAGCAAAGGAACCAAAAAATATGTTATATTTTCTTAAATTTCGTATCGTCTTTTCATGCCCATATTTTTGTTTGAGGGGCAAAAATGGTAATTCAAACAAAATTTAGGAAAATCCAGTTTTAACCCTTTGGCCTTCCCATGAACCTTTACTAATGAGGAAAAATATGTATAAAACGTGCTTTCTAGTTCATTTTTGGTTTGATCAATTTGCAATTCAAAAAGATTTATCTGGTACGAAAATAGCGAAATTGAAAAACTAGAAATTAAAATGGTGACATGTGTTACCTTGATAGAGTAATAAGATCACAATGGCTACATACGAAACACTTTTCAAAGTGTCTAGAATGGTGGTTTGAAGCTTAAATCCATGAGTTTCCATGATCAACTGGCAAAGATTTCAACAGTTTTCTTCACCCAAACAAACTTGATAAATCATTCATGTCATGACTCTCGAATACTCAGCTTGTCTTTTAACCATTAGTAGCCATATTTGATACTTGGAATATCCTTTTTCATATTCATTTTACCTCAGAACAATTGATGCTCAAGCATTGTATTGTTTTCAATGACAGAAATACAACATTTTGAAACAAGCAAAGCATACCCAGACATTGTTTTGTCAGTTCTAAAATACCAGCACAACCAGTCCAACATGGTCAGGGCTCTAGTTTGACAGTGGATAGATTGAGTGGTGAAATCTTTCTCCACTTCTTGCTATTCTACTCATCTTACCAAAGAGAGACAGAGATGCTGTTTGAAGAGCTCTCCCGTAAGCTCTCTCTTCCTTCGCTCCTTCCTTCATTCAGTAGCGTTGATGCTTTGAGAGTTGTCAGTCGTGAAATTGTTGCCTCTGAGTGAAGACGTGCTCTCAGAAGTTCTTGGCCTGGAGACGACAAAGTATTTGGCTATTCGTCGATAAAGACCTATTGTTTTGTCCATTCGTGGGCGAGTGGGAATTCAATTTCCTTTTGATTTGAAGGCTTACCTTAATAGCAATTTAAATGTGGGCGGGCAGGTCTGACGTACTTTTGTAGGATTGACCTAATCTGTAGGTGTCTTTCTTTCGAATAACCAAATACCGATTGTTTCAAAAGAACTTAATGAAGACATGGCTGTGATAACCACCAACTCCTTCCTCATCTTCTTTAGCCTCTCTCTCATTCATTCGTCACTTGGACAGTTCAACTACCTTCTCTCATCCTATCCATACTTCCAAACCAATGGCAATCCCAAGGTTGGATTTACCAACCAGTTTCACGGTCAACCAATGATCGAGACCACTTCAGACAAGAAATTGGCCGGTCACTTTGTGACTCCACCTCAACCATGGCAAATGGTGCCAACGGATTCTCAGACCAAGTTTATGTATCCAAGCATGGGCTTGAATTGGCCTTTTATGCCTGCCAAACCAGAGATCATTGGATCTGGTGCCACTGCTCCAAGACCTGGAGGTGAATCTGCGCTTTCAGAGATTGCAGAAGCCTCGAGATTGGATCAAGAACGATTGGCTAATGGACACACGGGACCGGGTTCCAATCAGTTGAATGTCCCTAATCTGGAAGGCGATTTGTAAGCTCACTTTTCACTTTTCTTCAAGTTTGATTCTTGCTTGACAAGGTTTCTTTGTGGTGCTTTAGAGGAGGATTGTTTTTATGTAGAAGTGAACTCAAATTTTAAAACACCTGAAGCAACTTCAGTTTTTGATTTAGTAAGTTCGAGACTTGCGTCAACCAACTTTGTCTTCTACTGATCAGTTGATTTGAAAGATCTTTCTTGAAAGAAATGCGGCTTTGTTCTAAAAACTTTTTAGTTAACATATATTTTCGGTAATTTGTGCTATGTTCGTTGGTTTCTTTATTTGTATTTAAATGTTAGTTTCATAAAAGCTTGTCAAAAAGCAAAAAACGATCAACCATCGTGACCACCTTTTTTTCTCTTTCTCAAGGTTGCTTTGAGATATGCAAATGTGTTTTTACTGTAGGTGTGATTTTGTTTTATTTTCATTTGTTTTTTCACAAATTTGAGAATTTATTCTTGAGGTCAGTGCCCTCTTTTATTACACAATGTCTAAATTTCACTTTCACATATGCTTTGGTGTTTGAAAATTAAGGTTTGGATTAAAGAAAGAGCCATTCTCTCCAACACTAAGGTCAAAGTTTCGATGGCCATTTTTTCTGGATCAAGAACAACGAAAGAAAGTGGACACAAATTTCAAATGTTCCAGTTATTTGAAGAATTTCAATCAACAGAGAACCTCACCTCACTCCATAAAAAGAAATGTGGGAATTCATCCTTCAACAATATTTTATGATTGGTGAATTAAATTTTCATTTTCGAAAGGTATTTTTAATGTAGTTTATTCAAGAATTGGCCACATGTGGCAACATCATGTTGGTTGTTGGTTTGATTGTACAATATATCTAGGAATACTTCAACTATCGATAATATTCACGTTTAGTTTGAGTTCCCGTTATAATACTGGATATAAGTCAACATGAATACTATTAATGATTCAGTTAGTTTGTAAGTTATTAAATGGAATCTTATCGCTTGTAGCGGTATTAGGGTACAAACTTTGCATTTCATTAACCAAAATCTTTGATGATCTGATCTCTCTCCAAAAGAACAAGAACAGAAACATCAAGACTTCCCGGTCAAAGTAATGGTGTCGAGAAAAGATTGATAACGTTTGTCACTTTTGACGGGCTACTTTGTATTCAACTTACCAAATTTGGTGCTCTTTGGTCATTTTTCATCTTTTGGTCCTTTTATGCCAGGAATGTTTGTCTTCGAAAAACAGTCCTGATCAAGTGTCATTGAACCTTCTAGACTGGGATTTTAAAGCAATTTCTTTTTTTTTAACACCTCCGAATTGTTGATTGCTCAGGATGTCACATTAGTTTTCATAAATGTCAAACCAATGAGATCCATTTCTAATTGAAAGCATTGAAATGCAAACACTAAGCAGAAGTATTTGTTTGGAGTTGTCACGATTGGTTGGTCCGGAATTTCATAGGAATTTCAATTGTTACATAGAAGTGTACCATAAACTAGTTTGTGGTTGTTTTTGGAGTGGCTCCTGTCTGATATGGTCGAGAATCCATTCATTCATGGTCTGAAGATCACATTCCATTATCAGTCTGCTTTCCGTTTTGCATACCATAATCGTTGCTTTTGTTACGGTGTCAAAAACATGCTTCAATTTAAACCTCAGGCAAATGACCAAATCGAACGAAAATGAAAACCTATCAGATTCCACACCCTTCAAAAATGATGCTCTCTTTCTCCATAGCATTTGTCACGATCGTGAGGATGGAACCAGTGCTTTATTCAATGTCATGCTCCATGGATTACCCAAATCTGTGAATGGCAAGAAGAAAATCATTATTGTGGGAGCGGGAATTTCGGGATTGGCAGCGGCTAAAACCCTAAAACAAGCTGGACATGAGGTCCAGATCTTCGAGGCCAGTAATCGGGTTGGAGGTCGAATTCAAACCTATCGGGATCTTCGAGATGGATGGCAATCTGAAGTGGGACCAATGAGGATTCCAAAGAGTCAAATCTTCACTCTTCAATTGGTCAAAGAACTGGGATTGAATCTCATCGACTTTGAAAATAAAGAGGGCCCTTATAACTATTACATTCGGGGACGAAAGTTCAAGATGCGCGAGTTGAAGGACTTCTATCTGAAGTATTTCTCCGAGATCTACGATGTGGGCAAGAATAACTCGGATTTTGAACCTATCGAACTTGTGGTGGATGCCCTGAAGCAACCTTCGTATGATCTTCAGTCCATGAAATGGGAGGATTTCTTGGCCAAATATGATAAATATTCGTTTAAAGAGTGGCTGATGAAGTCAGGAATATCCAGAGGAGCTATTGATATGATTGGAGTGTTCTATAACTTTGAGGCCTTTTTGGACTTGGGCCTGGTGGAGAATGTTCTGGATGAGTGCACGTTTCATGAGGCTGACTTAAAAATGGTGGAAGAAGGGATGGATTTGTTACCACGTGGATATCTACCCTTTCTTAGAGACGAAATTCATTACCGATCGAAAGTTGTTCAAATTGAACAAAGCGCTCGAGGTGTGAAAGTTGAGTAAGTATGGCGCATTATTGAAATGACTTTTGAATTGATTTCAAGGAAGGAAATTCCGTGAATATTGCATTCAAGACCATTTATGTGTAGCTAAGACATTCCTTAATGTCTTAAAATGATGAAGACAAGCACGAAAGCTTGTATTTACTGACCTTTAATTATTTCACCTTTCCATGTGCGATAGAGCATAAATGTTTGAGTTTTTCAAAATTACCAACTAAATATTTGATTACGGATGCAGATTTGTGACAAAAAAGCTGTTTCGAATTTCTGAACTGTTAAATTAAACTCATTCAAACGCCAAATATAAGTGCAACTAAACCTGCAAATCAATTCAAAACTTGTCGCAAATTAGTTCCAAAATGTTAAAAATTGATCCACATTTTACGTTGAAAATTCTCGGGCTTGATTTTTTATAGCGAATTTTTTTTATCCCGCTCGTGTAAGGTCGAAAAGGAAATCTCTTACGTCAATTTTATCAAAAATAGTTAAAAAGGGAAAGTAGGAAATAAGACGAAAACTGCAATCAACAAGCAAATAGCAAAAATACCTCGACAGCGGCACGAAACTTTATTTGCCTAAAACTTGCACCCGTAGCAATGACATATAGAAGAAATCATGTCACGAATAAGCGAGAAAACATCATACTTTCCCGCAAAATTTGTGTAGTTTTTAGTGTCATTTTACTTTGAATCAGCATAAATGGAAACTTTCGTGTAACGTTTAACGGAAAAATTCCTTTCGCTTAATCAAGATAAACTTCCCTTAAATCACATGACATTTGCTTGCTTTTTTTGCCTAAGAATAATATCAACCCCAAATGTCATTCAAAACAAAATCCCATTCCATTCTTAGACCCCATTTGACTCAGTATTGCGTAAGCATCAACACCTAAAACCTGAGGCGTTTCTCATTCTGACATTTTTAGGGTGGATTGTAATGGAGTGGATTGCGATGAAGGCCCAAGTATTCACGAAGCAGACTATGCCATAATAACCACAACAGCTCCGGTCACTCAAGGCATCACGTTTCTACCTCAACTCAGTCAAAACAAATCGATAGCTTTACGGAATGCTAATTACCAGCCCTCAACCAAAGTGATCTTGGTGTTCCACACGCCCTTTTGGGAGATCGAAGGCAAATCCTTGATGGGTGGCCAAACCGTGTCAGATTTGCCACTCAAGATCGTGTATTACCCTGTGAAGGAATCCAAATCCGGTTTGTAGTGCACCTAAAGCTTTTTATCTCGCGTCTAGCCGAGAGAAGTCATGCGTTTTCTCCACTTCTGCTTCATTTCTAGGCGTTGGAGTCCTTCTAGCATCTTATACTTGGGGCCGAGATGCACTCAGATTAACGGGGATGACCGATGATGAGATCGTGGAAGAATGTCTGGAAGGTTTGGCCAAAATTCATCAACGAAGTTTAGCATTCGTTAAGAAAGAGTTTACGAGCGCCGTCGTCAAACGGTGGTCATCCGATCCACTTTATTTAGGAGCTTTCCTCATGTTCGCACCTTATCAAGTAAGTACATGGCATGTTTCGTCTTCGAATCTCGTTGAATTAAGCGATCCGAAACTTTCCTGGTTCTTTTGAGATGTGACGACAAAGTAATGGCTAGCTTAGATAATCATACCGTGATGTCCATGACTTACTGGCACCTTTCTTGGACGAGCTCAGTGAGATCAAACCTGTTTGACGATCATCTCTCGGGTTTTTTTTTCGTCTTTTGTTGTCGGTTACTCCAATTTCCGAGAGTCTTTCGAAGCAAATCAAGCTTAAAATACCTCTCGTCATGTTGGAAGAAGTTCTGGGTTTCCGCGGAGAGCATCCGTCATGTTTCGTACTATCTAGAATAACAGTATCAAAATGGCATTTCGCTCTTCTCCAGTGAACAAGGTGACTTGGTACAAAACGAAAATCTGCTTCCAGTCAAGCCTGGTGAAAGCGAATTGGAAGACTTGAGCCATCATTGACCAACTGAGAATCTCCAGATTTGAAAACGGGCACGTTTCTCCGAAGCGACCTTTTCGCACCGCATTTTTTCTTAAGAAGTAACAAACCTTTAAAAACATACATGAATGACAATGAAGAAGAAACGCAAAGTTTTTCTTACAACGGTAAAGTTCGTAAACAACTGATTGTGAACTACTAAATGTCTGTGGACAACGAGGTTTGAGAAGATTTTTTTCCCGTAAAAATGAATTAATTGCGTTTGTCTGCGAATGAGACCTTGCTTACATTAAGTAGTCTGTTTATCAATTTTTAACTCAATCAAACTTTGTTACCAAGAATTATGCTTTCTCAAAGCTAATTACGAGGGCTGTATATTTCATAAAAATGCATTTTTTTTTTGGGGGGGGGCGGATTTTTTAATACCGCTACAAGGAATGGGATTCCCTGTAAAGAGAGTTAATGATTAATATAGTTTATAAAATTACCGTTTATATGAAATTTGATCTACCAATGAGTTACTGTTGGCAGATCTGTATAACCGTTGAATAGTGGGCTGGTCAGGAATAGTGTTTAAAAATTTGTCCTATCCTGCTTTAAATGCTGTTAGAGGATCAGCTCCTACATATTCCCGACGAAGGCAAATAGGCAATAAATTTAACAATGAAGGAGCCCGATAAAGAAGAGAGGAGCACTTCATTGTTCGAAATAGCCTTGATTCCTTGATTTTATTTCACTTTTTCCAATTTTTTTGCATTTTTTCATTATTTTCGTTGATTTGTATTTTTTGGCGTTTTATCGAAATTTGGTGCATTTTTGTGGCATTTGTTTCTCTTTTACTTGCATTTTTGGCCTTCTTGTCGAAATTTGGCGTTGTTCCCAAATTCTGAAAGAACATTGATATTTTCTTGCCTTTGACCTGTTTCACCAATTTTAACAATTTTCCTTTGCTTTTTTCTCTTTGGAAGGTTTTTATCATCAATCACATCTATTCACTTCTCAAGTACAATTCCTTGGTTGGAAGAAAGGTGTATTGCAAGTAAGGAAGAGAAGGTTTTTTATGAGCACTATGTTGGGAAACTGCTTGCCTTAAAGGCTCAAGATTTTTCTTTGACACTTGTATTTCGAGTATTGCCAATCGTTTTTAAATAAAAGAATGAGAATGTGAGAACAAATTTGTTCCAAGCGCAGATCTTTCAGACCAAAACGCAAAGTATTACTACACCAACAGCATTTAATTTACAAGAACCACTTGTAACTTGATAAATATTTAATGAAAGACCAAGAGCTATGAATGTTTTTCTGGTCTTTATAGCCCTAAATTTTGTTTCATTCAACAAATATTATTTTATTTAGTTCAAATAATCCTCAATTGTGCGATCTTTTTGCATTTTCTTTTGCATTTTTTGGCATATTTGTTGCAATTTTTGATGCATTTTTTGGCGTTTTTTCTTTTGAATTATTTGTGCAGCCCTGCTATTACAAATTCCTGAACAAAATGATTGGGTTATTTTTTTGTGCTTGGTTTAAATAAAATGGGCCAGGACAAGGGTAGGCAACCGGTGGGCTGCAGCCCACATATGGGCCCAAGAGTGGTCTTTGGTGGGCCCAGGAGCTATGGGGAAAGTCCAAAAAGTGGGCCCGTGAGACATCTATAGTACTGTACTCGTGAGCCCAAAGGTCTTTGATCGTTAAATTGTGGGCCCCTGAACCTACCAACGTATGTTTGGTGGGCCCCTGACGTCATGTAAACAAAATTGTGGGCCTTGACCCAAAAGTGGTTGCCGACCCCTAGGCTAAGATATTTATTCTTTACTCTCTTCAGTGCGTAGTTTTGAGAGGGTATAACTCTTTTCTCAGGCCAATGCTTAATCGGATGATTGAGCTAAAAACTCGAATTATGTTGTCTACACTAGAGCGCTATAATAAAAGAGTACGCGCATGTGCCATTTTGGTCCCAAGACGTCGGTTCCATTGTTCTGTGGATCTTGGGTTCGACCTGTTTGAGGCAACTTTACCTATGCACTATTTACTACCAATTTGACGCTCATGATCTCAGCTTACCTCTGAAAGCATAATGGTTGACCTTCATAGCCTTTGAAGGCCAAGACGGGCCAAAACCTTGGGTGCCGGAAGATAACCTTCTCGTTCTCCTTAAACCTCGATGCGCATTCAAGCCCAGTGCTGCTGTGAATTGACTCGGTAATGTCAGCTCTTGATGAATCTCCATGCTGATTTGCATTGAGTTTCTTACTTTTTAGGAAAACTTAATATAACTAGATACGAAATTGATTGGTGAATACTTAGAACGTCAATTGAAGCCATTTGAGCGTTTTCCTTGTGCACACTACGTATTGCATTGTCTTGTGAAATGACTTTTTTGTTGAACAATTATCTGGCAGCCCTGGTAAAGTTGCGCATTCGTAGCAGTCGTCAGGCTGACAGTGCTACAGACTGTTATGCCTAACTTTGTAAAAAGTTTTGATATTTTGTACTCATAATATATATGACATTTAAGTAAGTTTTTGCAATTCACCTATCAATTTTTGACTTTGTCACTAATTATTACATGAAACTAAAGAAGCTCATGGGATAGAAGTATCATTTCAACTATTTTTTGTTTTATGTGATATTTAATGACAAAGTCAAAAATTGATAGGTGAATTGCAAAAACTTGCTTAAATAGCTTCTGTCATATATATTATGAGTACAAATTACATTACCGAGTCAATTCACAGCAGCACTGTGCTTGAAAGCGCATCGAGGTGAAAGGAGAACGGGAAGATTAACTTCCGGCACCCACGGTTTTGGCCAGCCTTGACCTTCAAAGGCTATGAAGGTCAAACATTATGCTTTCAAAGGTAAGCTGAGATCATGAGCGTCAAATTGGTAGTAAATAAGGCATAGGTAAATTTGCCTCAAACAGGTCAAACCCAAGAACCACAGTACAATGGAAACGACGTTTTGGGACCAAAATGGCACATGCGCGTACTCTTTTATTATAGTGCTCTAGTCTACACTACAGAAGAAGGGAATAGAAAGATGCAATTAATTTGTTCCCTCTAAAATCATTTTTTTGAACTAGTCTCGTCGTCCCAAATGGTTCTTGAACCGATGAATCTTGAACGGTGTTGGTGATGAAGTTCAGTGAGTGCAAGTTTAAAGTTCAGTTTTCAGAACCAGTTTAATGGAGGGTAGGGATCACTGACCACAACCAACTTAGTTTTTTAAGACGACTCAATTTTTTTTTCTGTAACCATTGTGTTTAAATGATCCATTAAGTGGATAAGAGATTTTTTTAGCTTGCCCAATTTGTTAATTGGCAATCTCATTTTCAAATAACCCAATCCTTCCATAAAATAAAGATAAAATGGATTTTGAATTTTAGCTTGTCCACGACTTTGAGAATTTATGTAAAATTCTGAAGCAAATAATGTTTTTGTTTTATATTTAAGTAATTGAAAATTTAGATCAAGCTTCATCGTTTTCTTAATTGCTAAATTGGTTGGAAGTAGCCTGAATGATTTTAGCAAAAAGACAGGTTTTCGATAGAAAAGGAATGTTACGTAAAATATTATCTCTTGCATGATAAATTTGACGGGCAAAAAAATCATTACAAAGCAACAAATGACCATTTTCAGATCATCAGCATGATTAATATTACTGAGAGCACATACCTCCCGGCAAAATAGAAGATGAATTGAAAACTTTGGACATGGACCAACTGGGTCTTATGTAGTTCTGACGCTTTGTTCTTTTTTCAGTTTTCTGAACTCCAAGAAGACCTTTCCCGATCCGAGGGTCGTCTTTATTTCGCTGGGGAACATACTGAAGTACCTCATGGCTGGATGGACACCTCCATTAAATCCGGAATCAGAGCAGCCAGTGAAATTCACCTTCAGCAAGACTGGGCCAAACCCTCGCGTTTGAGAAGGTGAAGGCGAAGACAACCACGAGCACTCGACGGTTAACTAATACTCTTAATGGTTGCATTACGAGTAAAACCGAGACAACAAAAATCATTCTGATTTGAAGCCTGCCATCTACAGTTCTTTACGGTGGTTGAACACACATTCGCCACCCAAGAAATCGCATTAGTTCATCTTATTGTCCAAGATCGACTCCTTCCTTTTCAGTAAGAACCGCTGATTTTCTCTGGACGACGAGCCTAGCGATAAGAATGAGGATTTTCAGTTAAAACAAAGCAATTGTCTTCTTCTTCATATGAAACATTCCTTATGTTGGGTGGACTACGTATTTAATTTTTCATTTCAATAGAACATCGGAGTCGAGATCTATGCTTTTGCAAAGCTCACTGCATAATGCTATACAGAACAATTGAGCCCTTATTCAAGAAGGGCGAGCTCATCCATTCTATGCTCCCATCATTACTTGGCCTTCAGAAGCCATATCTTTTCAATCTAACTGAGTAAACTGAAAATTGATAAACGTGGTCTACTCATTAAAAGCAAGGTCTAATTTTTTTGCAGAATAACCCTGTTGATTTGTTCGTACTCGAAGTCATAATTCTTATTGCCTTGCTTGTAATCCAGAGCATTCGGTGGTTCTTGCTTTCAGTAATCTGTTCTGTATACCTCTTTGTGTTTCTTTTACTCTAGCTTAACCAAGGGCATCAGGGCCATCGACCATTTCACAGCTATGAAAAGTTGTGATTTCTTCCGATTTGTCAAGCAATTCCCCCTTCTCCCGGTGAAATGAAGTCCACCCTGAAACGAAAGATCAATCTTTCGTTTTCTCTTCTTATCTTGTCATTCGAGTTACCAGTGTTGCTGCTTTGGCAACGCCAACCTGATTGCCAACCATGAAAGGATCAATTTTTGTTGATCACTGCCATTCAACCCTCCCCAGTACAATGCATTAGTGTAGAAATAGAACTGTAAATACGATAGTTTTGAAATACAATTGAGTCGAGAACATGTGATAATGAACCAAAACGAAAGTGTGATTCTTTCCAAAAAATGATTATTAGAGTACTGAAAGCAAATTGTGACAAATGTGATGCTCATAACTAGGGACAGGAACTTTAGATGAATAAACTTATTCGACTTTTTTCGTCTTTTTTACTCTTATTCGTCGCGATAAATTTATTCGTCTAATTTGGCTTTTATTTGTCTTTTTTCGTCTAATCCGGCAATTTACCTCAACTTTTTTCGTCTAATTAGTCAGAAATTGATTTTTTTTCGTTTTTTTCCCTCAAATTTCAAAGCAAATAGACACTTTTTAAAAAGTTCAACTTCAAAACTTGGGCCAAAGAAATAGTTTGATTGTGAGCTGCGTTATTGCACGAACAAAATATGATCCAAACTTATATTTTAACATGTAGAGTTTCCTGACAGATACAGAAAGAAAAGGTCACTTTTGGATTGAAAAGGCTAGCTGACTTTGCGAACAATTAATGTGTCAGTAAACCTGCTTCCAAATATTGCACTAGTGAAAACGTTGAAACAAGGGCGATTTTGAACTCTTGATTTTCTTAAATTTATATGTACAACTGACCATTCCTTGCTCATTCGGCACTTTTCCGTTCGTTAATTTTGTAGATTTTGCCGTTTTGCAAAGTGGGTAGCTGTTCCTCTCAATTGGGCCACACATTTTGTCTACTTAATGGGTAGCAGTTTTAATCCTCATTTTATCCTGTTTACAGGCAATTCATTTGTCTTTTTTGTCGTGTAAGTTAGCTCTCTTCGTCTTTTTTGTCGTATTTGTCATTTTTTTCGTCTTTTTCGTCTAATCGGGCAAATTTAATTGTCTATATTCGTCAAATCAGGTACTTTTATTCGTCTTTTTTCGTCTATTTTGACAGTTTTATTCGTCTAAACTTCCTGCCCCTACTCATAACATAAATGATTTAAGTGTAATAATCAAGTAAAACATTTTTTGGGGTTTGACACGTGATGAACATCCTCTTGCCAAGACATCAGTTAAGAAAGAATCGACGATTTCAATTTCTCCAAGTCCAGCCCAAGTACAGATGACAAACAATACTTTACATGTATGATAATTATTTAAAAAATGTCTTTGTATGATTATGTGTCGCTTGCAGTGATTGATAGTAATTGGATCATCAACGCCTTGCGATATACGCGATGGATATGTTAAGCACATTAAAATTTTATGTATGGCGCAGTATTTATGGGTAAATACAATACCCATAACTATTAGGGTTCGAGATGACCTTTTTTAAAGAAAGAAGCAAAATCCTCTTGGTCTCAAGCTATCAAATATAACATAATCAATTCATATTCGAACTGGAGTACTTATTATGTTTAAAAGGGATTTCCTCTCATTGGATAAAGTGCTTTTATCCAAGTCGAATCATTTTAAACCAATTTTATATTTACCACAACCACCTCAACACAAACCAAAAATGCTCCTTTGTTAGTGACTAAGTGCTACACTAGAATTTTGAGTCAATCGGTCAAATAAAGAGTAATTCATTTTTTTCCTTGGTTACATAAGTCATAAAACATGTTCTTAGATTGTTGTTAAAATACGATTTAATCTAATGTTTGAGCTTTTGTTTGAGGGATGCTTTTGTAACATTCGATAGCTCATTCATGCAATTAAGATAATCTGACATCTAAAGTGCACCCACGTTCTAAACTCATTCTGCCAATCTTGAAGTCCGCCTACAAAATAGGGAATACACGTCATGTCCACATGTCAAGAATGAGAGCATGTCTGCATCGCTTAAGCATTTTATTGGCCCTTTTTATTCTGCTTTTAAAGATTATTTAAGGCGTTTTTATTCATTGTTTTCTAGTGATAAACCGAATTGTCCCCACACCAGTCCCGTACACCAGCTTTAGACAAACTAAAATGCCTCAAATGTAAATTAGGGCCTAAAATTGGACTTGCCATGGCTTTTAGCCGATGTATAAAGTTAGTTCCATTTGAGACTGGCTAGAAAATCTATAATATTTAGAAGGAAGTTCAGCCATGATCCATGACATGATTTAGCTGAAAACATGTACAGTTTAAGAGGCACTAAAAGTCCAAGCTTGGAGGCTAGCAATGAGAAATATGAATTCCACTTGCGTCTTATAAATTGTTTTCATCTGCAAATGAGGCCCAACTTGGATTGGGTAGATTACAGGGTTTTGCAGATTGTTGCATCCGAAGAGATGTTGGTGAATGACAAGTTGTATGAGCATATGACTAGGGAGCAAAGCGGGAATACAACACAGATAAATCCGGCCAAACACACAGCCATTCACAATAACTTCAAACAAGACTATGTGCAAACAATTCAAAACTTTTGCTTTGTAATTTTATTGCACACTCTGTAGACATTTGTGCTCATTTGACATGTCCTCCGGTTCCAACCACATGTCCTAGTATAAAAGCCCTGATTGCTTTCTCTGGAGATGGCCAATTGTATTGAGGAGAAAAATCTTAAAGTTGCCAAACTATTGTAATGTTAGGCAGATCCTGTTTGCGATATGCCTATTGGCATATGTCCCGTTTGGTCTATCGCTACGACACCGATCTGTTTCTTGAGAAGCCAAGGGTAAAAAAAAAGCTTTGGAAAACACGAATTTAGTCATTATTCCAAGCAAAGATTGATAAATCATTTTCTTTGCACTTATATGTCCATCAAGTCCAGATTGGGTTGGATGATTGGGTTCAAGGTTTGAGGCGACAATAATGCTCCAAAACCGAAGATCCGTTCCGAGAAAATCGTTCCATTGTCGGGAAAGACGACACCCAAGTCATGGTGATGAGTAGACAAATGAAAACCTTCGCGGTAGGCGACCACACAATACATAACATACAAGCACACCACTTTGTTGGATAAGATGCCTTGTCAGATGACTCTGCTTAATGAAACGTGCTTGATTAAATCATGTCACACCCGAGAAGCTTTCAGTGGCAACGAATTCAAGCGGCTCGGCTTTTTGGGTGGCGAGATGGTGACGACTTTTACAGTTGTCTTCGAGATCAGGTTTTACAAAGGAAGCTATTGAACTCTGTGGGAAATTTGAGATCTCGGTGCCTGAACGGTTGTCTGGTTGCAAATTGCAAAGTACGATTTGTGGAGAGTACCCTATTTGGCACTGAGATTTAAAAAGCACTAACTCTTCTGAGGCTAGTCTTTTAGACATAAAGAGCGATCTCAAGATCGTACTTAAGTACTCTAAGTTCGATCTTGAGATCGATCTTTGTCTTTGTGTCTAAAAAACTAGCCGATGATTCCTTCACCCGACTAAAGAATACTAGCTGCATAAAAGCAGGGCGGTATTTATAACTCAGCGTTTTAAATGGCCTTTTAAGTTTGGATGGAAATAACCATAAACAAATCTTGGCATTTTCTACACAAAAATAGTGGTAATACATGTAATATAATCGAACATATGTAGATACTAGTTGAGTTTTGAATGTTTCTTTTTTGAAAAAAGCCCAAAATGAAGTTACTGAAATGAACAAAGATTTAACATAGGTTTTCAATGTCCAGAGACGAAATAAAAGTATTCACCTTTTGGAGGCAAAACACAGTCAAATTGGTCAGGTCCAGACTTGTTTTATCAATCATCATCCTTAAACAGCGTGATCATTTCGTTGAGACATAAAAAAGCTAATAACCCACCCTAGCGTACAATTTTGGTGGGCGCTTAAAGAGCTAAATTGTTATTGCAGAGGATCTTAATCAAAGAAACGCCTAAAACCGTGAATCCATATTTTTGGCTTTGACATGCTAATTTGCAGAGTTTTTATGCCAGGCCGCACACCCGAATCGTGGCTATTTTGACTAACTTATTACAAATTATTGTAAAATCAATTAACATAATGATGTTGGAAGGTGATATTCACTTGCTGATAAAACCTTCACAAATAAAAATCTGTCAACCATAATGACGGGGGAAAAAACTAATGAGAGGAGGCTCACTGTGTGCTACGGACGCGTATGTTAACGAATTGTATTCAGCAATGGCGTTTAACATATTTTATTGTCCGAGAGTAAAAATGGAACTGACCAGAATGTGTAAAAAATGTCTGATGGAGGTAAAGGAGCAAAGCGGTCACAAGAGAATAAAAGGGTGACCAGATTCGCACCGGAAATGTTCATCTAACACACTTCATGGCAAATTTGGCTAACCTGTTAGCTGTGAAAAGTACTTGTACAGACACCCAAACAGTGCCAAGCTTCGGCAAGCCCAAGTACGTGCCGGTACAGCTTGCCCAATCTCTTGTTTGCCCCCCATCACTACAACTATCTATTTAAACACATTTATTGGAACTTTTAACAAAAAGACTGTTTAGAATGCAGGAAAGAGTAATCAACTCCGAAAAAAACAAGAAACTTAGGGCATCACTGGTGATTTGACAAACCAAATGCCTCTCTATTCAAAAGAATGCAATGGCTAATATCGTCACAAATTGGCTTGATAAATCTATGAATTTAGAGTTTTAAAGACAAGGCCAAAGAATGCTCATATTTATTCCATATTTATTATCTAAACATTTTGTTTTTTTTTGTCTTTTTGTGTACAAGTTGTGGTTTTATTTTCCAAGATCGTGGTAATTTTTTCCGGGGCTTAGGATTTTCAAGATAAAATTTACTTGATTATTATTAGTTAAAAAAACATTTTTTCTCTACCTTAGCTTGTGGCATGGATGATAACGTATTTAATTGTATAGTGTATAAATCTACAAAATAAGACCGACAGTTGATTTCTTGAGGAATTTTCAATTTCTTTTGATCATGAATTCCCCTTTCTTGGCGGCCTTTGGAAACTTTCCATGAAAAGAATGAAACCCTAAAACGAGGATTAAAATTCCAAATTTTCACACGGTCATCATAATCAACAATATTGTGATGAATGAACATTTTTTGTGGGTTGCGGATTTCTTATTTCCGCTACATGGAATGGGATTTCCTACAAAGAAAGTTTACCATTAACGTTACTACATACGATATAAATATGAAATTAATATTCATATAAAATTTGGTCAACCAACGAGTTACTGTTGGCAGATCTATACAATCCTTGAATAGTGGATTTTTAATATATAATAATTGCTTCCATTTTTCCATTTACTATAAAAAGCAAGAACGTAACAAACCCAATATCGACAGAATATTTTGGGAATTTCTTAAAAGATAATTCAGTTATCTGTTTTTCAGTTTCTGGTCAGCCATTGTACCTCCAAAAGAGTAAAAGCAACAAAACCTTGGATTTAGCTCACTTTTAATCTGAAAGAATCGGTCACCCTGATGACGTCACATGTCGATCATTTTCAAAACAAAAGAAAGAAGAGACTTACTTCAGCGCTCTATTTCAATCTTATCCGTGTCAATCCATTCTACATGGATTGGCATGAACGCGTCTGATTTGGAGGCTTGGGCTCAAGATTTTGAACCCAACAACTCTTCGATCCGTTCTAGTCGTTCCCGACGAAAAAGCTCGAAACAAACCCGGAAAATTCCCCCTTTGGATTTGGACAACACGAGCATGATGAACAAATTTCATTTCAAACCTCCCGGAACCCTCGCTTCGGCTTCTTCAGGTTCCAGTTCCAGTTCCACTTCCACTTCCAGTACTAATGGATCTCGACCCAGGCCAGGTGAGAATTATCACATTTCTGAGTTTCAAATATTTACTGGTCTTTTAGTCATTGATTTGTTTACCCAAAAAAGGTAAATATATCGGATCGTTTCTTCAAAAGATTCTTTGAAAAATTGGAAAATTCATAAGGCAATTAAAGTGTGGCTTTGTTGTGCCTGTTCATAGAGTGAGAGCGTGGACAAGCGTCACCGTGCATGCACTTGCAAAGAGACAAAACTTGGCATAATTCAAGACATTATGCAAAATATGTTGCATTGACGTGTTCTACCAATGTAATAATGGTTTAGCCACATCAAATAGGACATTATGTCACAAAATTATGGCACATTCGCTTGAGCTATACTGAATATCGTAGCCTCCAAGTGCATGCACAGAGCGAGCTAGCCGAGAGACTTATCGACGCTCTCGCTCCATGAAAAGGCACAACGAAGCCACACTTAAATTTCCTTATTCATGGAAAATCGGAAAGTGTAAGCTAAGTATATTAAGAAAAACAAAAAAATATGCATCTTGGTACGTCGTTTTTTTCATATTTAACGTTAAAGAGATATTTTCCAAGTAAAAAATGTACATGGCGCTAACAACTAACCATACTTTTGGCAGCTATAATTTTTTCATTAATTCATATTCACTGCCAAAAGAAGAAAACCAGTCCGTTACAAATATGATACGGTGAGTGAAAATATGTAATCCTTTTTAATACCTATCGAAAACAAAACCAAATAAAACTTCTGTAAGATTTGAGAGAAATGTTCGCCCAAAAAAGTATCGTTACGTTTGCGAAATCCTTGACCATCTTATTTTTCTTCATTTTTTTGGCTAGGTATTTGCAATTTTGATTAACTACCCCTTTTAAAGGAAACGCTCGATTTTGTTCTATCACTGACAATTCTTTAAAAGCCTCTTGTGAGTTGAAATCTGCCAACAGCCAATTCCGAAAACTTGAATATGATGCAAAAAATGTTTTTTAAAGTAGCGATAGTGAAGGAGCACTTTTTTTCAGCTCTCAATTTGCCCCCACCAAAGGCAATTCCACCTTCTGTTCCGACGATTTCTCCATCTGTTCCAATGGACGATTTTTGGGATGATGGGATTGAGGATGCCCTTCTCATTGAAGCCAGTCAGAGTGCCGAGACCAAGGTAAAAAGCGTTATTTCTTTCAGAAATATGGTGGAACATTATGCCATTTTGTGAATTGTCTATTCTCAGATAACAAGTCAAGAGCGTGATGTCAACTCTTTCAAACATAGTGAAAGAGATTTGGCTGAGTTAACCCGAATGTTAGAGGATGATGAAGATTGGGAAATTCAAGTCCCAAACGTTCCTGTGAAAGAAAAATGTTTGGACCAATCCAAAACAATCTTCCATCAACAGGTTGGAAAATAATTCATAATGTCTTTTGATGACAATTGGCCAAAGTTTTCTCATTTTGAACATTTTTAGAACCCCAAGCCACAAAATCCGATGTTGAGTCAGTATCAGGATAGTTTTGTGGTTCCACAAAAGTCACAAACATCGAAAAATGGAACCAATTTCGAAGTCGAAAAGAGAGAAGCTGAGCTCATTCGATTACGAAAAGAGAATGAAAAATTGGCAACCGAAAAGTTTGCCAAGATGGTAAGTTGAGCGCAATTCGTCAATTTGATAGAGCAATTATAAACAATAGTGCATTTGTTAGGGCGAGATCTGTTTTCTGAAGTCAAAGAAAGAGGATCTTGAGAAGAAGCTGCATGAAGAACGAGAGGAACGAAAGAAAATGGAGGCTCTTCAATTAGAGAAAAAGAAACAATTGGAAGCGTCCAAGCAACAAGCTATTGATTCTCTGCAGACCGAAAAGGATTTTTTGAAGCAGGAATTGGCCCAATTACAAGATTCCTTCAAACGATTTGAGACTGGTTCTTCCCAACATCAAGGCACTCCCATGCGAAATCCACTAGCCTCTAAAACACTAACTTCCATTCCACTTAAACGCAAGAAAACAGTTATTCCTGGAGGTTTGGATGCGTAAGTACAATGGGAAATGATTTGAGGTTGCTTGAAAAAAGTTTTAAGATCATTCTGCCACCCATCAAATTTATTGTTGGCAGAGCTCTGTTCATTGCTGGGAAAAATTTGTGGAAACCAAGTTTTTTTCACATTTAAATATAGGTTCAAAATTAAGTTTGAAGGAGTAGCATACACCCTTTTGATGGACTTGAAAGGGGGAAGAACAAGATGAAGTTCTTAGAAGGAACAAGGTTTAACGCCAATGGAATGATTTGAATATCTCACGCATGCAACCTCAAATCATGTTTTATTAAGTTGAGATCAAGGAAGGCAATTGACAAGAAAATTTTCGTGTTTCTGTAGATCATTTGCTAATGAAGAAAACGTGGTCAATTCACCCGCCAAACGAGTTAAACCTTCTTTGACCACATCCGAGGTTCAAACCGAAGCTTTGAGGTCATTTCGACGATGTCAACTTGAGCTACGCCATGGAAATGATTCGATAATATGGAACGACCTCAATGGTTATGTCCCATCCTCTAATAAGGGACCCCAAAGCACAATGGACCGAATTGCCAGTTTACCGGATTCAAAGGCCATTGTTGATTTACTCAATCAGAATTCTTGCTGGAGTGTGCTCTCAAAATGTTACCTTGAAGGACGCGCAGACGAAGAATTAGTAGCTGAAGCTTTGGAAGTGTTGGTTCAAGCTTGTGAGGAGAACGTATTCAAAGGTTTGGATATCGTCATTCAAATCCGCGCCATGCGAATTATCTTGGAAAGCCTTAGCTCTATCACCAGCCCTCTAATCGAGCAATCCGTCTTTGTCTTGGGCAATTCCCTTATTGAGGTATTATATTCTTTCTTCTAACATGGTTTGATGTGGTGCTCATTTCTTTGATTTGCTCCACAGCATCGGACGAAGCATTGCTGGGAAGGACCAATGGCCGAGTATCAGTCCTTGATTCATATCTTGTTCCTCAAATCCGATTCTGAGCGGTTGTCCTCGATATTCAGTGCATTCCTTCGATTCAGTCTCATTTGGCTCAAGGATCCAAAAGCATACTTTACTCAAGATACTCGCAAGCATCACCTCAAAGCCATCATTGTCATCTTGTCCATGGTTCGAGAAAGCACGAGGTTCCCTATTCAGGCTCAAGAAACTTTTCTACATCCGAAAGGTAAGCTCTTAATACTGTTATCATTTTTGAAGAAACCCTGTGCAACCAATATTTAAAAGTAGGTTACTTGGATAAAAGTAAAATTTATGATAACTTATTTGCAGGTTTGGGCTACACTTTTATACCGCATTTGCTTAACCTTCTCTATGGATCCGTCCATTCGAGCTCAAATATTGAAGATACTTTACTTCTGGAACTTTGTCAAGTTTATGTTTCTTGGATCTCGGCATACTTGAACCTTTGCTATGTGGGAGAATCGCCCAAAATAACGGATATTTCAGCTTGCCAATCCCAGATTGCATCCCAGGTCAGCAAATCCATTACAATCCTGGCTGTCCTCATCGTCAAGAAATGCCTTCAATATCAAGGTAAGAAGATTTGTCTTCAAGAGCATCCTTATTTGTATTTGTATTTGTATTTGTATTTCGGGACTTGCATTTTGTACAATGGGGAATTTAGTAACTGAATACTAGTTGCTCCCCTGCCCCTTGGACAGGTCTTATTAATTAATAAAAGAAAAAAATCATTAAAGTACTTGCTTTAGTGAGACTAGCTACTAAAAAAGAGACCACTTAAACTCCAATGATTTTAAGTTTAACACCAATGTTGCGAAACACAACATTTGATGGGTTTAATCTGCGTGTTAATGTTTCCCAATTATCATCTTGCCCAACGCTGCCATTTTTAGATTTATTTACAATTTTTGGATAATAACCCAAAACTAGACATTTTAAGCCTGTCTTTGCATTTTTTCATTTAAAACAGTGTCTGTTTTCGTCCCATTTAAAATTTCTTTCATATCTATTTACTGTAAAATTGCCTAGTTTTACGCGTTTTTTTGCCTTTTCATTTAAAATTTTAAAGCTTTCATATCAAGTTCGTCGTTTTATTTGTCTAATTTTTGGGCTAGTCGTTGCATATTTTTTGTTTTTGCCACATGATTGAAGAAAAGAGGAAAAAAACTTCCGGTCTCGATGCAATATTTGTGACAGTTCTTTTCTGGTGAATATTATCGAAGCCTCTTTGTTGTCAACTCAGTCTTCTTAAAAAAATCCTCAAAGAATTTAGATTTGAATATCGAAACACTCATCACGACTCTTTTACAACATTTTAGAGACTGCCAGTCCACCTGCGAAATTATACAGCACGGCTAGACGAGTGATCATTGCCCTTCATCAGGTGTGGTTGGTAGATTCAGGATTCATTGAAGCCTTGGATGGACACGCCAACGTTCAACGACAGTACATTTGGATGACCAATCAATTTGCCAAGATTAAATCTTCCTTGAATTTTGGGAAGAATGACGGTAGGACCAAATGTGAAAAATGTCATTAGTGATCAGAAATAACTGTGTTTCCTCTTATTATAGAACATATTCTAAGCGACTTGTCCGACCTTTCGGTGGATTCAGGGTTGGAGACCCCAATGGAACATTAGCTATGCCTTACAAATATATTTGTGATCAGTATGAACATGACAAAATAGGAAGAGCTGTTGTTTCTATCGAGGTAATACATAAGGAGATGTCAAGAAAGAAACTTCAAATACACAAGTCCAGCAAGAATCAAGACTTCAATCACGATTATCACAATTAAAACCAGTTTGTTTTGGATCACGCCAAAATAGATTCTTCGTAGAATGCGCTGACTACGAGAAAGCTCGTCATAAGTGTCGTAGATTCGGCCTCTTGTTCGTTCCAATTGTTCTCTTTGAACACCCAAATCCGAGATTATCTCGCCTCCAACGGCCTCGGTTTCAACGGCAACTTGTTGAGACCTATGGCATAGAATTAGTATCAAAAGTGATCCTACTTTACGAACTAAAAAATGATTGGGTCAAGTTACCTTTGAATACTTTGGCTGGTTCTCTCAAGGATATTTGTTCCCTCGAGAACTTGTCGACGCAGACGCTCCTCTTCCGTAACCTCTGGCCAATCTGATCCATCTGTCTGACTTCGAGTATTGAAAGAGTCGCTAAAACTTGGCGTTTTCACTTCAACAAATCCCCTTAATTGGGCTTGTAATTTGGCCGTATCTTCTCGGTACTGCCGAACTTTGGTTAACATATCTCCTCTGAAATAAGCCAAAAAATCCAATGCCTTTTTGCTTTTGTAGCTAATTCTAATGATGACAAACCTGAATTGAATTGGGGCTAATCGGGCTTCTTGTTCCATATCTTCAATGAGTTTGCGAGCTTCAACTAACGAGCTCCGGGTGCGCATGATCCAATGGCGAACTTCTTCTTGGGAACCAGCCTTGGAACTTTGAGATTTTTTGGAAATGATATTGAGTGATGATAGGATGCCCTCCAAAATGGTCTCCAAATCATCCTGGATGAGCTCAAACTTTTCCGAGGATGCCGGAGACATAATTTTGGTTGACTCTAGATCTAGCTTTTGTTTCTTCTCTGTGATTCGTTGAAGCCAATGTTAACAAGAAGCTGTAACCAAAAGTCATAGAATGCTTCAAGGTTGACGTTTTGTTTGTAAGTGTACAATCAGCTGACGCTTTGAGCGGAAGTTTAGAACAAGCGGGAAGAGGATTTATTTGATAAATCATTAAATTGGACACTGAATAGCTCCATAGGTAAAAGCCAATGCAACGATGACGAAAAGAACATAAATAAGAATCAATATGATTCCAAAGATCTTGGTCATTCGCCGTTTGAAAATGAGTACGGCTACCATTACCAAGATAAACACTAAAAAGAGGAGAACTAAAGAGCAGACCATGCCAAGGGATGACACTTTAATGATTTCCGATCTAAAAATGGCAAAGAGCAACCAAGGCAAGGACATCCGCACGGTGATGTAGAATATATTGGAGCCCATTGACACAGAGAAAACCATGTCACCCCTTCCTTGACGGGCCACCATGATACTCGTCACAATATCCGGGATAGAAGTTCCAAAGGCCACAAAGGTCAAACCCATAATCTGTTGGGAGTAACTTTGAAATGAGTTTTCACTCTTAAGGGGAAGCATATATTTTTTTACCGGGTCTGGTATGACAAAAACTTGGCCAACAACCACACTCCACCATACCAACAAATAGGTAAATAAAGCAATCCACAGGATACTTCCAATGAATGTGACAAGGAAGAATTTACGTCCTAGGAGAGATATTGAATAAGTACCATAACATATGGGTCAGTGATATTGATCTTACTACTGTGATGATAGGGGTCCGGTAGTGTAACATAAAGTGGTCCCATGACAGGAAGGGCGATCAGATAACCAAAGATGCTCAAGCAACCTTGTCCATGAGGAAAACCCATTTGAATTGGTTCCGCATTTTCCTGGATAGAACCAGTAGAAAAAATTACCCTAGAGCGGGAAAAATATCGAGACACTCTTACCATTTGCCAAGATCTTGGAGCATCATAGGCATTACCTGCAAAAAGAATAAATAATCAGATCCAAGATCGTTCTTCTTTAACCATTATATTCATCCTTCCGAACCATTTTTCAATCTCGTTGACTCGAGTTCCAGTTGTTCAACATCTGTTATGGGCACAACAATTTCTCTGTCCTAAAAAATATGATAGGACTTCAAACCATGCATCACCAAGCTTAAATATTTTGATTTCTTACTGTAGGGGACAATTTGAGGCATCTTCTAACTAGATCTTCCAGTTTGTCATTCATGGCCAAAAATACAATGTAAATCCCATACCAAATCAAGAGAATTAGCGCCTCAAACCACTTTATTGTATTGTCCACAAAAAACATTGCCAATAACACCACTGAAATTGCGTAGAAGAGGTAATCCCTCATCAAAGGCCAACCTCTCAACCTGTTGGGAAAAGAAAAAAAAGAACACATTTTAATTATTTCGTTGTTTTGTTTGATAATAGTAATTATTTGTCCATACCGTAATGGCTCTGTTGTCACCAAAGCGCAGATTCCAATTATGAATGAGACCTTATAACAGGCTGCACCCACAATACTTCCAATGTCCACTGTATTTTGGGAAAGGAATATGAACACAATGGCAAGGATGAGATCGGGCATGGATCGACCTCCGGCCAAAATGGTGGATCCAGTCAAATCCGGACTTAAATGAAGCTTTTGGGAGAGGAAATAAGGCAAGGTTAGCCTGGAAAATTGTCGCATTTCAGAGAAAAATATATGATGGAAATCCTTTTGTTTTTTAAGTTTGGCCACAAATGTTACTATTGTAAGGATGTTAAAAGTAACTTCTGTAATGGGTTTTGGCTATATTTTACAAAAAGCTTTTTCCCCAAACATCAACTACGATTTGTTCGATCGTTGGATAACAATCCCAACTAAGTCAAGGTAAATAATATTACAAACCTTTTCAGACAAAACCATAACTGAGGGGAAAAAGAATTTTGCCGTCACCAAGACCAGAGCATAACAAAGGTACACCATTCCGATTATGTAAAGAATAACAGCACCATTTTTTAGTTGTTCCCAAGTGAAAAGACTTGGAGGAAACAGTTCCACATCTTCGGTCGAATTCATTTTGATCGATTCCCCCTCAAAAGTCTGAAAAGTAAAAAAAAGTTCACGCAAGAACCAGGGATCGAATGATCATTTGAATACATCAAAATATTAGTTCTTGAAAAACTGACATGCACTTGTGGAGTAAAAAGGGAATTTACAAGTTCTAAAAACGTATATTTGAATAAAACATACTATTGGGATTTATCTTTACTTGCAAACGATCGTTTTTCGGAAAACATGACGACTTTGTCGCTGTTTTATGGACATGAGATAAGGGAACCGCAAGGTGTGTCTGTGTACTCTATGTACTTTTTGCTCCAAATATGTTTGTGAAGTACCTATGTAGCTAGACAAACATATTTTCAAGCAAAAACAATGCGAGACGTTTTGAAAGAGACCTCTGGAACCCAAGATATTACTTAAGATATTACCAGATAATCTTTGTGACTTTGCAACTAGTTTAAAAGGAAAACTATGTAGACCAAAATGAACCAATATCGCTATGTTCATTAAATGCACACAATTGGGTATTTTTTTCAAATTCAAATCTAGATGTTTGAAGCAACGTTCACAATGACCTGTTAGATTCCAAGTATTTATTCCAGGGTTGGCGTTAAGCGTGGAAAGAAGACTGTAGCAGTACATTATCAATACAGCGTGATTTTTCTTGGTGATGTCTAGAGGCCGGGAAAAAATGTTGGAAAAACGTCCAAAAAATGTCATTAAAATGTCAGGATAAAGGGCAAAAAATGTTGAAATATAGGGCAAAAAGGGCAAAAAATTTTGAAATTTAGGGCAAAAAATGTAGTACAATACGCAAAAAATAACTGTTTTATTGCTTTGACGCACCTCAGTTTTGACCAATTTCTGAGATCAGCAAGCATCATTGTAAAAATTTAATGGCTGGAAAAGGACTGCTATCTTACGCTGCAACTTTGCTGTGAAGTGATGTTTGCTATCAAACACCTTTTTCTATCGTATTTGGCAATTCTGTTCAAATTCACTGCAGAACTGCACCGTTTTAAGGGCCTTCTTGGGCTAGGCGTCAGTTGAAGTTCGGCCGTCCTGTGGTGAGAGGTTCTTCCTTGAGAAGACTACTTAATACAGTGAGACCAGACATCTGAAGGAAATAATGCCATCAAAACAGTTTATGTTTTAGGTGAGATAGCACATTCAGACTCTTTGAAAGGCAATAGATATTATTATTATTACTCATTTATTGCGATGTCTTTTATCATCAACATGGTTTCGAAACATTACAAAAGTAAAGCGTATGGTATGGATGTGCCAAATCACCACAGATCAAACATATGCAATCATCAGTAGGAATGGGATGGAATTCTTTCCTACTGCAATTAACATGGTGTTCAGCGTCAAGTATTTCCCGAAATATTAGCCTTCGGTGCCTCGGGTACACTGAAATCAGAGGAAGAACGCGGCTTCGCCAGAAGTATGAAGGAATATCAGAAAAAAGAGTGATTGAGGGCGGTTTGGGAAGGTCGTTGAAAAGGGTGAGCTGAACTCCCTTGAAATAGATATTAAACTCTGAGTAAATAATGGCAACAGTGCCAACAAGAAACATACTTTACTCTACTCATAGCTATTTACCCACGTAAAATAATCACGGAAACAGGGGTCACAAAGTTTCTGATTTGAACTTTTTCACAACTTTTTGACAAAAAGAAACTTAAAGGGCACTTTTCCCCCTTTCCAAAGATTTGAAATAAATTGGCATTGTAAAATGTGAAGTTGAAGAATGACAATTTTAGCAGGAAATTTTGGCGGGAAATTTCAAGCCTTCATTCATTTGATTAATTGGTCCTTCAGAACCGGTTTGGGATGACATTTTTGAGCAAAAATTACAAAAAATGTTAAAAAAATGTTGAAAATTTCCAAAAAATGTCAAATAAAATTAAAATGTTATATTCACGTAATATTGGCAAAAAATGTAAAAAATATTTTTAATGTAAAAAAAATTTTTCCCGGGCTCTAGTGATGTCTATTGTTAACATGAAGTCACCACTTGTTGACCAGGTTTATCTATTATGGAAAGACAAATTGTTTTGAAATTGATCCAATATTTACCAAAATTTAGCAATCTTTGTCAAATTTGGCATCCCATATCATTTGTTGCTTGTTGTGACTGTTAAGGTCGGGAAATAAGGAAAGTTGTGCAAAAATCAGACGATTTATAAAATCTTCATTTTATTACGATCTCCTTTGGCTTTTGGTAATCAAATTCCTAGTCAAAAGGTTACAAGGTTTCTCAAGGTACAAATACCTCATTGACACCGGTCATTATTTTACAAATCAAAAAGGCTATCACTAGCACTCTAGTTATCATGGCATGAATAAATGTTTTTATAACAAGGTCTAATGTGGCATTCTGAGATATTTTCTTCACTGAAATGATGGTATGCCATGGCAAAAGATTTGTTGCTTATTCAGACTTGTGTCAGTTTCTTTGCCTTCCATTTTAAATAGCACTACTCAACTCATTGTTTTGGTTTAAAAAACTCTTCATTGAACCTACATCATTAGTTCTGCAGCCTACCTAATGAGTTTTAATAACACTCTTAAATAACAACTCCACTTAGGTATTTGGTCCACACATTCATCACTTTTCAATTCACTTTTTTTATGAAAAATATTAGTCAAATTTAACTCTACAGAACACAACATGATTAATCTATGAATTTAGGATATTTTATTGTGTTTGCTGGGATTTTGCTAGGTAAGCCTAAAAGATATGGAAAGTAAAGATTTGGTTGATATATACCACATAATTACATACTATTATTGTTGTTGGGTGAAAGATGTTTGCTACCAAACAAACTCCTTTTCATCAATCAGCCAACTGCCAGATGACAGCAAATCTATTTGATGCAATGTAATAATTCACCTTGTTCCGATGACAATTGCTTGACATTCAACTAAACTCAAAGACGTGGCCAAGGGCTGGTGTATTTAATTTTCAATGTCACGTAATTCCTCCTAATTTATAAAAAGTTCATATAAGGTTGAAATTACTTACCCTTCAAAATATGCCGTACTTCGTTGTTGGGAGCTCCTTTCCTTCTTGCCTGGCTTAGTCATTTCAAAATAGATTTTGGCTGGTTTGTTGTCCAAATAAGTTTTCATATGACCTCATTGCCAACCCTGATTTGAAAAGATAGGAAAGCATTTGTACCTGTCATGCGTGTTTTTTGTTCCTACAATTTGGGTCCTGCGCTAACAATTTCGAAACCCATTCAAATGAATGTTTCAATTGTTGGGTATGGTTATGAACATTTATTTCTGACTTGTATCATGAAACTCTCTCTATGGCGCAGATGGTCTTTGGGCGTGTGTTGCTGCTAAATGAGAGACAAAGTCCTGAAATGTCAAGGCATCAATGTTGTTACTCAAAATGTTGAGTAGATACCAATGCCCGTAGTTTCCCGAGAAACACACCATATGTAAATTCTTATTCACATTTGACAATCCAGCCAACCCCATAAGGGAAGTTAATCTAGCACCCTGAAAACTGATTAACACCACCCGATAAACCATTGAGATCAACGTGATGATTGTCAAAACTAGAAACCACACAATCAAAGGTTTGGCGATTTTTTCCGTGGCAAAGTTTTGTGACAACATGCACAATGGTTTATAAGTTTGAATATCACCGGATGGTCCATAATTGCGGAATTGGCAGATTCCATACTTTGGGAAAACCAAATCCCAAGGATATTCCAGACGGTCCAATTTGGAATCACTTAAAAGGGCTTCAAGTAGACCAATGTGGTAACGTCCAAAAGTGCTTTTCAGTAGGACAATGCTCAAAACAAAATGGCATATAACGTTGCAGAACACGCAGATCTCGCAAAAAATAAATCTTTTAGCCAACCGCCCAAAGAATGGATTCAAGTTGTGATACACTTTTGATAGTGAGCTTAAACGTTTTTCAAGCTCCTTATCCTCTTGACAAGGATCGCTGTATTGTTGAAGAAGTTTGACCAACCAATTGACTTTCTTTGCATGCCAAACCAATCCCGGAAGAGCAAACATAGCGGAACTAGTCACGAACATCCACGGAATATGGCAGTAATTTCTAAAAAGCACCCAAAACGGAACATTATTCCAAACGTCTTAAAAACTAATAATATTTTCTTACTTGTAGAAAACTTTCTCATGGATCCTTGGATCATAATCCAGAATACCAAAATGGGGAGCGTACTCAAAGGCATCAAATTGTCGTTTGTTCCTTAAGATAACGATGCCTCTGGCCCAACAATGGGCATTTATGAATTCCTCATCAACCCCTTCCAATTGACAACTAATGGGTTTGCCGAAATACTGAGATGCGCCAATAAATATGCCCGCCACGAAAAGAGCTCCAGCCGTGAACTGAGTGTGAATTCGGAACAGGGTGTGTTCCAAAGTGATCGAATGGGGTCCGTAAACGTCCCAACCTCGAAGGACTTCCTTGATCAGATCTGTCATCTTCCACGTGAATTTGAAGACTGCTTGAATGTCTAGGTTTTCGTTTCCTCGTGGGATTACAGTTGACCCAAGGGAGGGGAAGGGGATGGGGGTTGTAAACTTCGTCATGTGAAGATTCCAGAAACGCTCAAGCTTCCTGACAGATCCAGCTGAAGAAGAATACCCTTGTAACATGAGTTGGTTGTTGAGCGGGTCAGTTCTGTTGTCTGCAAAATGTCCATCATGCTCTTTAGTAAAGTCATAAAAGTTCTGAACATACGAAAAACGCCTTGAAGGCATTTTTACAGGCAAGATTGTTCAAAATATTGTTCAATATGGTAATTTTGGGCTGCCTTCATCTGAGAGTTATTATTTTTGACACAAGCTTGAGATAAGCGGATTCAAAATTCCTAAGAAGATGATAGCTAATGATATTTTAATCGCCGGATTTTGGGTTCTCATCAACTTTGCCAATGTTTGATTTTTTTCTCCCTAAACTAGTTCTTTCATTTTTTTTTCTCTTAGATATTTCCATCTTTTTTCATCACTGTCGGGGTTAAACGAAAGTTGTAACAACGCTCTCAAAGAAGGCCACTCTAGCAGTTACATAAGTTTTCAAATCATCTATAAAAGAATCCAATTAAAACTTGAAAATTCGTCACTAGACAAGGGCGATGCCTCTTGGTTTTTGAGCTTTCATCTCTTTGAACATGCTGAAAAAATCGCGTCTAATATCTCCAAGTTGATTGCTCTTCATTTTTCAAGTTCAGTTGCTAATGTGCTAGAGAATCAATAAGTTATTGTATATTTCTTGAAAACAGAAACAGTACGTAAGTACTCTAAGTCCGATCTTGAGATCGATCTTTGCGACTAAAAAATTAACCTCTGGTCTAAAATAAAAGCAGAACGTTCCCTGGCATAATCTGGTGCAATTTGAAATTTTAAGGGATTGATAATTTATTATCTCTTTAATAGACACTAATAAAATTTTGCTTCAATTCATAGCAAAAGACCCTTTGGATGTATATTAATATGATTTAGAAAACATGTCAAATTTAGGGATTTTAAGGGGTTAAATATTGTTATCTGTTCTAATTTAAAATGTAGGTACACTCTCACATAATATCTTCATTACGACATTCTAACATTGAAAAATGTTATTAGAAATCTTGGCATCGGAGCAACCACGTTCAGTCAATATTACATATTTCATTTCAATATTTTTTAAACAGTGTCGGGGTTAAACGGAAGTTGAAACAACACTCTCAAAGAAGACTACTCTAGCACCTACACAAGTTGGAAATGTCAAAAGGTATTAGGATAAAACAACATCAAATATTAAGTACGTTAAGTATCTAAGGATTTTACAGTAGTAGACCTAATCTATCTTTTAGATTAGAAGTTTGGGTAAGAACTATAAAACAGATGCCTTTAAAAGTTAGAAAAAGTATCTAAATCTCAATGTAAAACAAATGAAGAAAACTTTAATTTGTCCAATGATTTCAGAAACTACAACATCTGTTCAATTTCCTAAAATCATGAAGACGTTTTCAAACTATAAAAAATTTTGATATCCAATCAAACAATTCTGCTCCTTAGCTCGTGAAAAGTCCAGAAATGGAAATGGGATAAAAAATTCCTGATTCCTTTCCAATTTGAATTCCAAAATATCCAAATTTGCTTCAACATAAAACAACCATCCTAAATGAAATTTCTAACAACCCTTCTGCACGGTACAGACAGCTCACGCCTACTATGCATTAAGTTTCGACAGAAAATATCTATCAAGTAATTATTCATATTTCAAACGATGAGATATTTGAAATTAGTGAAACATAGAGGAGTTTATGGAATTGTATCTGATTTATAACTGAAGCTAGTATGGTGCATGATGAATATTTCAAAATCGGATGAAATAATTTTACTATTACAAAGATGACATGTTTTCTGAATGAATCCACCTGTCTCAGCCAGGATATTGTAGTTGAAGGCATAGATACTCAATAACGAAATTTGGGTATCGATAGTTAGAGGGACTTTCACGACTCTTCGATCCCGTCATAGACGAACACAAAGTCCTCCGTGATCTCGTTGGTCGATTCCTCCATGTTGTCCGGAAGCATTTCAGTCTCCAATAAAAGAGATCGATCATCAATTAGATCCTTGGCACGCCCTTCTTCGATCCCAAACATTGGATATGGAGTTTGAGATTGGACAAACATTTGTTTGGTGGACGCACACCAGTTCTCAAAGATTTCTCGGGTCTCACAGTAAAAAGCAAAGCAACATGATGGATCCATTTTGTGAATATTAATCTTTCGCGGAGTTTTGCAATGATAGGAATCCGGATCAAACGAACGATGAAACACATTGACACTATCTTGGACCAAATGAGGATCCAAATTGATCAGATTGTCCTCTTGAAGACCAACAAAGTACAACGAATGCTTAGGACGACCCCCGATGATACCCATACAGTTTTCCGAGGTCAAAAAAGTCTTCAAACTAGCCACATAGGTGGGATTAATCTTGTCTGTTCCAATTCGCACAGGAATCAAGATTAATACAGGATTCCAATCATGATCTTCGGGGGACCATTTCTGGACTGATTCTTCCGCAACAACCTTTTTGGATGGCTTGGACGACTCGTTGGTTTTTATAGTTGGAGAAGGACCTTCCATGACCCATTGACTGCCTTCAAAGGACACATCTTGATCCAAAGCATAGTGCTCAGTTCCATCACTGAGCAGTTGAAAGTCTTTAGCTTCAATCACATCACTGTTACGATTTTGGGGTACATCTGAGAAATAAGGAACCCCATCCACGACCCCACAACAAATCTGACTTTGGGCGTTCTCACTTTTGGCTTCGGACACGGATAAACCCGCATATTCTAATGGATGCTCGATAATAGAAAACTCTTCGAGTGCGTCACATTTGCTTTGAGCTTCTTGAGTGAAACTATACCGATTTTGGGCCCGTCGTTCGCACAATTCTCTGACATCATCTTTAAAAACCGTGCAATCCGTGGCAACATAGATGGTGATGTCCAATAGGAGTGGGTGTGAACTCTGATGAACCGCCTCTTGAAGCAAATAAGCTGTGGTGGCGGGTCCGAACCAATCGCCAGGTTCTCTTTTAAAATTCTTTTGAGCCAGGGCCATCAAATGATGGATGGAAACCGGTGCAGTTGAAACTTGCGGCGTGTCTCCAAAAAGCCGAATCAAAGCCTTATGCATGGCCTCTTTCTGCAAAGTAATCAAACCCTTGAGTCTCCGAGTAATAAGTACAATTAAAATTGTCGCCAAGGTAATATGTGACGTCTAATCAGATAGGACAATTTCGTGGCTTGTCCGCTTCACCGCTTGACCCCATGATCAAACTAATTTGAGTTCGGGTCGATTTAAATTCTAAGCAATGATTGGCTGGAGCATAGGTAAAAGCGGTAAAGTGGATAAGCTACGAAAATGTCACCTATGCGTAGTGGTTATTGGCACTTGGTGAGAGAAAAGTCCCAGGTTTTATTCTCCCCTAACTTTTTCCAAAGAAACTTCAGGACGCTTATCACTCCCCCACGGAAACAAGTTGATAAAACATCTCTCAGAGATCCTGGATGGTGAAATGGCTAGCTCTACTATCTGGTGGGGAGATTCAAACCTCAAACACCAGCACAATACCCCTAAAACAAAATATATCTTCCATATTTGGATCGCACAAAACTCCTTGTATCGCAACCTCTCTGAATCTTGGTAAGACGTCATGAAACCTCAGCTGCCATGCAGCTGTTGCTCAAAGGATGCTATATCCAAAGTTATTTCTTTTCAATCACTTACTTCGGCTTCAATCCCGGTGAGAGGTGGAAGTGGATGGCTTTGACCTCTCTGTTGAGATGAGGTTGGTCTGATGCGCCAATGACGACCCAGATGCTTTAGGAGAAGAGTGTTTGCCAGTAGCATCTGTCCACTTCTCAACATACAACCCCAACCACAATCCGAGGTGACATCGGAGCCGGGAAAGGATTCAAAGTTTCGACGGTATGTCATCCAGATCCGGGTTTCAAAATCCAAGTGAAAAGCTTCGATACAACGTCGTCTGGCCTTTTCCACCTAGAAATTCAAGGAACCTTAAATGAACACTGCATAAATATGAAAATGTCTTGTGATGGTTTGGGATTATTCATAAATACAGGAGGTCAGAAACTGAAACGTTTTATAAGGAACATAAAATATGAGGTGGCCTGTTCACTTGAATGAATAATGATTCCAGACAAGGTGCTACAGAGGCTCTTCAACACCATTTTGTAGCAGTCGACTATTTTTGACAAATTAAGCGTGGACGAGTGGGGAAATCGTCGGGTTTTTGGTGGATATCAACCAAAAAATGGAGGTTTAGGACCTCGGATGAAGATTGGAAGTTGAAAAAATTGAGTCTTTTTGGCATCTAAGCTTTCAGTTTTGGTTGCTCTGCTTTTCCACTTGATTTTTCGACTCTTCAAACCTACAATTCTAGGTACAGAAAAGTCACTCTACATCAGAGGGAATTACTATGGAAGCATTTCATTAGCTCGACAGTGCCAAAGTGACTTGTTTCATCATGGATTGTTCTTGTTTGAGGAAAACATTGAATTGGCAAATCCGCCAATCTGAAATCGCATATTCCGATTTTGAATCAGGCAACTAAATGGTTCCAACGTCAAATCTTATGTTTGTTTCAGAGTTTCACTTCTCCTCGACCTCTATTCAACCCAAGTGTTTGGTAAAACAAATTACAATGAAAGTGAGGTTTAATCACGAGTTATAGATGATAAAGTTTGCTGTTCCGGGTTTTCAATTGGAACACCATGGAAACTCATTCATTTTGAGTCTCCCTATATTCAGAATTTTAAATAGCGGAACTGATTATTCCAAACTCGAATCAAAGTGCTATTTGAACTATGGCTTTTTCATGAAAACTCATTTCTTAAACGGGCCAAGGTAAAACCGATCCTCGAGTTAATTGAGACAAAAACTCGACCAATCTCTTCCTTAGTATCGATTTGTGTCCGCTTTGAAGCGGTTCTTTGTTGGTGTTTACCTGCGCTGATTCGACATTTTCATACGATCCCGAAGACGCCAAATGTCCTCTCTGATACTTGACACCCAAGAGATGAACCGGGGATCCGCCATTGAATTCGGATTTGCCCGCTTCATTGGTCAATTGAAAGATGGTCTTGCCGTATTTCATGGCATGCCACAAGGACACCATTTTGCGTCGCATATCGGGGCCACCCGACTGGACTGGGGGCGTTTCCTGAGGATAGGGCTGGGCCAACGAACCATTGGCGATGGTGGGCGGGGCCGAGGTCACATCGGATCCTAAGCCCAAATGACGTTTGAAAGCGTTCATCACGCCCGAAATGTAAGAAGAATGATCATCCAATCTGAATGAGCGTCAGGGTTGCCAGGTTTTGGTTGGCAAATGTTGGCAGGTAACGGGGTCCTCTAAGCCAAGAACCACTGAATTTCTCTGGACTTGGAGGCTAACTAAAAGAATCTTGATTTCCAGTAGGAACAAAGCAATTACGTTCTTCGGCAAATGAGACATTGCTTATGTTGAGTAGAATACGCATTTCAATTTTCAGCTTAATCGAATGCCAGAGTCAAAAGTTATACTCTGAGTTCAGTGCAAATCTCAACGAGAATGAATGAATCATTATTCTCATAATTAGCCTCCTACTCCAGAATTCAGTGCTTCTTGTCTAAGCATAATCATTTGTGACACAAAATTTCTGCTCTGCTGTGCCCAAGACGTGCATAAGTTCGAAAACGGGTCAAAAATTTGGGTAAAATTTTTGTGATTTTTATTAGCTATGCAACCTCCCGATCTTTTGCATTGTGATTCTAGTTTATAAAACCTATGGAAAGGTAAAAGATGATGTTTTTGTCAAGTGAAGCTCTACGCTAGGTGGGTATTTCAGTGCATAGCATGCACCCTCAAGATCGCAATCAAAATTTTCAACTCAAAATTAGTCTCAGCATTTATTTTTCCATAAGCACACCCACAATGACGGGATTGAAGTCAAAGCATTTTTTTTTTAAATTTTCACTTTAAAAATGTGAGGGGTTAGTCTTCAGGTTTTTAAGGTCAATAATTTGTCTTTGCTTTAACGCGATTAGTGTCACAATCGCCTGATTTGTTTTTGACTTGCATCGCCAAGTGCAATTTCATCACCACAACATTTTTAATCTGGCGATTGAAACCCCAAAGTTGGCAACCCTGGCAAGACTGTTTTCGTCTGTTAGACAGAACAACAACGTTTTGAGCAGGGGTTCTAAAAGCCTTGCCCAGCTCCAAGAGAGCAACGCCAGTCGGACTTCGGAGCCGGAAAGTTCACAAACCCCTAGATTTACATTTATATGGCAATCAAACATAGCAAATTAGCCATGTCAAAACTTCATCGGTAAATACTGTTTTTATTCCTGAGACATTTCATTAGATCTTTCTGGTCACCACAGGTCACCATTGCTCGGCCACGGTTTTCTTCATAGAAAACACGAGTTGGAGCGTCACTTCGAAGAGAGCTGGAACGTCGAACGGACTGACGGGGTACGACATCGTATAATACTATATCATTTAAATGTTCATTTTCCATACATTTGTTTAATGTACTGTTATAAGAAATATATATATATTTTATAGGTCTACCAACCTCAACTGATGGTCCATACATTTCATTGGCGACGAGGATTTAGAACCCCAACCATTATCCCTCGAGAGACCCCGTCATGTCCCGCAACCAACACCAAATGCCACCAACCTTCAACCACCTCGACCATTCCGACGGGGAGCGGATGGAGGCATTCCACTTTTGGACGCAACGATTCGAGGCATTTTCCGAGGGTTACTACAACCATAAGACGCGCCCGAGCGCTGAAGACGAGGAGGCCAACTTGGATTGGAAAAGACTGCTTCGACTGGCCTTGGACAACCCGACGGCAAAGTTGGTCGATAGCCATTTTCCCGACTTCCGGGAGAGCAAGGACACCTATTGTGAGATTATGAAATTCCTCGGGGATCGTTTTCAAGACCAATCCTCAGACTACCAGTCCTTCAACCTACTCCTGGACACGTACCAGAAGAATGGAGAGTCCTTCTCTGACTTTCTTGACCGAGTAACGAACCTCGCATCCCGTAGTGGATTCCCTAATCGCGAAGCCAAAGATTTTGTGGCAAGGCATCAGGCGCTTCGTGGGACAACGTCTCAGACTATCAGGGCTAACGCCCTCCAACACAAATGGACGATCCAGGAGCTCCGAGTCCGTGCCAAAGAAGTTGAAACATCCCTCTCCGCTGCGGGCCACCAAAGCTCGCGACCTCGGGCCGCATTTCAGTCTCAAGTCGACTACAATACGGCTCCCTCAGAGGAGGAAGATTCAAACCCGGTCATGGTACATCGAATAAGTGGGCCATATTCAAAGCAAACCAGACTACGAGGAGCATCCAACCAATATCCACAAAGGAGCCGTCCGGATTGCGGATACTGCGGGAAGCCGCACCCACCAGGAAGACAACATTGCTCTGCCGCACAAACCACGTGCACCAAGTGTTCCAAACGGGGACATTTTAGCTCTGTATGCCGGTCAAGCCAGTGGCGTGGGGACCTTTCCCGGGCCACGAACTCGTCTCACCAAGTGGCAAACCATGAGGTAAAGAAGGCGGACGATTCCGCGGCAGTTTTCTACAATATACTGGCAATCCAAAACTCTCGTAACAATTGCGGAGCGCCCCCCGCTATGGCTGCTTTCATCCGTATAGGCTCTTCAACCTTTCAAGCCATTGTCGATACGGGAGCGCAAGCCAATGTGCTTCCTTTACGTCTTATTGGTCAGGAGGAGCGAGACCAAATAGAAGCCACTACCATCACGGTCCGACCCTTTGGAAGCATCGAAATCCAGCCCAAGGGGAACCTGCGCATAGACACGACCTGGCAAAATTCAACCTTGATGGCCAATTGGATTATCATTGATGATGCAGGACTGGCTCGACCAATTGATCCAATTATATCTTGCTCCCTCTCTCAAGCACTGGGACTAGCTACCCTCCACAACGATTTAGTTCCTTACAACCCTTTATTTTACACGCAGACAATTAATAAAGGACAAGATCTGAACCAGTACCATGCGCCACAACAAACTCAATTGAAGCAAGAAAGAAAGACTTGCGTCCCGGAGATAAGCTCGGAGACGTCTGTGTACATGAACATGCCCAAGTTTCGGGGATGCTTTGAAGGGCTGGGATGCCTTTTAGATTATCAGGTGAAACTGCATCTCAAACCAGGGGCAAAGCCTCATGTCTCGCCACCACGCCCCCAACCATTCTATCTGCAAGGCCAAATTGATGCAGCCATTGCTGAGATGCTCGCAAATGGTGTCATCGAGTTTCATCATGGTCCCACAGACTGGGTTTCCAACCTGGCCGTGGCTTTCAAAGAGGGGGGGACAATCCGAATTACGGTCGATTTACGGGGACTGAACTCAGAGCTACAAGATACTAGAGTGCCCATCCCCACCCCAGAAAGCATCAAGGCGAAATTGGCTGGATGTCGTTTCTTCTCAAAATTGGATTTCACACAATCTTTTCACCAACTCCAACTCCATCCAAGCTCCAGAAATCTCACGGTTTTTCGTTCAGGGGGAAAACTCTACCGCTACAGACGGGTATCCATGGGATTGAAACCCGCATCCGGAGAGTTAGCGCAAGCATGTCGGAACACTTTTGGTCACCTTGAACACGTTCATACCATACACGATGACGTCATAATCGCAGCTCCGACCAAGAAACAACATGACATTGCAGTAGTGAAATTCTTGGAGGTGGTCCGGAAGTGCGGAATGACTCTCAACCCCGCTAAATGCACCATAGGCGCTAAAGAAATCACATTTTGGGGTGTTCGAATCTCAGAGTGGGGCGTTTCACCGGACCGTGAAAGGGTGCGAGCTTTGAGGGAAGCGCGACCACCCAAGACTAAGCAAGATTTGGTGTCGTTTTTGTGCATGGCCCGTTCCCATCAAGATTTTATTCCATCAATTGCGGGCCTCACGCCAAACCTGCGAGCCCTGACCAAAAAATTCGTCCAATTCAAGTGGAAAAGTGAACATCAGCGGGAATTCGAGGCACTGAAACATGCATTGACTGAGGACATCTACCTGGCTTTTTTTAATATGGATCTGAGGACTCATATTATCGTCGACGCGCATAGGGATGGCCTTGGAGCAATATTGGCCCAAGGGGAAACCGTTCAAAGTGCAAAGCCCGTGGCCATGGCCTCAAGGTCAACGTCTCCCACAGAAAAGAGATATCCACAATTAGATTTGGAAGCCCTTGCGGTAGACTTTGGCCTCAGACGTTTTCGGCCATACCTTTTAGGCAATCCCAATGTCATAGTACACACCGATCACAAACCTCTTACGTCAGTGCTACGAGAGAGTCGGCTGGGCTCAATCAGGACCGATCGTATCAAGCTACGGCACCAAGACATCCAATACCAGATCCAACATCTGAGGGGAGCGGACAACCCGGCCGACTTCCTTTCTCGCAACCCAACCCCTTGGAATCAGCTCAGTGAAGCCATCAAATCAGAGGCAGATGAGTGTGAGAAACTTCTATACATTATTCACTCACAGGACATTCTGCCCAGCATTAGACCTGAGGAGCTCACGAGAGCGTCAGATCAGTGCACAGACATCACCGCCCTCAGAGATCACGTGTGGAAGGGAACACAACCAAAAAAATGGACCACCCTCCGCCCGTACAAGGCCGTGTTTGGAGAGCTAACAGTGTCGGCCCTTGGGAATCTTCTTAGGGGAGAACGCCTAGTAGTACCTACTGCCCTCCGTAGGGAAGTTGTTGCCCGAGCCCATGGGTCCGCCCATTTGGGTGTTGTGTCCCTCAAACGGCGTCTCCGAGCTGGATTCTGGTTTCCAGGCATGGATAAGATGGCAGAAGAGCACGTTGCAGGGTGTGAGCAGTGTCAGCTCTTTGTTCCCGAGGGGGTCAAAACCGTTCCGAAGGCACACCGGGTGCCACCTTACCCATGGCATACCGTATCAGTGGATCTTTTTGGTCCCACCCCCAAAGGAAAACATGTCGTCGTTTGCCGTTGCCTCAGCTCTCGATATCCAGCAGCTACATTTGTGCCCCAGCCCTCTGGTGGACATACAATCAAAGCTCTCCAAGCCATCTTTGCGCAATTGGGTGTTCCAAGAATCCTTCAAACGGATAATGCAGCAATTTTCCATTCAGGTGAATTTCAGCAATTTGCACATAATAATGACATTGAGCACATCTTTTCCCCTCCTTATCACCCCCGCTCAAACCCGGCGGAATGTACAATGAAGCTTATTGGGAAGGCTATAAAGATGTCGGATCAAACGGTGCTGGGTATGGAGAGGGCCATTTCTGGAGCATTGGAAGACTATCGCTGCACCCCCCACCCTGCTACTGGGCTGACCCCGTTGGAGATGATGCGAGATAGAAAGACTATGGGGAAGATTGCGGCTGCTACTCGCAGAGACTGGGCCTCCAAACTCCACCGGGCCTCCAAGTACAACCAGCCAGCCAAGAATATGCGACTTCACCAAGGCCAAATTGTCCGTGTCAAGGAACTTCCAAGATCGTCTAAGTTTTCTCCTCTGTTTTCAGTGGACAAGGCAGTTGTAGAGCGCCGTATTCACGGTGATACTTATCGTCTCTGCTACCCACGGACCGGGAAAATCGTAGACAGGCACCGGGACCATCTCAAGCCCATACCCGCACCCAGCACGCGCATCACTGATCACAAGGTGACAGAGCAACAAAGGACTGACCCAATCATCATCATACAGCCACCAAGCCGTGAAATTCAGTGTGAGACTCGACAACCACAAGTGACAGAACCCGCGGGGGTCTTGGACGATCCTTATGAAAGTGCCGAGGAAGGACTGGCAGAAGGTTGGCCTTGGGACGATGGGCTAGAAGACGAGGATGATGGTGCATTTCATACGGCACCGGGCCCACTGACCAAGGAGCTTCAAGCCTTAAGACATCTTCTTCCCAAAGATGAGAACGGGCAGCCGAGCTTCCGGACCTTTCCGCCCCACAGGCCACACACGCGGTCCATGGGCCCACCCGAGCAGGAAGAAGCCAGCGAGTAAAGTTCGGGAATCATGAGACATTTCATTAGATCTTTCTGGTCACCACAGGTCACCATTGCTCGGCCACGGTTTTCTTCATAGAAAACACGAGTTGGAGCGTCACTTCGAAGAGAGCTGGAACGTCGAACGGACTGACGGGGTACGACATCGTATAATACTATATCATTTAAATGTTCATTTTCCATACATTTGTTTAATGTACTGTTATAAGAAATATATATATATTTTATAGGTCTACCAACCTCAACTGATGGTCCATACATTTCAATTCCTTCTACTATGATCTTTTGATAACTATTAATCAGCACAATAACGTGTCCAGAAGGCAATTTTCTGTTTGATTTTTGATCTATTTTCAAAATAAGCTTTTGATCAAAAATCTAATTTTGGGAAAATTTTGGGTGGTTCTTCTAAAAAACTCTCTAAATAGCCCCTGATGGACGGAATTGCTGAAAGGGACCTTTTTCTCACACTTAAGAATCTTAACTAGTAGAAAAATCATTTGTAGCTAATCTTAAAAGAAACTTGTCATTCCTTACGCATCAGTTTTTGTGGCTTTGATTTTGGTTATGCCTTTTTTCAGCGGAAAACTTCAGTTTCAGTGAAAATCTCTACTGACAATTGAGGAAAATGAAAAATGTCTAAAGAAATGTGTTCTAAGTAGAGGGCTAACAGAGAAATGTGTACTCCAGTTCAGCAAGTGGAGATTTGTTTTGAGCATGCTTCACTAGTGTTGTAGGAAGGGTGCCAAGTGCTTAAATTCATCATGCATTGCTCTTGTTCAACCAAAAAAGTTGAATGAGCAATTTCATTACTGTCTTCCTGAAAACACAAGTTCTGGTTTTGAATCATGTAATTTAGCATGTTCAATGTCAAATCCAAGTTCAATGCAGGCTTGGTGACTCTTGGATATTTTCGGAGTGTCATTTCTCTGTTAGCCCTCTAGTTCCAACTCTCTTGACTTAAATGGGTTGGGCTTCCATTTGAAAATTTAAGGAAATCTACTCACAGATGTGCCTTTAAATTTTGTGAGTCTTTAACATTTCTTAAATTGCCAAGATAGTATGAAACCAAGAGCAATATGTTAAAAAATGCTTCACAAGTTTACAAAAAAATGACAATGTACCAACAGAATCATTTCATGATTTAAGATCCATTTCTTTAGATGGTTTAAAGCAGTAGGTTTTTTTTGGAGAAGTGAGAATCAACCCAAGTAATTGTCAGACCTGTTTCATCATCTTATCTAGATAAAAGATAAAAGATAGTTTATCTTTGATCTTTATCTAGATACTTTTTCGGGAAAGTATCTTTAAGTATCATTATTTAGATATTTGTTTCGGCAAACTATCTTGAAATATCTTTATCTAGATACTTTTTTGGAAACCTATCTTAAACTCTCAACATGTATAATGCATCCACTTTCAATGTGCATAATGCACAAATAATTTTACATTGATGAAAATTCTCGGAAGAGAAAAATTCGTGCCAATTTGACATTATGCATTATGAAGAGAAAGATCTAGAAGTATCATATATAGATACGTTTTGTGAAAAGTATCTTGAGGTATCTTTATCTAGATACATTTTTTGAGAAGTATCTTAATCTATCTTTATCTAGATACTGTGCGGAAAATACTATATTATCTAGATACTTTTTCAAAGTATCTTGAGCAGGTTTGGTAATTGTAAACTATTTTAATTGTTAAAAAATGTCTAATAGCCAAAGAAACATGGCAATTAAACTTGATTCGATAACTCTATGTAAGGCCATGAACCACTCTATCAAAGACAAATCTAAAATAAATAAGTGAAATAAAAACTTAAAAAATACACCTTGGGTCTGATCATTGTTTTAAGGTGGGAGGATTTTGGCCGCCAAAATATCGTTCCGTCAAATCTTTATTTCTCAATAATTGGACCCTAACATTATTTTGATGGTAATCCTTTTTGAGTCATACTTGGAAAGCCCCCAAAAAGAACAGCTCTGACAAATTTCAGCATCAAACAAGCCAGGCAAATTTCTCCCTCCAACATCCTCCAAAAATTTTCCACCAAGAGTAACTGATAATATCAGTGTAGCCAAACGTTTTCATTTATTATTTTCAGTCACCTTTCAATATTGGTAGCATGTTTTTAAGCTGATTTTTTATTTCCTCCTGGGTCCTATGCAGGGTGGGCATTTGATTTTTGGACATTTTGTCCACCCCTGTCCAAAAGGTGTCCAAAAGTGTCCAAAAATAAGGCTGTCCAAAAATAGGAGTGTCCAAAAGTGTCCAAAAATAGTAATTCGAAAAATAATGGTTAAAAACATTTTTAGAATAACATTCTACAAACTCTCTCTCCAAAATAAACGTCACTTGACGAAATCTAAGCAAGAATAAGTTAATTCAGCATAAGAAACTTACACTTAATACATTAAATGAGCCAATAACTTGATGGCCAAACTGGACATTTGAACTTTCCACTCTTTTCATTTGACCACCGAACATCGTCCAAAATGTGGGAAAGAATGATCGACTGAAGGAATGAACGAACAAACGAATGTGAGACTGGGCCTACTAATAACACGCTCACACCACACTTCATGTTAAACATAGTATGCGAGTACATTTTAAAGCTAATTGTGTCTTGATTTGTGACAAGAGAAGGTTACTTAGTATTTTGATTTATATTCCAAAGTTTATCATTGTTGCAAGTGTTTCCCATCCAAGAGGCAAGAAGTCTTTTGACCTGACTGTCCAAAAAATGTTAACTTTAATAAAGCACACTCAAACTGATATCAGATTGCAATGTGGGTATTATAATGCTTTTGCCAAAGAATTAAAGCAGTGTTATTTTACTATTAAAAAAGACAAGACTTTTGTTTACAGATGAGGAAATAAAATGTAAATCTTGAAATATTTTGAACAGTTACACACATTTTACCATATTGTATAAACAAAACATTTATTTTTTTAACAATTTATTAACAAGTTATCATGGCAAAGTTTATTTCTCTAAGTATTGTTCCCATTAATAGAATTATTTGTGTTTAAGTACACAACCATGCATTTTTTAGAATTCAATTACTTATGTAGTGTAACTGGTTTTTGTCTGATTTGTACAACTTTCTTTTACGTTTGTTGGACTTTTGGACACTTATGGACATCTTTTGGGGATTTTTGGACACCCTCTGGGTATTTTTGGACACCTTCTGGGTATTTTTGGACACTTTTGGACACTTTTGGACATTTTTGGACACTTTTGGACACTTTTGGACACTTTTGGACACTTTTGGACACTTTTGGACACTTTTGGACACTTTTGGACACTAGGGTGTCCAAAATGCTCTCGATGTCGAAAAATGCCCACCCTGGTCCTATGTGACGCAATTATTTCAGGTTGACCAAGAAAAAAAACAAGGGAGATGGTAAAAAACAGACCGACTCATAAGTATGTTTACCTTCTCTTTCAAGAAAGAACTTCATTTTCAAGCTCTTAATAAAGTTGCTGGACGTGCAAAAATCTTTTTTGCCAAGTGATTTGATGCTGGCATTACTCGAGTTTTTTTTCTCATGGCTTCCCTGACTGAGATGGAAAGCAAAATGGTTGCTACACTTATCAAATTGACGAGCTTTTACAACTTCTTTCTTTTTTTAGTTAATATTTTGAGGTATTTCCTTTAGAAATCTCATTTGATGCCATGATTATTAGAAGTCCCTTTTAATCTTTTGAACTAATGTTGGCAAGATGACGTCTGGGTGCAAAAATAATTACCATTCCTTTCTGCACATAGAGGTGTTTCTGCATTTTTAGCGTGACCAATGCCAATCAAGCATCCTTCAAATAGGAACGAACAAGTTGCTGCACTCACCCCAAAACAATTGACAAATAAAAAATTCAAACAAAAATCTGAGCATTGTTTATTTTAGTTTTGTTTAATGGCTCATCTCTTCTAAAAACAAAAAATAACGGCGGGAAAATAGGAAGGTACAAAAAGTGTTTTCCTCGAAGGTGTTGAGCCTTCTGCTGCAATTTTATCACTAAATTTTATCCTGAATGCTTTTATTGGATTTTTTTGATGGGCACTACCAGAAGCTTAAACCAGTTTATCCCTTGATAGTCATTTTTTGAATAGAAACTAATACATCCCTATTGTCGGACAGGTCACCCTGACATCATTTGCTTTCTGAAAGCTAGATCACAAAGTATACGCTCCGTGAACTTCAGCAGTCCTTGAGTTGAGGAAGGTTCGCTGCTGAAGGTACAAGCAGGCAAAGAGAAATAGTGTTTCCATTTCAGAGCCAAAGAACTTGTTAAGATTGGTCAAGTGTGGTGAATTCAAATTGAAAATGGCCCATTGAGCCACAAGTGAATAACAGGTAATCATGATACACAATCTTAGCTTCTTATTATTAGGCACAAAGCAATTGCTTACATAAGTCACGTGGTGAGCATAGCAGTTTTATTTGTTCAAGAAGATACAGACGTTGGAGCGGAAAATAAGTTTTCCTGGGTAATTTTGATCACCATTGTGTATTATTTTGGTTGCAAAATGAAATTAACAACGTTTAAAGTGTGTGCAACCGATGGATTTTTGATTATCAGCTCAAGTCTAATGTTCTATTGTATTAACTTAAAGGTTTTTCTGCTATCCAGATTCACTTCAGTCATTGATTGATTGTGATGTATGTTGGACAAAAGGAAACTGATTTTAGGGATGAACTAAGAATGAAACAGAGAGGATTAGTAACATGATGAACGAGGGCATCATAACTTACTGAGAGCAACAAAAAATGCCCTCAAATCCTTGTTGAACAGGTTAGTTGACACATTTAAGTGGTTTAAGATCATTTGCTGCAAAATAATACACAAAAGTAACTGTGAATACATGACGTCCAAATAACTTGTGCTCATGTGGTTTTGAAATTTCTGTTTGTTTACAACGCCTTTTGCCAAATGTACTTTTCCACTTGTATTTTGAGTCATACTCGAAACAGCAGCAGCAGCCAAAAGTTTAGCAAAAACAAAAATGTTATTCCCCAGCTTCCCCGGATTATTAGCATTACCATTCTCTGAAACTTAGTTGTTTGCGAAAGAACTCAAAAAGCATGTCGAAAGACCACAACTTTTCATCCAGAATGTACATGCACTTTTCCTTTGTGTATTCCGAGTTGATTGCTGCATGCACATAGTACAAACTGGATACCGTGGCTCCACCATCTGAGTGGATTTGTTGAAAAATATCGTGCCTGTGGGGACGTCCACATTTTAGAGAGGGGCTACAGAGTGAACATTGCCAAGATGACTTTAAATCTGTTCATTTTTTTTGGGTGGGTTGCGAATTTTTTATTACCGCTATAAAGAATGGGGTTTTCTGTAAAAAAAGTTATCCATTTCCATTTTATTGCATAAAATAAAAATATAATATCAACATTTTTATGATATTTGGTCTACCAACGAGTACACCATATCTGCAATAACATCTACAGTTTCATTTTATAGAAGTTGAGAACCTGCCGAGTATTTGAGCGAAGTGCTGCAAAAAAATGTACTTTTGAATTGTAGGTTCAGAGGTTATTTTACGTAAAAGCCTATTATAAATGATATTTTTTATAAACTTGCGAATGGCCTTTTTCGCCTCGATTTTCAAAAGTTTTTTACAAGGACAAATAGAAACACTATGAGTTGAAACAAAATAAAAGTAATTCAAGACTTACGCAGTTTTTCCAATTTGGTTGGTCCAAAAGTTTTAGCCTAGCTTGTTAAAGTTGAGAACATTTTAGGGTGTTTTGAATGTATTTTCAATGTTTGAAGATTATGACCAAATTGCTCAATCCGGCTCTGCTCAGCCCGGTCTATCCTGAGAAGCTCAATAGCAGGTCAAACTATCGTGTAAGTTTGAGAGTTCATGACCTCCCAATATCACTAGCTTAAAAGTACCAAGACATCTCAATATTATTCTCTCAAAAGTACCATGACCTCTCAATATTTGACCTCCAAAAGTATAGAAATATATTAAAACGGGTCAAATGTTGACCTCCCAATCAGCGATGGCTTAAAGACATCCACAGTACGTACCACCAATTCAATCTCTTTTTGAAACAAGTACTGCTTTGTGGCCCTTCTCAAGTTGTAGGTAGACGAAACCTGTAAATAGAAATTTGGTTACCTGAACTGTAGGACCAATTTCAGAAAAGAAAAATTGGATGAGTTGTGATCCTTATTTTCAAGTTAGGGAACGTAGTCAAATTTGGCTGTCAAAATCAGTTGTCTTGAAAGCCCAAAATAGGATGTTTTTTCCAAAAAGTGCTAGAATAATGCTAAAATGCTATGCAAAAATTTTCGATTCTAGAGCCTTTCAAATAATGCTAGAAAGATGCTAAAAAATCAAGCAATGCTAATCAAAATTCTGCGATGCTTTTGCCCTTGAAAAAATGCTGATTTTCTGAAATTAGCATCAAAAAATGCTAGTTGGCCACACTGTATCCAGGTAGCGCCTTCTGAGGCCTCTTCGAGTGAACCACTCTGTGGCAAGCCCTTGGTCTTGCCTGATTTACGATGTTGCTAGGCCCCTGGATTTTGTCATGCCCCATTTGTTGAAATGTGGGAAGCATCTAGTCAACAGAAATTAATATAGAAAGAATGTAGGCTAAAAAGAGAGAAACAGGTTTCAATTGTCAAGAACAAGCGTGTGTGTGGTGTGTGCTTCTATGAACAATGTTTACGAACACAAAATCGACCTTAAAACACGTGTTTGATCAACATACGTAAAAATGACTCATGTTAATGTTCCAAATCGACAATCGAACTTTTTGTAATCATCAGATTGAATTCTTGAACTTAATGGGGGTTGAATGGACGGTGCTTATTTATCATTTGCAGACAAGTTTGCGTACCCGAGTTTTTTCTTTGTTCTGTAATCCAGGGTTCCTCCGTCAAAACCTGTTTAACGCGTTGAGGGGGTGGGTGAATTTGACACTCACACACATCCAGTTTCAAAGACGTCATTTCACTAACGATTCCGTAAAGTTTCAAGTGACAACTTTGGCACCAAGGATACGCAAAAATTAGCGCTCACATTGAATGTTTAAAAGGCAAACCTCACTTTAAAGTTTGGGAAATGACGAATTTTTTGGTCAAGTACAGTACAATAGATTACGGAAAAGTTTTCGTCGCTACCAAATTGTTCTTATATTGAGAGCCATTTTAAATTAAGAGCACGTGCGTACTGATTGTTGATTTTGGTCAATGCAAATAAGTAGTTTTGATTGTACGTGTTTAATTGTAATTTGAACCGTTTTGTGTTAGGTTTATGTAGGTTTATCAAGAAAATAGACAAAGCGTAGAAAATGGCATGGAAACTTTAACAAAGAGGATGGTAGAATCTCGGAATTCCAGAAATATTCTAGATGGTCAATAACTGAAGGAATTTGTGCCCATTGTTAACCTTGCTCTCCATATTCAGAGTGATTTGGTATTGCTTTATAAACCTCAGGAGAAAGTAGTTACTTTGACAAATCATGGTTCCGTAAACTCTAACAATAGTACTACTATGAAAGTTAAGGCGTTCAAAGCTTCCTCAAAAAATGGCCAATCTATAGGCCAAATGGGAAATTGGGCCCTTTCCATGAACCATGATTTGATCCAAAGGTTAACGTACAAGTCTTACTTGTATTATAGCTTTAAAGATTGGAATAGCGCCACTATTAATCCTTATTAGAAGCCAAATTGCCAACTAACTTGTTTCTTTTCAAGGTTGATTGCAATACAATAAACATCAGTCAAGATTAGGCCACTTTTCCCCCTTCATGATTCGAAGGCCAGTTTCAGAAAAGCTGTAAATCAATGTCAGGAATCTTGCACAATTAACTTGTTATAATTGCAAAAAGCTTTAATCTTCGTTTGGTCAGATTTCTTCTCATTTCCATCGCTGAATCATCAGCGTCAAAGAGAACGGACGAAGGAGCTTACACAACATCTCAACATTGATTACGTTAACTTGAAGGGAAATTTCCTTGAATTGAGGATTAGGCAATGGATTCGGTGATCGAAGCTGTCTTCCATTTTGAATGTACTTCATGTTTAGCTGATCTATGTAGCTATGCTCCTTACTGAGAAAAATGTCCACCTTGGCACATCGCCAGGATGTTTTGTGTCCTAGAAACGACGAAAAGATGTTCTTTTTACAGGGTTGCCACCAAACCGAGACTGCTGCCCAAGTGTTAATAACTCTGAAACAAAATGTTTCAAGATGAAAACTTTCATCCGAGCAATTTACGATGTTGCTCTTTTTAGGCAAAGACAAAACCTTAAAAAAATTAATGCATTAGTTTGCACCACTTAAGATTGTACCATAAAGAAATTAAGTCTCTCTAATAATGAAATTGTGTCTTGTTTGAAATTAAAGACTTCATTGATTTCATCCAATGAATGCAACAAACCTTTTGGCTTCCCCCTCACTTCTAAATGGGTTGTTGTTGTTGTTGTTGTTGAACCAAATTTAAGCCCTTTTTCTTGCTCCATTGACAAGATGAAAGTAAATTGAATAGTAAAATAAGAGTTAAAGTGGGGACTGAGCAACATTAACCCAAAAGCAGTATTTATTTGGCACCCGATTTTTTGTGGCGCACCCTGTACAATCCTTGTACGGTACGTATCCTTTCCGAAGCGTTAAATCAAGTCTGGTAGTCGCCTTCTGAACAACAGAAGGGATTTCGGAAAGAATGTTGAAGGAAGGGCATTAGAAAGCCGTTGCTGTTGATTTCACACCATGTGATCTGCCCTCGTGTACGATAAATTCTTGAGCCACGTACATTCATTGTTTACAATCTCGATTTTGAGGGATCGTTTTCAAAGCGATTTAGGAATGACTAGATTGGATACCTTTTAACAGAGCAGATATATTTTCATCACGGTTTTCAGAGGACAGGTTGCATAATGGTTCAGGTTGGGCTACTTTTTTGTCTCCCAGGACCAATCAACCATACGCTCAAAAACATGCTTTTTCGTTATCATTCTATGTATCTTGAGTTACTGCAGGTTATCAAGCTTCATCATTAAAAAAGCCTATGCGCTTTTTAGTTGGAAGTGTTACATTGTTAACTTTTGTGTTAATTAGCTTCTTTATAAGTCAGATGTACAATTATTAACTTTTTTTTTCAATTATCAAATATAAAATCAGAGAATAAAACAGTATTTGTTGGTTCTACAACAGCTGCTGCATTTTGAAATTAGTAATTGGAGTGGAAAAAAAATTGAAAAAAACATGGTGGTTGTTAAAAAAACTTTTTCGAGTTACCAAAACTTCAATATTTTCGCAATGAAACACCCTAAACCCATGTTATTGGTTTTACTAAACAGGACTGTGCTCAATGATTTCATTGAAGCGCACAGGCCTTGACACGAAAGTTCCCTGATGATATTTTGGCCTGCCACTCAATACAAAAAGACAAGGCTGCTCTTGAAAAAAAGCCGGCCTTCCTAGGATGGAGAGAGAGAAAGAAAGAGAGAGAAAGAGAGGAGACGAAACCGAACGTCACTCGTTGAGTCGTTGTCTCGCTTCCACCAACTCCACGATCCATTCCATTGAAGCACATCAAAACGTTGCATTGTGCTCTGAAGTCGTCTCAACTCATTTCTCAAGTGCTTCTTTTCATCCCATTTTCCAGGCCTAACTAATCTCATCGATCGATTGTGAGTGGGGATAGCGCTCAAAGCATGGTGCCGTAATCATGAAGTCCTCCCGAGCTTTGAGAATGCAAACCACCTTGGGTTGTCTGAGTCGTCTGGTCTCGAGATCCTTCGTCAGTGGTGTGGTCAACCCCAAAGAGCCCTCCTCCTGCCACGCCCCCAGTCCCCAACCCTCCGATCAGACCCGTTTGGTCACGGCCGTGAGTGGATTTCCCAAGCAAAAGACCGGCTACAACATCGATCACATTCTCAAAGGTCAGATCGGTGAAGATGCCTACTTTGTGGCCCGTCATGTGGACGACTGGAACAACAATCTCGTGGACGAAACCATGCCCCAATATCTGCTCCATCCTGAAACCCATCGGTCTAATTCATCACCCGTCAAATCCAAATCTCACCTGTCAAATTCCTCCAGTCGAAATGCGGGCGTTCAGTCGCTTCGGAACTCGTCCAATTCGGCGGATGTGATAGGCGTGGCCGACGGAGTGGGTGGATGGAGGCAGTATGGGGTAGATCCCGGTCTGTTTAGCTCTCATTTGATGAAGAACTGTGAGCGATTGGTCAAAGCTGGCTATTTGGTGTCCAATCATCCGGCGAAACTGCTAGCTCAAGGTTTCCGTGAGATGAAAGAGTGCAAACAACAGATCATGGGCTCATCCACGGCTTGTGTGATGATGTTATCACACGCGGATCTGAAACTATATACGGCTAATATTGGGGATAGTGGGTTTCTGGTCGTGAGAAGAGGCGAGGTGGTGCATCGATCTCAAGAACAGCAGCATTTCTTCAATACGCCCTTCCAATTGTCGTTGCCACCGAGTGAAATGGCTTCCGATGTGCTTTCGGATCAACCCGAGTCTGCTGACAGGTATGACATAAGAAGTTTTTTTTTCAAGGATGAGGGAAAAGAGACTTTCAAAGCGAGAGTAAATATTTGTGCTAAAGTTAGGATTGACCCGAAGTGTCAAAACGGCTTTGAACATCAATCATCCGGAGCGTTTTCAATGAGTGTGTGAGTTTATCTGCGACTTCTTCTTCTCATCCTTGGACTGCTTCCAAAAAAGGTGGACTTTGAACTGAAGGACAAACTGACACACAACTGAGACATGGCTTTTTTGGCTTAGCTCAATCGTTGGGGTAATGTTGCATAAACACAACAAATATTGTGTCATCTCATTTTGGCTTGTCCAAAGCCATTGTTTTTAGGTCAAATTGGTGGGAAGAGAATTTTAAAAGAATGTTTGTTTAATTTATTTGGAGGGAAAATGATAAGAAAAAATTCCAGCGTTGATCATATTGATGTGAAAAGTGATAAAGATTTAATCCTAAATGTCAGAATATGTGTGAATTGGTTGATTATATTTCTTGTGTTGAAATTTTGTTGAAATGGAAAGCTCACATTTGTGTTTGCACCGGGATGTCACAAATTAAAATCACGTACCAAACCTGCAAGGATATATAGTAGTATTATGATTATTTCTGGCTGACACCAAAAAAAGATATTAAGTTGTTATTACATGATTAATTATAAGTTATTCTTTAAGAAATAAAAGTTATGTCTTAAATAAATACACATTTCCTTAGCGGCAACAGTGTGCTAATATCAGGAACTCCTGTTTACAACGTTGACAATATGAATGATATTAATTCATAAATTCCTTCTGAATCACTATGTATACATTGATGACGCAAATCTCAAATGATCTAAATTCAAGCTCCCAAAAAACGAAATGGCTAGCCAGCAAATGTTCTTTACAACGTTATTTTAGCATCAAATATTTTTCCTCTTCTCAGTATTTGCCGTTTAACTTTAGGCCACTTTTATTTATGACCCCTCATGCCTCATAAAGACAAAAGCCTGCCAATCCTGTCGTTTCTTGTGCACCTTAATCTCAACTCTCCCAATGTCCCTGATTCTAGATACGAATTCAAAGTGGAAGACGGCGACGTGATCATGCTGGCCACCGATGGGATCTTCGACAACGTTCCGGATTCCTTGCTTGTGGACGAGATTAGTGCGAAAGTGTCCTCACCCGATCTTGTGGCGCCCTCTCACGACGAATTAACCGCGCGATTGCAACAATGCGCCAATAGCATCGCTCTGATTGCCCGCAAACTGAGCCAAGATCCGGATTTCTTGTCGCCTTTCGCCCAAAATGCTCGTGCCAACGGATTCCGAATGAGCGGAGGCAAGGAAGATGATATCACGGTTCTTTTGGCCGCAGTCAGAATCTCGTGAGAATGATGAGAGTGATAAACAAACTCACAGACACCAACAACCCAGTTCTTAAACATCTTAGTGCAACCACCTGTATATTAAGTTTCACGCATGATGTGTAAGACAGATGAACATCGATCCGATCCGTGCCATAAATTACGGACAGATACGCCTCTATTGTTTGTTTCCTTCTTCCATTTTGTCCTTCCTTGTGCTTGTTTGTTGCTCTCGATTGGCCAGCTTCAGATTGGATGGATCAAGTCCTGCCTGGCCTTTGAAGGCACGTTTCGCTGGATATTTGCGACAACCGACTACAACCTGAACCTTATTGATCTCAAAATCTGTCAAAATATTCATGAAGCAAACCACGAAGGAAGGCACTCTTCATCTCAATAACCCATTTTAGCTTTGGGTGGGATACCAGAGGATTATGAGCACACGTGCATTAATGACTGTCAGTTGTGAAGACGGTACGAATTTGTACGCGCTAAAATATTGGAAATACATATTCTGACATAAAACGGAAATGGAATGGTTTTTTTTCACATTTGAGCTTGAAATGATGGGAATTTATTTTTTGGAGGAAAGCCAATTGTATGACAAGTTGAAAATATTCAGGTGTCAACTTGGCAAGGATATTTTATAATCCGCCTCATCGTAAGATATATTAGTGCAAGCTATAACTTGCAAGATTTTTTTCGCAAATTTCCGGATTGGGTAAAGAAAAAGTTCGAAATTTTTATCAGAAGTTAATCTATTACTTGGATTACAAACCCAATGTCATCTGAACTAATCACGAAAGCAATAATCTTCGGAAAACCGAATTCGCTTTCGGTCAAAAGTCTATTTTAGCCGAACCTTTCGATTTCGGGAAAGCTCCCTTTCAGTCCTCATAAACTCATGGCGGTTAATTTGAAATCTTATTGCAGAGAAGAAAGCACAACACAAAATTCGCATTTAAGCTTTACGGACAACTGCACTTCCCAGATATATTCTTTCCGCATTCAACCTCTACTTTCGGAAAATGCTTCCAAAGCTATTGACGTGTTTCGAGTTGGATTTTTGGCAGAGTTTTGCCGTTTTGGATTTTAGGGTAAAAAATCTGACCACAACTAAACTTTTCAACAAGCAATAGACCTTATCTACCATTTAATATGGCAGCACTGCCAACTTGAAATCCAATTTTTTAGCTATCGATGGAACTCAAAATCGAACTAGTTCAAGTGTTGCCAAATTGGTCCCTGTTTAGGTCTTTTCAAAAAGTTCAATACAACGTGCCCTTTTTAACAGTGATAAACTTCCGAGTCAAAATTGGCAGCACTCCTGGCTCGAAACACATCACTATCCAAAACCCAATGTCGATTGGCAATGCAGAGCTATTGTGTTGACATCTTTTTGATGGAAACCATAGCACATCAGGACATAGATAACAACCTTTTTCTTGAGTTAGTCGTACATGCGCATGGTGAAGACATCTTTTACCATACCTCCTGCTAATTTTGAGAAGGCAAAAAAGGATGATTCGGAACATTTGACAAATGTAATATAATTTATCATTTATTCAATAACTGGTTTATGCTAAGGTTGGATCCCGTCTCAGAGGGCTCCAATCCTTGTGTTGGAACACGCCTTGATGTAATCGTTCTCTTTCGATTTCACGTCTTCTCCATTCAGGCAAGTGAAAATCGATTGGATGCACATTCGGATACTTCCAACGTTTGTCCAAATCCCCTTTAAAAGGATGGAAAGATCGAATTTTGTTCCGCACAACCTCTTCCTCGATTTCTTTGGGATCGCGATATTTGTCCAAAAACAGATTGAAACCTTCCCTAAAATTGAAACACAATTAAAATTTGACTCCTTACAAAACGATAAAAATACGAGTGGTATCCACAGTAAAAATAAACTTAGTGTATTTTAAATCAATGCACACAAAATCAAATGATAATTCATCCCCTGTATCGAAATAGAACTTTTAAATCTTGCTTTATTCAGCTTGGTAAAAGCTCTTTTGGAATATGGGAAGGCGTGTCTGGTAACTGTGACACAGATTACAAATGAGCAGTCAGGACAAACAACAGCAAAAGGTATTATTTTGTTCAAGAAGGGAGGTGTCCAAGCACTCAAAATATCCCTTAGCAATCATATCCCAACAGAAGCTCAAAATAAAATGGGATTAGCGTGTGAATGCAAAAATCTAAACAACGTGTAATTTAGCTAGTTACAAGCCAGTCTACTTTTATTTTGTATACCTTTTGTAAATTTGAAAAACCATCGTAAACTTTGAGTTGCATTAATAAGTTGGCCTTTTTTCATAATAAATGAGGTTTTATGACTATAAATTATTATCTACGCTCATTCCTGAAAGCTTGCATTTCAGAAATGAAGAAAAAAAAATCTTTTTTTTTTTTTGTTGAACTTACTTGTGTTTTCTCATACTAGACCAAGGTCTAATGTAAGTCTGGACAAAGTGATACTCATATCGGGGTTCTTTCATGTTCAACGTGTTGTGAAAGAAGCTCGTCAGACTTGTGTCGTAATCCGATTGGAAGAACGCCAAACCCGCGGGGGTGATTTGATCCTCGAACTTGGCAAAGAACTCTCGATTCTGAAAGGTCCGCTCTTTCAAAATGATTTGATCTTCAGTTGCAGGCTTGTATTCAGAGAGGTCCAATTGACCATTCTGAAAAAAATAGTCAGACATAAATATAGGTGTAGATATCCTAAAGATATCATTCTTATGCAAGCCACATACCTGTTTGTACAAGACGAAGATAAACCGTTGGTATCCAATGCCAAATGGAGGGAATGGTTGGAGATAATCACAAATGGTTTGTCCCGATCGCAAATCTCCTCCTTTGATGTTAGACACCATCCAATGGAGATATTCAGAGTTCTCATCGGTAAAATGTCCATCCGGATTGGTTAAGACCAAAGTCCACAAGGATTCCGGATCCGACTCAAAACTCACCTGAGGAGCTTTCTCCGCTTCTCGAGGTTTGACAATGTTGCCTGTAAGATAAAGTGGGTCGAGAGTTTTGAGCCAGTTTTTTCTTTAAAGCAAGAAAAATGATGTTCAAGGACTATCGAGTAAGGGAGCAGATTACTAACGAATATAGTTTTTCACTTAGATGCTTTTAAATAAATCGAAGTCGTTTTTTTTTCTAACATTGCAGAGAAAAGAAGGTGGTGGTAATATGGATTATTAACTGTAACATGTATGAAATATATGGTCAGCAAAAAAATAAATTTTCATTTACTATTTTTTTAACCATGATTTCAACAAATTCTTGTGATGTTTTCGCTTGGCACACATAATTTTAAGCCGAAAAAAATATGAAACAAATGTTACTAAAAAATTGAAATACAGATAGTCAAAAAGGCCAAACATATTTACCCCTTTTAAAGCTTAAGGCATTTTTCGAGTTCCATTAGTATTTTCGGTTTAACTTAACGTTAATTTGCCATTTCAGTCGCTTTTTAGACATTTTTGTTGAAAAGAGTTTGTATATTTAATAGAGAACTACAATATTTTGTACATATGTATTGTTTTGGTCTTCAAATTCAAAAAAGGGATATCAAATTCAAAACGTCGCCGGATGGATCAAATTAATTAACAATGGTTTACAAGCCTAACTTATGACCTTTTTTTCACAAATTCTGTTGTTACCGTAGATTACCTTGATAAACGGGAGTCACGAGATTCTCGTCGTAATCAAACTTCACATTCAGAAACAAGCTGGGCGTGAAAACAGCACTGTGGAAGATATCGTCGAATATCCCGTAATATTCGGCAGCTTCGAAAGTGGCATCAAAAATGGATCCAGTGAGGATGGCTTCTCGTTTCACGGCCTCAAGATCCACTTTGAGAGTCCGTTCACGAGCAGCCTTTTCCATGGCCTTGTCCGCTCGAAGTTTCTTCACATACTCCAGCATTTGAGATCGATTGTTTAAAGGGGTCTCTACATTGAAGAAAATGAATAGACATGTGGTTAAGAGAATGACAAATTAAAAGCTACTCTTGATGAGGGGAGATTGCGAAATTAGCGTAAAATAACAACGAGAAAATCATACTTATAATCATTTAACAATTAATATTTATATGATATTTGGTCTACCAACAGTAACTATTCGCAAATCTGTACAACCTGTAAATGCCCATCGTTCTTGAACATTGTTTCAGTGATTGTTTTAATTAGCAAGTCATGAAGCTCAACCTCGTTTCGGATTCTAATTATCTTGCGAGCTCTTTGTTGCGTTCTATGAAATCGTCAGTTCATTTCGCTATCGCGAACCGATTGCATTGGTATGTTTCTCATTGTCTTATGTTCTTTTATATCAATAGAAACCGTGATCAATGACCATCTTCACTACACGCTTCTGAAAACGATCGGAGGCTTTTACACAGCCTTTTTAACAACGGGTTGATCACGAATAGTATTTAAAAATTTGTCCAATCCTGCCTTAAATGCCGTTAGAGGATCAGCTCCTACATATTCCCGACGAAGACTAATGGGTAACAAATTGAACAATGAAGGAGCCCGATAAAGAAGAGAGGAGCACTTCATTGTTCGACATTGTTGAAAAAGTCATGGAAAAATCAGCCTCATCACGGTGTTCCGAATGGCTTTTTAGGTTTGAATCAAAATAGCCAAAGACATCATGGCACGTTTTGGACCCCACAATTCAACGGGAAACAACTTTACTTTTATTGTAATATATAAGATTAGGTCCAGGGAAAAAGTTATATAACTAAAAACCTTTTTTTCTTTTTTGAGCTATTTTGACACAAGTTCCAAAACTCGAAAAATTTCATTTATTTTTGCGATATTGAAAAGCTTTGTGAAATCTTTGGGAATTTGTTTTTTACATATAACTAGCGTTTTTCGGCTTTTGAGGTCAAAAATGGACCATTCAAAGTCAAATAACTCAGCCGTTGCTGAATGAATTTCTATTCAATTTGAATTCATAAGGTAACTAAATGGTCTCTAAATATGGGTTAAATAAATTAATTAAAAATGTTATTATTAATAGGTTTTTAGGTATATAACTTTTTTCCTGGACCTAAACTTACATAATACAATAAAAGTAAAGTTGTTTTCCATTGAATGGTGGGTCCAAAAAGTGCAAAGATGTCTTTGGGTATTTTGATTCAAATCTAAAAAGCCATTCGGAACACCGTGTCACGTTAGATGCTCCTAATTTGCTCTAATGAATGTGAAAGAGATCAAATTTTACTCAAGAGCAGCCAAATATTGAATCCATTTATTAACTAAAGCCAATATTAAGCGTCATTTCCATTTGATTTCAGAGCTATATGGACATTAGGGAAGCCGTTCAAACGGTGGCTCATATTGTGGACAGATCGGGAGACGTTCAGGGATCATACTTCACTCCACCAAAGTCAATGAAATACCTGGCAATACATATGACCAGATTTTCTACCTTTTCTCTGTCGGGGAAATCCGATATCCCGTCGTTGTTGGCGTTGGTGTTTCTCTTCGGCGTACATCTCATCCAAACGCTCTTGAAGGTTCAAGTCCAATCCGGCTTGTCGAAGGGGCGTGGTTCGCGGATATCCGGGTCTGCCCGGCCCTTTAGACCCCCACCAACCCAAACAGTGACTGCGAGGTGCCAACTCGTCGCTCTCATTGGGACCCCCACGGGCCAAACGTTTGGCCCCTCGAGTAATCAAGGCCTGAGAACCCGGATGAAGGGTCCAACGAAAATGAGATCCACGAGCTAACATCATTTTTAGACGAGATTTAAGGCGATGTTTTGAGAGAAAACGGAGGCATGGTTTCCGAAACTTTGAGTCGGGACAGCGTTGCCATTTGGTAAAAAAAAAGGAGTCAGTTTAACGCTGACAGTGGGGCGAAATGATTGTGATCTGACAAAACCAAGTTAGTGATGAGAGTTATGAGCCGGAAAAAAATGGAAAACGTCTCCCTTGCATATTTTACTAATTTTGACAAAAAATGACACGGTTGCGTTCAATTTGCCAAATTGTACGTAAGTTAAGGTTGAAATGCGTTTTCAGTGTGCATTTTTCGTGCTTTTAACGTTGTGACCAGGCAGGAATGGACCCGGATGGGCCTTGAGCCGGCTCAGTATTGGATTGGATTGGTTATAGGAGGTCGGCTTATTGTGGATCTGAGCTGGATGCAAAATGTCAAATTTCAGTCGGGAAACAAACCAATCCAATTTGAAACGTGAAAAGCTACCCAACTGATCCTGACTCAGAACCAAAAAACTTGGCTCGACCCGTTTGCATGTTGCCCATTTTTTATGAATTTCTCCTTTGTTAGGATATTACTTGGCTTTTTTATTTTTTCTTCGATTTTGTGGTAGTTGGCATATTGCATTTTACATTTTCGCTGCCTTCCCCTCCCAGTTTGTAAATGGTCACGTGGAACCGAGTAAATTATTACGATATTAATGGGTCTCGGAATGTATGACATGACCGTTTAATGGCAGTTTTATACAAGAATAGGCTACATTAATAGCCATTTTCACATCCAATATATGAATTTGGCGTCCATACGACAAAAATTTAAGATTACAAAATATCTCCCTTTTGCATTTCTGTTTGGCCAAAGGTTAAGATTTTTTGCGGCACTGGGAAAATGTCAACAAAAAGCTGATTCTGGCTTTTAAGTCAAATCAGATTTTAGCGTTCAGGGTTACTTCAAAATTTCCAAAATGTCAAATACTTTATTTTTATATACTCTAGGGGAAGTATTATCAATGTTGTATCATTGTTTTTAAATTTACTATAATTCAATTCAGCTTTCATGTGTAAAAGTGCATTTTTACATACTTGCAGATTTTTCTAAGAAGTCAATCACAAAAGAAAACTAATCTTTAAAAGAAATGTTTAGGTAGAGTGACCACTACAATAACACCATTGTCCAGTGTTTTATTTCAGAAGAAAACAATTGGTTAAGGGGAAAAACTACGTTTCAAAGATTTTAATGGTAAATTCACGCTATAAAAAACCAACATTTGACATTGATCTCATGAATATAGTTTAAAAAAACAATTTGCACTTTTTCTAATTTAGTACTTAGTCTCGCTGACTGGGCGATCTGCCAAAGCAATTTATTGATCGTTCACCGAATGCACTCTCTCTCCTTTTTGGGCGACGACCACCAAGGGTGAAAAAAGAATTATGCCAGAGAAGGACTGCTAAAATGTGTTTGACAAACCATTATGTTTAGAATTTGACCAAAAATTGAAATTCGTAACCATAGCATTAAATGTGATTTGTTAAAAAAGGTGTTAGGTATTTGTAGTGATGTCTTAAAAAATATTTATCGTTTCAAATGTGACGTATGTTGATACAGGATTTTGGAGATAATAAGTTCTCAAAACAATGAAAACTATAGCTTGATTCATTCTAATTTGAAAAAAATGTATGATGAAAAAAAATGAAGTATGGCAAATTATAAGGTAAAGAAAAATTAGCACTTTCAAAGCAAATGACTCCCCATTTAAAGAAGTTACTTATGACTGGAATACTCAACAAATCCCATGATTATATCACAGGGCATATACTTTTATAGAAGGACTTTCCATTTAGTTGTAAAAAAATCAAATCCCAAGGAGCCTAAATGTTGTGGATCTAATGTGATGCGGGTTTAAACTGACCCAAATCTGATCTGGATCCAAAATATTTTGGTTTGAAACTGAGCTGCTTTGATCTAAAAAGTTGCCAAACTCGTTCAACCTTGCTAACCCTCTCCTTCCAACACAAAGTTTCCATCACATTCCTCTACCAAATCGCATTTGTACTGTCAGTCAAACACCTCTTCATGTCTTTCATGTTAATTGAGTGATTCTAGTCGTGACCCAATTATGATATCATTCTTTGTCAAACATTCAAAACTTGTCGTTTTTGTTTTTTCCTGTTTGGAAGGTCATAAACATAATTTCATCCAAAATTTTCACCATTGACATGACTTATGTTGCAATCCACATTATTATTAAACTGACTCTGACCCAGGGCTGAAAAATCTTGGCTCATCCTAGCCCTGATTATAAACCGTTTTAAACTCATTTAGAGTGAGAGGCAAAATATTTCTTATCTGTGGAGCAGATATACCAGATGTTTCACAACGATAGTTGATGCTCGTGATTGTCCAAAGACTACTCCTCAAAACATCTAGAGCAGGGGTTGGCAACCACTTTTGGGTCAAGGCCCACAAGTTTGTATACATGATGTCAGGAGCCCACCAAACAGACGTTGGTAGGTTCAGGGGCCCACAAATTAATGATCAAAGAGCTTTGGGCTCACGAGTACACTACTATGGATGTCTCGCGGGCCCACTATTTTGGACTTTCCCCATAGCTCCTAGGCCACCCTTGGGCCCAATGTGGACTGCGGCCCACAGGTTGCCTATCCCTGGTCTAGAATTTTTGCCCAACAGAAAACATATTGCCCTTCATTCTACATCATGTACTTTACTCATATGTAATTGACCTCAAGTACATTTGTTGGTGATTTGATTCATTCCAGTTCAATTCAGTTTTAGAAAAATTCAAATTTTCAAGTCATGGACCCATTTCTGCCCAAAACCATTCCAGTTTCAACCACATTTTCTGGCCCATGCCCAGTCTTTTTCCTGACCTTTTCTCTCGCGAGCTTTCTAGCAACCCTGTTCAAGATAGTTCATTGGCCTACCTCTGTTTCTTTGAGTCTCTCCAGTGTGTTTAGACATCCATCCAACAGACTATTGAACACCTAAACTGCTTTAGGAACTTTTAATCCCTGCATCCGTGTGTTTGTAAGAATGAGTTCTTCTCCTGGTCCTGGAGGTCCTGGACTTGGTGCCACTTCGTCGGTGTCGGCCTCAACCTCGGGCTCGTCCAACGATGTGGCCCATCGGACCCAACATGAGAGACATACCTATGCCAAATTGGAAGCCTTGAAAGAGATCAGGTAAATAATCGAAGTCCTACTGGATTTCAGCATTTCCAATTCGAAAATCGTGAAACCTAAGATTTGAGATCTAATTTAAGAGAGTTGGTAAAGATTTATTATGAGGAAGGGACTTGGAAGTAAAAATGGACGGAATATTTTTTGGCTTTAAACCCAACCTACCCTAACCAACTTAACCTAACTGTCACAATTTGTCCTAGCATCCTTCATTATTGTAAGATGGCCAGAAGATTTACTCATTCATTGGCTCTGTCTTAATCCCCAAGTGAGGGGTAGGTGATGTCAAGGATCTCTGAGAAAGTGCCAAGGGTTATGGTAAACTTGCGTTCTGAGAGCACCTCCAAATCCCAAGGAATCGAGGTTTATTTATTTTTGTTTTGTTTATTCCGAAGTCAGAACGAACGCCGCTTCGTTGCTGCGATGTGATGAAGGCTGTCCGCTCCGCCGTTCCAACAGCAAACATGAATTACTAACTTACCCTTGGAAATGACCTCGAGTTCGCCCATTTAAGTTGTCAAAGCCGTGACTACTGCAGATAAATTAAATTAGTATCACAAGCCACTAGGACACGGCAGGCTTTGGATTCGAACTAGCATAACCCGGATAATTGTGCTATGTTCGATCGCCTGCGGTTACGACTGCGTGTCTAAGGAATCGAGGCTGTAGCTTTTTTAATAATTCCTCGGTATTGGGCTCCCGTTTTTTGTAACAATACCTCCCACTGTTTGTTTGTTATAAGCGTCGAAAGCGAGTTAGACAAGTTGATAGATATAACCGGATTTTGGTCCAGATCGGCCAAGTTTTCCTTGGTCGACTGAGAATCGCCCACTTCAATTTTGAAAAAAAAAAAAACCCGCTGATGGTTGATTGAACTGTTCCGTGGCGGTATTTGAAGATCTTCAAATGATCTTTTTCCAAAGAGTAATTAGAGCAATAGGTTTGGGTCAGAAAATGAAGAAATATCAAAGATAATTTCCAATTTTACAAGCAACTTTGAAATTGTTTAATAGATCGGGGCAAATGGAAGTACAAAATTGATTGAACACAATCGCTTCACATTTGGACTCTTAGATGTAAACTTGATATGTAAAAAATGGCTTGTTGATACACTCATAAAGTCGTTCAAGTTAAAAACATCATTAATTTGGGGGAAACGCTCCGAGGCACATATTCCTCGTTTCGAAATAACTTAAAGAATAGAACTGGAAACTAAGTTGACGCATGACAAACGATTAATTTTACACTAGGTCCCAACTTTATGGGATATTGATTACTATTTTTCTTCTTTTTCTAAAAGGTCTAAAACAATCGGTTTGGAGCGTTTAAGACTCCGATTGTTGCATGAATTGGAATCTCTCGAGTCCGAGGACAAATGTTTGTCCGAATACCGTCGAGAAATGGAACTTCTCCAACAAGAAAAAATGGCTCACGTCGAGGAATTGAGACAGATCCACGCGGACATCAATGCAGTACGTAAACATTTTACCTCTTGACCAAAGCCAAAATCAAATAAGTTTGTTCCTCTTTGCAGATGGAAACGGTCATCAAGCAGGCCGAAGAATCTCGCCGACAATCGCATGACACATCACGTCGAATTCTTGAGGATTATGCTCCGCTCAAGCATGATGTCGATCTGATGAGAACGGAGCTCTTGGGATTGGAAAAATTACCTGAAATCTCACCTGAGGAGAAGAATCGTCTCAACTCGGCCGGGTAAGGATATATTGAAAACCATTTAATTACGACAAAAAGAAGGGATCATTCCGTTATGTTTTATTTACGTTCCATAGAATGTTTGCAGTTTTATTTGCATTTATTTTAAGGGACAATTGAGAGAAAGATTTTTTTCCATTTGAGACATTTGAAATATAAGTAATCCTCTGGGTTTTTTTTTGTTGACTTGGTACATCCCAAGCTAATTGGCTTGTGCGTTCTAGTCAAAAATGCTACTGAACTAGTCAAGGGAGTCAAATAAATGGGATGTACCATGACTTGTTTCGTATTTATTCGATTTTGGCTCTATCTCGTTTGATTGTTTTGCCTTCAAAATTTTTACAGGTCATTTTATATTTACTGATTTATTACTGAATATTGTATTTAAGTACTGAAAATGCACATAGTGTGGGGCAATTTACAGTAAGTGTGGCTTTGTTGTGTCTTTTCCTGGAGCAAGAGCGTCGACAAGTCTCAAGGTTAGCTCTCACCGTGCATGCACTTGGAGAAAGACAAAACTCAGGATAACTATAGCAAGTGTGTCAAATTTGTAATTAACGGTCTCATTTGATGGAGCTAAACCATTTTTGCATTGTTAGAACTGGCCAATTCAATACATTGTGCACAATTTCTTGAATAATGCCAAGTTGTGTCTCTTTGCAAGTGCATGCACGGTGTGAGCTGGTTGTGACGCTTGTCCACGCTCTCACTCTATGAACAGGCACAACAAAGCCACATTTCAATTGCATGATTGAAGCAAATAAGAGTGGAAAAATTATGTAAACAATTAGAACTACAATATCAAAAGGTCGTTGGGTGACTTGATGGGATAATAGAACAATTAAAAAAAGAATCACAATTTTAGATTGTTGGACAAACCAAAACCTCATTTGAGTATCACGGACCCCCGTCATCCCTGGCATCATCCTGGAGCCGTCGATGGCGATGTTAAAGGCTTCTTCGGTCTAGGTCGCCATGGTCCACATCCCCCTAATCCGTTTTTAGCCGCAGCAGCCGCTCAACATTCGGCCATGGGTCTTGGACCTTTAGGGCCTTTGGGTGCGGCCAAAGCCGAGCAATTGCGGACCTCTTTAAGTGCTCAAGCCCCGGGATCAACCCCGGTAGCTCCCTTTAGGTATTAGTTCATGAATGATAGAGTTTTGTAGCGGTGTGTTAGTGTAACAGGAATCTGTCTTACAGGCAACAACCTCCGCCAATGAAGAGCTGCCTCTCATGCCATCAACAGATCCATCGAAACGCTCCCATTTGCCCCTTGTGCAAGGCTAAATCACGCTCTCGCAACCCTAAGAAACCTAAGAAGAAGGATTGAGACAAATTGTCCCACGTGGCTTGGGACGGTAGACGTAAAAAAGGACCTTACACCTAGCTTCATGACCACTTTTGTACAAAAAAAACTCTTCCGCCCTTGAGGTTATTATCCACCAAATAGAAAGTGATTGAATGAACCTTGAGAAGAAGTGAGTTAAGTGCATAATTTTCTGAAAATGATGGTGAGCGGTACTTCTTGAGAAGGGCTTTTATGGCAACTTTTGAAGCTCCTAATGTTTTAAGTCAAGGAAAAGTTTGTGAGCAGGGATGGTTTGCATTTTTTCTCACATGATCTGAGCTGATGACTTGCTAAGCATAAGCTCTGAGTGCCATTTATCTCTCATCATTTTAGAATCTTTATTTGATCGCTAAATTGCTTTTCTCTCAAAATTCATTGAACCTTTTGCATTAGGTTTAGTGATTGTTGACGCGCATAGTTTTGAAGTTGAATGCTCAAAACCTCTGACTATTTTGTGTGTCAAAACTAGTGGGCTCTAAAATTCTAGCCATGTACAAATCTGGAAAGGGTACTTATACCCATGGTGGATATTAATCTTGATGACCTTGAATAGCAATGCAACCTTGTGCCAAAACGGGTCGATCGAGATCTTCTCGTCGTTGTATGGATCAATTTGTTTAAATAAGAAATGCCAATGTCCCCTCATTAACCTATCACCAACCTTTTTCGTTGGTCAGTATTCCAGTTGCCAAAGCCGTTGTACAGTGAGGACAATGTCAGCCCATTTTTTACTTCATGTTGTACGTAGAAAATCACAATCAGTATTATGACCACCCCGATTAATTTGGAATCCCTTTGCCCAAACATCCAATTATTCAGTACTAATAGTTCAAAATTGCGAATACAATCCCGATTGTGTTTCAACAGTGTATTTTTTTTTTATTTAATTGTATTTCATCAATCATGATCACGCAGGGCATGATGCAGAAAACCCGATACAGTGTAAGGAAACATTGATTAGATTTAAAAATCATACCATAGAGAATGACTCATAGTTATGACACATTCAGTTTCATTATGCTAACAGAGAGGGTACGGAAAGATCGTCAGTATCAAAAAATTGGCTAAACTTCCAAGTAACTTTCTACTTGGCTTCTTCTTCAGTGTCATCGTTGTCCTCCAAAGGATCATTTGAAATTCCTCGACTAGATAGAGCATGTGCTGAATTGCTGACAGCTCCTCCTGAACGATTATCCCATTCTGAAACCAAGTCAGAAGAAAGCCCTGGTTATTGATTTTCCTCAAAATGTTCCGAATTGTGTTGTGTTGCACCTTCCGCTGAAGTTTCTTGGATTCGGAACCTTTCATGATGAAATCTCTCCATTTGAGGATCCGTCAGAATTGGAGACGAATCTCCTCGAGGTTGAACAGGAGAGAGGTCCATGTTTAAGGCGTCTTCTGCATTCATTCCGCGGGTGACCTCTTCCACTAAATTGGCCTCAATGACTAAACCAAAAAACGGATTGAATTAAGTTTGCTTCATAACAGAACTATAGGCCAGTTTGTTGAGTAATTTTGTAAACAAAAGAAGCATATGAAACAAAGTAGAAGTAAGGTCGGTTGTTGAGGTAGTTTTGAAGTTCAGTGAAAGCATGTCTGGAAACAAAAGAAGCATATGAAATGGAGTAGAAATAACCATGCCTGATCAAGTTTTGGTACATAAGCTGCGTTTTTCAATCACAGTTCATAAAGCGAAACTTGATCGAGCATGGTTTTTTCTACTCCATCTCATATGCTTCTTTTATGTTATTTCTACTATGTCTCATATGCTTCTTTATGCTTCAAAAGCCCTCAACAACTGACCTTACGTTATTCAAAAAGCAAGGATAAAGAATGAAAATGGGCCCTATTTAGGCTTTGTATGGACGATGTTGCTAAGAACTCTGACCTTAAGGTAATCTAGATAAAAACATTTAACAGCTTTATTTTTCTTTCCTATGAGATGTTTGTTTAAAGAGGTCCTTCAACTAAAAAGGATTTGACCATTTTTGAAACAAAAACCATGTTGGTTGAATGGAAAAGGCGTTTTTTCTATATACCAAATATTTTTGGAATTTTAAAATAATTTTAAATAATATATTTTCTTTAAAATGGAAATAACGCAGCACAAAAAAGACCGCTACGCAGTGGATTTTGAAGGATTCATCCTAATCTCTGGGCACATTTCTAGGAAGATTGTATTAGATATCGAAATGTAAAATTGAAAAAGAAACCCACATTCAAATGTTGAGCGAAAAATTTCAAAAAATAAAATAATGGAAAATCAATATTAAGAAACAGTGTGAATTAAACAGAAGCAGTAACACGAGAAATATTTTTTTTAACCCCGTTCCTGAAATCCAAAAAGGACTGGACCAATCTTTACAAACGACGCTTACAGATTTTTAAATTTATACGGGAAAAAAAGTATTTTTTTTTCGAAGTATATTCAAGTGACCAAACATTCCCAACCATAATGATGGAGCAATACTTTTTGTGCCTCTGTTGGTCATTTTGCCGTAAAAGAAACTCTTTTACCGCTTTTTTCTAGTCTAAAACCTCTTAGTATACTAATTTTGATAACCTGTTGGTAAATTTTTAAAAGCACTTACAAATGCCGTCCACCAATCTGAGCAAGGGTCCCTTTTCCCTGACTGTGTTGTATCCTGCACAATGACTGCATTTGATCCCCAAGATGTGGAACGACGATCTCGATGTCTTCAGGCAATCCCGACAATAGGATAATGCAAAGAGACTCTGCAAAACAATTAATTCAACCATTTTACCTTAACCTAACAAGTTTAGACGACAGTTCCTCTTGTCCGATTTTATCAAGGTTTATGAAACAATGAAGATTGTCATTTAGAGGTCAGTTGTTGAGGGCGTTTAGAAGTATACCAGATTGAAGCATAGAAGAAGCATATGTGACGGAGTTGAAATAAGGTCGGTTGTTGAGGTAATTTGGAAGTACAGTAGAAGCATACCTAGAAACACAAAAGAAGCATATGAGACGGAGTAGAAATAGCATGCTCGATCAAGTTTTACAACATAAGCTGTGATGGAAAAACGCAGCTTATGTAGTAAAACTTGATCGAGCATGGTTATTTTTACTCCATCTCACATGCTTCTTTTGTACTTCTTCTTTGCTTCTAGATATGCTTCTACTATACTTCCAAACTACCTCAACAACCGACCTATAACCTTGCTTGACCAAGCTTCCCATATACTTTTTCTATGCTTCTAGATATACTTCTACTTCTGACGGATTTCGAGTGCGATTTTTGAAATAGTTTTGCCATTTTGGTCCTTAAAGGTCAAAAAGCTTACCATCACCACCAAACTTCTCAAAGGGCAAGATATCTAATCTCCAAGTAAAATATGGCAGCACTACCACAAGTCCATTATTATGACTACTGATGGAACTCGAACTCGATTTAGTTCGAGTGTTGCTGCATTGGTCTTGCTTTCGGTCTCTGATCAAAAAGTTTAATACAACCTCTCTTTAAAATAACAATCAAACTTTGAGGCAAAAATCGCAACACTCTCAACTCGAAACCCATCACTAGCTTCTAGTACACTTCCAAAAGCCCTCAACAACTGACCTAGTATATATTACCTGATAAACGGCTGGTAACGGAGTCTCATCGATTTGTTGATCATAGAGCTTCCACATATCCCTCATATCGACCAAGCTATGAGCACAAACGGGGCAGAAAAAATGGCCTGATCGGACCAACTGATCAAAACACGATTTGTGGATCAAATGGTTACAAGGGGGGATTTGGCTTGGTTCTCGGGAGGTGTGAATATCTTCTTGGCAGATTGGGCAATTGGCTCGAGAGAGATTTTCGATGCACTAAAAGAGAACAGATCAATTCAAAGACATCTTCATTGTCTAGACCTGTGTGGTAGTTTATGTAAAAATCGATAGACTTTTGGGAAGAATAATTCTAAGAAAATATTACGAATTGTTTCTCTTTCGTTGTAATGTTGATGGTCAATATGTCCATATACAGGGTTGCTATAAATTAGAGTCCTCCAAACACAAAAGGATATTAAGAAGTTAACTTGAGATCCAAATAACTTGAAAACTACTACAATCAACCCAACACTTTGCTATCTTCGTCTCATATTTTTCATAATTTTTTTGGAGAAAGGGGTGTGGGTTGGGAATACTTCCAGCCAAAAACAACTGAAATTTTACTATGGTAACAATCCTTCTTATGAGCGCTAAAAGAAAGGATGTTTTTTGAAAAAGAGCGTGCGTGCACCCTGCGGCGAAAGTTTTTGCAATCATACTTTGAACTTAAATATAATAGTAATGCGTGGACAGATTGCAATGAACAAATATCCAGCATGCCCTACTAGCTTATAAAGTGTTTTTGAACTAGTTTGGAACGTAAATAGCTGAGTGATGCATCATTGCTGGAACAACAAATGTCACTTCGAAGTCCGGTGTTTTCTTCATGTGAGGCTCTACCTAATTTTAAACCATTGTAAAAAGACAGTGAATGGAGGAAATCAAATTTTACTCGGTTCTGGAGAAAGGGGCGTGGGTTGGGAACACCTCCAGTCAAAAACAACTGAAATTTTACTATCCACCATGATTCAAAAGCCCATAGAATCTCGACCGTTCACCAAGGAAAGACGCCCTAAAAATGAGGACAAACTTTGAGCCGTCCATATTTTCCAAATTGGTCGATAGCATACCAAATATCAGTTCCAAGAATTGAGAGACTACTTGAGGATAGATTGGATTTTGAGTCGTTCAAATACATCACAAAAATATTGTGGTTCAAAATTATGACAAAACTTTTAAATATCAAAGTGTACCTTGGGTAGGGGAGTCGTTCTTAAAAAATCATAGTTTTACAAGTAAAGAGTCAATCAATTCCAAAAATACTTTGCCTGAGTCAAGAAGCCTGAGTATAGCCATAACTCTTTGCTTCAATTAGTTATTTTACAATTTAATCTGTGTGTAAAAAATGTGCCACGAGTGATTTTTAATTTGGTTGCAGACTCTAATTCGTTCCAACCTGTCCTCTGTTTTGGTGTCCCAAGTGACTCCCATTTTATTACAATATATTAATTGAGACTATTGATGAACCGAAAGGGCTCATAACCGAAAGTTTCGGCCGAAAGAGGGCTTAATCGAAACCGAAAGCAGCTGACTACAAAGGAGTATAAATGCAAAATCCACCTTAAAAATTAGATTGCTCATGTGTTCGATGTTGGATAGTCGCAAATTTTGAAAAATCGGGAAACTTAAATTTCAAAGTTCAAATCTTTTTTTCGATTTTGTTGTCAAACTCCAATCCTTATAGTGCATGTCTGCTTTCGGTTTCGGTAGGCATAACCGAAACCGAAACCGAAATTTTGGCCAAATTTCGGCGCTTTCGATCCATCACCATTTGAGATAACGACGAATTAAGGTTTTGACTTTTTCATCTTTCCTTTGAAACTAAAGGTTTCTCTTTTTATTTAATGAAAATATCACCAAAGGAGAAAATCCTCACTATTTATCCCAGAAGAGAAAAGAAGGACAATGGAGATCCTCAAGTACGTAACTGCGGCAGACGTTCTCATCTCTTAAGCTTTAGAACTTCCTTACCCGGTGATTCCCTTCGAGGTGTTTGGGCAAACACATGTTACACGTTGGACAATGGAAGAAGTTCTCGCGTCCTCCGATGCGACAAATACCACACCCATCACAATGAAATTGCTGTTTATCTTCATCATCGAAGAGCTTGCATTCAAAGCAGAAATACTGAAACGCCAATAAAGCCTCATGTATGAGTGGATAAGCGGTTAAAACATGAAATTTGTTTAACTACCTTTCCAAATATCACTCCACAGGATTGGCAATCCTTTCGGACATCTTGGCGCGTGGCACACGTGGAACAAACCAGTTCTTGAACATCTTCACGTTGAAGGACATGTTGTTCCATTTGATCATGGCAGAACCGGCAGCGGTACGTTTTTTGGCAACATGGTGTCTGAATAACAATGAGAAGGTTTAATTTATCATCGTATTACAGCCTTTTTGCTTCAAAGAGGTTTGGGGTATGGAACAAGCGATTATGGGTCACAAGAGCAAATTTAGAATGTACAAAAGCCCAAGGTTGCATGTTGACGAAAGTAGAGAAACAATAGAGCAATTCATAATCAAGTTCTCGAGTAAAATGTTGACCCAAGAGCATACTTAAAACACTACTCAAAGTATACCGAAAGACCTGAATGATTTTTTAGAGAATGCCAAAATCAAGTCAGATTCATGGCTTTTGAGTATACACTTGCCCATTGCTGCGTTTCAAACGGAACTGATGACTTGAGAGCATCGTTTAAGTGGCTTAATTTTAGTACACTCTAAAACAGGGGTCGGCAACCATTGGACCGGGGCCCACATGTGGGCCCAAAGCTGATTTTTTGCGGCCCAGGAGCCATGTGGAAAGACCAAAATAGTGGGCTTAAAAGTCATTCACAGTACTATGCCTCTGGGCTCACAACTCAGCGACCGTTCATTTTGGGCCTTGTAACCATCAGCTACTGTTTGGCGGGCACTAGCCCAAAATCTGTTGCCGATCCCTGCTTTATAAGAATCTTAAAAGCGTTAGCATACGGCCCTGCGTTCGAAAGGCAATATCCAGGCCAAGAGTATACTTGCGGAAGGGTATTTACTTGACTCTTGTATACTTGAACTAGTTGCCTTCTGGACGTTAACAAGCCACCTTTTGTCCAAGATGAAAGAGTTTCTCAAGTGCGTTTTCCCCAGTCTGATATCCGGGCTATTTGCCAGGTTTACAAGATTGTTGTGCTTGCTCCACATTCTGGAGCAAATGCAACATCTTTCAATGACTGGGGGGAAATCAAAGGCCAAAGTCAAGGGCAAACGAGTTTGCCAAGATTTTTTGAACGAGTCTGTCTTGTCTGTCAGTGGGAAATATGCAGCCAGCATCTTATTCGTCCTTCCAAGCTCAAATCGTCCATGAACTCTTCTTGAACATGTTTGTGGAACTTTAAGTAGTACTAGAGGATTGATTATTTGGGTTACACATCTTTTTTGCCGCCCTTCGTTTTGGAACAGCTTTCACTTAGTCGATTTTGTTCGCAACCACAAGTATTTACTTGCCTAGTTGGTGATCAATCAAGTGGTAACATCTAAAACGCCTTTCAGGAAAGCGAACTCTAAGAATGAAGGAGCAAAAAGGTGAACGAGGAGTCATTTGAGGATTGCTGGGTGGCAAAAAGCATTACTTCGTGAAAGGAACCAAGGACCATAATACTTAATGGAACAAGACTCGGAGTTCAGAGTTAACATAAAATATTCCCTCAACGCTTTTTCATTTATTCATGGCGTCAACCGAATCGAATCCAAATCCAAACAGAGTTTGTGGAACAAAGTCAATTAGTAGGAACTAATGTTGCTCCCTCAGACCAATCTCAACGAAAGCTGATAGATCTCTGTGATCTCGCAGAGCTGACTCATTCCCTTGTAAATACCAAGAAATATCTTCTTTCACCAAGATGGCAATCTTAAGGGAGACGAAAGAGCCCTCTTTCTCCCTCTTCTTCTCTATCTTGGCACACGTTTGCCATTAGCATGTTATAACATGGAACCATCCAGATGGCTCCAATACCAGAGTCACGCAAACTTCTACCCTCAGATTCAATATCAAATCCTTCTCTTGGCCTCAAAACCTTCGTTTGGCTGGCTAGTTTCAGGTTATAAAGACTAAAATACTCAAATAAAAGAGGTACAAGTGTGCCAAACCGGCATCAAAGTAAGACGATCCTGTTCCAAATACAAAGAGTTTTTCATTGGTTCCAAGGGGAGAAGAAATCGAGAAGGGGAAAACGATGTCAGCTGCCTGGATCACTCTTGGTCTTCTTTCTTTTCTTCCTCCAATCCAGCATGGAATGGAACCAAAGAAAGGGAAGAGGGAGGAAAAGGAATGAGGGGAGCGAGGAAAGAGAGCCAAGAAGATCTTTGTGTACTTCATTTGGAATTAGAAAGAAGACTTTCCCTTTCATTTACTAGGTCAATCGATATTTCTGGCTGAGGCTTGGAGGGTGAACACCAAGATTGGAACAAATATCGACCTTTGAAAAGTAATGCTAACATAATTTTTTTTCCTCCTTACGTAGAATTCGCAGTTCCTCTTGTAGTGATCACAACCGTAATGAGTTGAGGTCACTTTTCGGCGAACCGATTTGGAAGGATGTTCCTCAGGTTCCTTGGACGTGATTGAAGTCATACTTGTTGGTCAAGAATCAGTCTTGCGATGCACATTGAGCTTTTATTTAACACAATGGAGTTTGAGCGTTCGGATAGGATATGTTCACATTGGCTGAGCAAGACCTGGGTTGGAATTTTGTGGAGAACACCAAGTACACTAAGAACTATTCCAGAGGCGAGAGGCTCAAATGTGCTTCGTTTCGTTCTCAATCCCACTCTGATAGAGGAATGATGTCAGAGAGAGGGCGAACTTCCCGTTCACGGCCATACACAATGAGAAAGAGGAGGAAGAGGTCGTTCGACAAGAAAGCTCCTACTCGCAAAAAAAGGACGGAATGTTGCAGAGACAGTTCCAAACCTTGATTTGGAGTTTGGAAGAGGATTGTGACTTCAGTCAAGAAGTACTGAAAACTTGAGTGGGAGGCCAACGGTGAGAATTATGATTTTTAGAAGTATGAATTTAATTGCGTTCTTCTGCAAACGAGACCTGCCTTGTATCCAGTAGACGGCATATTTCAAATTTCAGCTCAATCGAATGATAGAGTGAAAAGTTATGCCTTCTCAAACTTATGTACTGAAGAGAACATAGAATGAATGAGTTCGCCCTTTTGTGGTAAAGCAATTAGACATGCACAAGGTTGCTCCAAGTGAGCGTTTTAAATCATTCCGCGGGCGGCAAAACAAGGCCGTTGGCTGTGCTGTGCTGCTCAGCCCATTTTGGCGAATCCAAGTTTTTCCCATTTTGACGAGCATTTGATGATTCTAGGTCCTTGGAAACGATCGGTATTTCACTTAAGGATACCTTGGCTGGAATTGGGTCAATAATATGCAAAAAATATTATTAGGGTGATTGATATAAAAGCAAGTAAGCAAGCCTTGTGCTATTGCAAAAATAGGACTTAACATTGATCCAAACACTAATATAAAGATGCTGATTTATTCAGTGGGTTCCAAAGAATCATTTAAATATTTCAAAGTACTTAACATACAGAGAAATGCATTATTTTTTAACGCTTCTTTCTTTTAAGATCTAATCTTTTCTGTATCATTTTCTAGCAAACAAATTGGGCATATTTTCAACCAAGTGTAAGCAGAGGGATCAAAACGTAAAATTTAGATCGTTTCCAGGGACCTAGAATCATCAAATGCACGTTAAAATGGGAAAAACTTGGATTCGCCAAAATGGGCTGAGCAGCACAGCACAGCCAACGGCCCTGTTTTGCCGCCCGCGGAATGATTTAAAACGCTCACTTGAAGCAACCTTACACATGTCCTATTACCACAAAAGGGCTAGTTTATTCAATCTCGGTAGGATTTGCACTGAACTTTGACTGAGAATAACTTTTGACTCCGACGTTCGATTGAGTTGAAAATTGATATACATATTCTTATCAACATAGACAAGGTCTCATTTTCAGAAGAACGTAATTGAACCGTTCCTAATGGAAATCATGATTCCTCTCGTTAGCCTCCCAGTCTAAAGAAATTCAGTGGTTCTTACTTCACTTGATGGTCAAGAAAGAAATTCAATCCAAGCTTGAGAATACGTCAATAGATCGAGGCAAAACAAAGGCAAAGTCTCTTGAGCAATCATTGTGTTTAAACTTGGTCTCTTTAATCTTAAAATTGATTTCTTTTCATATTTCTAGCCTATTTGAGTCCAGCTAAGAAATTATTGGGTTAAAAAAAATCATGTTTTGTGATCGTAAAAAGATTTCACAAGAGAACCCCGGGTTATTTATTTTTAAGATTGAAGCTAAACCATTAACCAGGGATTTCTAAAATATTGAATGTTGGATGACTAACAATGCGGAGGGTAAAACAGTACAAAAAATGATTTGTCTTTTCAATATACTATTTTAACCTCCCCCGTGATCATCTGTCAAACATCCAGTAGAGTTAGATATCAATAACTCACTTGCTTTAACTAACTAATTATTTTTTGGGTAAATATCTACAACAGGGGTGTGCAAACCCTGGCCCGCGGGCCAAATGTGGCCCGCGAGAGGATCTGTCATTTTCAATAGATTGTGGCCCGCAGCATGATTTTAGCATAGCCCGTGAATTTTAAACTAGAAATTATTTGCCGTGTTGGATGGTATGGCCCGCGAGCGCCAACGGTCCGGCCAATTTGGCCCACTGCTAAATAAGTTTGCACACCCCTGATCTACAAGATAGAAGTTAATATTCATCCACTGAGAGTGTTAAGCATACATCTCCAAACTTAATCATATGACCTCATGGATCAACTTTCCAAAAGAGGGTTACTACTAGAGCTGTGCATCGGATCCGAAAGGTCCTCCAAATCCAATCCGAACTGAATTTTCATAATCCGAACGAATCGGAATCCGAAAATTTGCCGCTCAATCCGAACGAATCCGAATCCGAAAATTTGCCGTGCAATCCGAGAAAATCAGAACTCCTAAATTCAAAGTATTTTAGAAAAGACGTGTTATTGGAAGTTTAGATGGGCATTCTAATAACATTTCCTTGGTGTTGAGAATTGCAGGAAGAAATCTCTCCACCCTTAAATGACCTCGTGAAAGGAGCAAATAGTTTTTACTCTTTGATAACACCTACAACAATGCATGGCCAAGCTGAGTGGCTGAATGGTAAGATTTGCTAATTGAATCAACTTAATTTTTCAATCTTTTAACACTATGGTATATTTGATAACACATGAGACAATTAAATAACTTCCAGAAAAATAAAAAAATTCCTTAGTTGAAGGTCCGGAAATTATATTATAAAATCAAGAAAAAAAGTTACAAAATGGAAATCTAGAGAATTGAAATTTCGAAGAAAATGGTCTGAAAAGTTCGGATTGTATCGGATTCGAAAAAAATATTTCGCTAATCCGAATCCGAATATGACATGCTTTGACGAATCCGAGCGAATCCGAATCCGAAAATTCGCGCCAAAATCCGAACAAATCCGAATCCGAAAATTTGCCGCTCAATCCGAACGAATCCGAACCTGATCGGATCCGATGCACAGCTCTAGTTGCTACTAACCCTGTAGCTGCTATTACAAAAGCCCATGGGAAAGAAGCGCCATAAGAGCACTAACGACACTGACTTTAACATGAAGCTTTAAAAAAGCCAAATAAGCTACGAAGTGCAAGAGAAATTAACACGGCAAACAGGAGCCTTTTAATGAAAAATATCCATAGAAGGGCTGGGATACATCTTTTGTAATCCAAAGACTGGAATAATCCTAATTGGCATGATCCATATTGATTGCAAAATTGAATTTCCTTTCAACTTGAACTTCCTGATTGACAGTGGCGGCAACAACGGTAAAAAATTGAAGCCATGAAAAAGCCAAACAACGTGACCGTATTGACGCTTCTTGCCCATGAGCTTCTTTAGTTGACATGAGGGCGGGATATCATTTTAAGACCATGAGAGGGGTTTTAATTTATGTGAAAGTCATCTAGGAGGCAACAGTGCCAGTTTATAATTTTTAAAGTCGAGGAATGAAATTAGTTTGGATGCAAACCTCTTTGGTAATCCTGACTTACCCCAACGGTTGAAAAAAAATCATAAGTCATTGAATTATATGTTGTAAGGTCTATTCTTTTAGTGTTGCAAGGCTCCAACTGAGAACCATTGAACCAAAAAATCCCTCAAACAAGAAAGGGCTCCACAAAATTTGATTCTATAATTGTGCACATTTTTGCTGATTTATAATATTGTCACAAAGAATGAGACCCTTTCGAAAACAAAAGAAACATTGAATAAATAAATCTCCATTTTTGAAGAATATTAAAGGTAAGCTTTATTTTCGTCGACTATTGAGTTTGCAAGTTCTTTTGATATTATGCAATAAAATTAACAATGCATCTGAAGGTAAATTTAGTCAAACACATTTTTTATGTCATTCACTAAAACATTGGCTTTGATACACGATCGTTTGGAACCTCAAACGAGAGGGGTTTTGTGTTCAAATATCCTGTTTGATTTGTTAAATTTATTGCGACGTATCCACATCAATGTTTTTACAATAATTGTGCGAAATGTGGAATGCGTGTAGTGGGTGCCCACATATTAAACATTTGCTAAAGATTTGTTAAAGTTACTTCTTTAACAGTTGAAATTCTTTCTTTTACGGAGTTTTTTTCTCAATGTACCTATGATTTCAAACAAGGAAGTAGTGGTTTTTGCTTCAAAAGAAACTTGAAGCTCACGTTGTTTTTCCAATTTCAACCATCTGATTTTCAAGACACAGACTTTTTAGGTAAATTACTCAACAGAGAATTAAGGCCGTAAATAAAATCCTACCGTTGCTTCGATACAAATTGGAAAATGGTTCTTTGGTGACAGAGTACAAAGTTTATACGAAAGTAAATCGGGTTGACCAATAAATTGGATTGTTGATATCAATATCTTCTAATCTCAATAAAATACTAGCACCGAAATGATCTAGCATCTCCCAAGGTTCTCCATCAATTGATTGGTCAAGGAAGTTTCATCTCCATTCTATCATTTAAGATGATCAATACGCGTCCAAACTTTGGGGATTGATGAATTTCCCAAGGCCAAGTCCATTTTCGATCTCCGTATCTCATTTTCTTAGTTCCTTTCCTTCACAAAATCTAAGATTTTACCGTTGACCTGATTTGCAACATGTCGAAATTGGACAAGAAGTGCATTTAAATTTCGACCACAATTTCCGTAACCAGTTGGCGTCTCATAAACGTTGCTAAAGAAGCAAAACCATGGGATTGCATGGTTTGAATCTCATCCTCCGGCCATTTTTGCATGCAAACTCTCTAAGTTTTGAACACAGATAGAAAGAAATAGTGCATGCGAGCAAATGCATTAGCCTCAACCATTGGTTGGTTGTCTTCTACCACGTAGAAATGACGTGTAACCACCTGAAGACATGTGCAAGACATGTGCTGGTGGTTGATGTACCGGCCAGAGCAGGAAGAGTTCGCTTGGAGAACTTTTCCGAAGCAGTCAGCAAAATTTCTTTTTCCTACCTGAGCTGACTTGAAACTTTGAAGCCAGGAGAACAAGTCGTCCAGAAAAGTGTGTTGTTTTTCCTTAACCATGTTTAGATTTATCTTTGTTTTGGTTTGTGCATCGGTGGTATTTGCCCAGGTGAGCCAATTGTTATATGTTATTCAATGTCTGGGATGAACTTCATTCGATGGGTTTTATTGGGGAAAATGGTTTCGCACTGAGTTGTTAGTTATAGTAGGAAGCTTGAAAAGGCCAATCTTGTTGAAATCAGCATAAGTATTTTTGTTTGATCCATAACTTATCGAGTATCAAATGCGTGCATTAATGGCTCATCGTGTTTTTGGTCGAATACTTTGAGAAGAAAGAGTAATGAACATGTCAGTCAAACTACAGAAGCTCATGTGAAAGAAGCGTCGTCAGAACACTAGCGACGGTGGCCATTTCACGAAGCTTTAAAAAAGCCAAACATACCGAGAAGTGCAAGAGAAAAAATACAGTAAATAGGAGCCTTTGACCGAAAAATATTCATGGAAGGGCTTGAATCCATCTTATTTATGGTCCAATGACTGGATCAATCTTTACTGGGATGATCTATGTAAATTGATTGCAAAATCGACTTTCGTTATAACTTGAACTTCCTGATTGATGGTGGCGACAACAACGGCAAACATTTGAAGCTTCGGAAAAGCCAAACAACTTGACTGTGTTGACGCTTCTTTCCCATGAGCTTCTTTAAGTCAGACAAGGGTTCTTGGACTGGAAAATGAAAACCTGTAGAGCGTTAGTTTAAAAAAAGGAGGAATTCTTTCTTCTGCAAAGAATGTAGCCTTCTTCTGTAATATGATTGGAGGGACAAGTGGTTCCTGGATATAAAGATCGGAGATTTGTTAATGAGAAGTATTGCAGGGGCGATTTGAACCTGGGCACCTCTCTCAATATTTTGAAGAAAACTGCTCCACATGTAAAAATACCTTTAACGCTGAACAAAATGTTTCGTGTGCAGGGGTTAAGCATTCGCCAAATTTCCGCGTAACTCCGGGTTTCGTTGGTTCGAATCCCACACTTACCGTGTTTTACAAAATTGCTTTGTGGTATTTTTTTGAATGCAGTAGTCACGGTTTTGACAACTTAAATGGACGAACTCGTGTTCTTTCCCGAGGGTGAGGTAAAAATTTATGTCTATTAATTTTTATCTTATATGGTTTAATGATATCTCAAAGTAGCGAACAGACTTTATCAGATCACAAGTGGCCAAAAAACAAGCAAACAACCTCGATTGATAGAAGATTACCTTTGGATATTAGAATAATTTTGATCCTGACCGATGGGACTCTTATATCTAGGTTTGATTGTTTTTTTTATGATTTTAAAGCTATTTTATAAACTCGTATTTTAATACATCCAAATAGATGCCATTTTCATAGAAATCTTAGCATAACATATGACTTAACTTTCTGGAGCAAGGGTTTTTTAACCATACTTCATCCCTCTAACATCTTTTTGGTAATATACCGATCCCATCAATTATGTTGCCTTAGTTCATTCATCATGGAATTTAGTTATAATTGCTTTGTTGTAGATTGAAAAGCAAATTCATTTGGAACATTTTTCCCGTAAATCAAGTTTGCAATCAGTTTTTTAATCAATAATGGAGGTCTTTCCAAAACATCAAATAACAATAAATGGGATTCTCTGTCTGTCATTCATTACAATAACAGGAATCCCTGGTATTTCTCACAATCCAATGAAGATACCGTCCAATTCTCGTGTAGACACCAGGATAACCCTCCTTAGCGCATCCATCACCCCATGAAATAATGCCTGGAATTTAATCGAATATATCTGATTATTCTATTCACTCACACCACCACCAAAAGCTTACCAAGAAGAATAGATTGATTATTTTCATTCGAAAGCATAATGCTCCCTCCGCTATCGCCCTAGAAAGAAAACCGATATCGATCACAGCCCTGTTTGGAAAACCTTTCCTGAGAATCGGTACATTTTGTACTGACTTGATCCAGAAAAGGTCAATCAGCCAAACATTTCACTTGCACGGAAATCGTTTCTCTGAGTAGTCTAAGAGGTTTCTCATCCCCTCTCAAATTAGCATAAGCTCACAGTGAAAGCCTTTCATTACCATACAAGCGTCTTTTCGACCATCGTAGTATCCAGCGCAAAACATGTTGTCCGTGATTTCGCGGGCATAATATCGGAAGTCTTTTCGACACCGATTGTTGTCCAAAATTGGAACCTGAGCTTCTTGAAGAAGATCGGGCTGTTGTCCACCTTCTTTTAATCGACCCCAACCAGCCACTGTCGCCAATTTGTTGGTGTAATTAGCATCTGAAATGAAATAAAAATATTTTTGTTAAATTTTTTATTCAAAAGTATTAGCTCAGATGTTAAGTGCACTAATTCAAATGGCTCGAGTACGCAAAAGTATAGTATACTCAAGCTCAAGTATAGTCGTAATATAAGGTCGTTTGTTGAGGTAGTTTTGAAGTATAGTAGAAGCACATCTAAAAGCATGAAAGAATCAAATGAGGCAAAGTAGAAGAAACCATGATCGATCAAGTTTCGCAACATATGCTGCGATTGAGAAACGCAGCTTATGTTGTAAAATTTGATCGAGCATGGCTATTTCTACTCCGTTGCATGTGCTTCTTTTGTGTTTCTTATATGCTTCTAGATATGTTTCTACTATACTTCAAAACTACTTCAACAACTGACCTTTATAAGCTACCCTTTAAACGCAACTTATGTTATGACACTATACTCAAGCAAGGCTGTACAAACTATGATTTAGTATACTCGAGCCGTTTGAATTAGTGCACTTAACATCCGAGCTATGAATACGTTTTTATTGATTTCTTTCTCAAAATTGCCACCAATAGGAGAAAAAGTTTTTTTTTGTTTTTTTAGGGTGCTTAAAATATGGTTTTCAGAACTTGATTAATTAAGTCTATATTGAGACCAAAAGAAAAAGAATAATTTCCAATATATGTGTGCATTGATATTGATTGTCAATGTGATTGTGTCAAATATGAAAGCATGGAAATGGAAATTTATTGGACTTTGTAGGATACACAAGTTTCTTTGTTGTCACGTCATCTTGATTTCCAGTTTTTAAGTCAATCGTTTTAGGACAAAGCATGACTTTCGATCCATGATCGTGATATGGCGCTATAAATGCTTTTGGTAAGCAGATTTTTCGAGAAAATGAAAATTTAATCTTAAAACATGCTACCTCTGATTATTCAATCATTGACGATTTACTCTGACAAATCTTACCTTTCAAAGGCAGGCAAATGGGTCTGACATTGATATTGAAAATAAGGTCCACTTTCAATTTCAAAAGGGCAATGTCATTGTCATACGATCCTCGCTTGAATCGAGGATGGATGAGAAACGAGCTTAAGGTTCGATGCATCTCGTTCCCTTCCCATTCAATTCGATTGTGATCACCGAATCTCAAAACAAATTTGGAGGCTGTCCGTCTGGAAAGATCTCATACGTTCAGTTAGTTATTCATTATTCGGTGAAATTCCCCCACAAACGAGGGTTTCTGGTCTGATAATATGGAGATTGGTTAATTGAGGTCAAAAAAGGTTGTACCATAGAAGCAAACAGAAACATAAATGTAATATGATCGCAGTTCCATTGGCTTGGGGTCTTAACTATCTTTCTGTAGAGCATTTTATAGAAGAATACCAAGGCGTCCTTGTCTAAACCTTGAATAAATAACAAGATCGGTTACCATGGCACGATAAAGCTTCTCAACGTAGAGATCAGATAACTTAACATACAAAGAACGAGCTAACACAAAAAAATACTTTTCTTTTATGCTCAGCTTTTGGGATAGCAATGAACATCAAGTAAAAGTCTAAAAGGGTCCATTACCGAACCAAAAGCGGTAGAAACAACCCTAGAAATAGCTTCACCTTGAAATTCATATGATTTATCTGATTTCAGAGGTCAAACAAAGTTTTTAAGAATCAGAAATTTAGCTTTTTAGGGTACCTTTTCCATGGTTGAATTCCAATTTCGTTTTCGATTTGGTCAATCAATCACTTTTTAAAAATAGGGGTGAAGTAACCAAGATTTTATTAACTAGTTTTATCTATTCATCTGAGTCAAAACTGAAATGACTAGAGCGGCCGTAAATATTCAATTAAATAAAGAATGTTTAATTTTGATGTTTTGGCGTTTTGGGCAGCTTTTAAATAGCGGGTTTTTTTCTAGCAAAACTAAAAGAAAATTCCAGTTTTTCAAATAATTATTTCAAGAATCTAAATGATTTCAGAAGAACTTTTGAAGTTTTGGCAAAAATATGCTCTTTCCGAAAACATATTGCTAAAATCTCCCAATTTTTCAAGAAATGGGAAGTAAATAATTGAACAGTTTGGCCTCGAAAATAGCATAACCAGATTTTAATCTTGAATAGAAAACCGCAGCTCCAATCAAATAAAAATGAAGTAAACTCTGAATTGAATATTTGACCAAATCTTGGGCAATACAATATTATTTGATGTGGGGATTAAATAAAAACTGTCAAGAACAACCAATTTTCACTTCTCGGTATGAATTTTTGACTGCAAAGATTGGTTTACCTGCATTTCTGTCATTACCAATTTTTCATGAAAAAATTGGATTTAAAAAAAAATTTAAAAAACACCAATAAATTTCTCCTTAAACCTACGAAGTTAAATATGATTTAAATATTTGACCTTCAAGATTAAATATTTTAAGCCGCTCTAGAAATGATCAAATAACAGGCTTTGATCAGTTTCTACAAATTGGCACTTTGCAAATTTGCCGATGTAACATTATCCCTGTTTATGCTGTAAAAGGGACAAGTAGAAAGGGTACTTGTGATATTTGTAATAATATGAGATCTCTCTAAAATCTGGTTTAGTACCTTTCAAGGCAATGAGCGGCCGTAAGAACATAGCGATGATTGATAAGGGTTCCTCCGCATTGAAATCTCGTTCCGTTGCCTTTGAAAACGTAGACCCCCACCATCCAGGGATATTCATTAGCTTCTGTGGCATTTCCATTCACAATCCGTCCATTCCGATTCGGAACACCACATCCTGTAAATTAAGATCTCTATTGAGTGGGCTTGCTCTACTTTATTTCCCACAAACAACCCAAAATGACTTATGCTGGGACCGAAACCATTAGTTATCTAAAAATAGAATGGCTGAGAGGATGCAAGAATATCAATCAAAGCTTTTTTTTGGCAGTACAATCACTGACAAGTTGAACAAATGGCTCTACAGTAAGAGAGAGTTTTGTAGCTTTGCGTTGCACTTAATTTTGCTATTACAGTACACTAAATCAATGTAAAAAATATGACGTGGTTGCGAGACTTGATTTTTTTTTCTTCGGAACATTTCCTTACTAGGTCACGAAACCTATCCCAAATTGGCAGTCTTCCCTTTTCTTCGTTTGATTAAATATCTAGTCAAAAGTTACTCACCCGTACCTGTTAAATGATCCGTGTGACACATTGTGGCTTTTTGCTTGCACTGAGGAAACTTCACCGGGTTTTCCCAATACGGTTTGGGTGTGGGTTTAGGTTGGGAAAATGGACTAACAAATGAATCGACAGCATTCCCGAAAGTCCAACCCAACGATTGAAAGAACTCCGAAACTAACGAACCTGGAGTTTTCTCATCGACATCTCGTGTCCCCGAGGACATGGATGTACTCTCAAGAAAGAACTTGGGAGCTCTCTAAAATAAAGAGAACCATTTGACATGATCCATTCGAGTTCAACTAGCCAAGGAATGTTTTCGTATCCAGCTTAAAATAAATGAGAAGTCGTTCTAAAACACAGTACTACCTCAGGTAATGCGAAGATCCCTTTAGAGAGAACGAGGAAGACCACGAGATCCCTCATGGCACTTTTTTAGGTTCTCAAGTCTGGCACAACGCACTCTCCCAGGAAACGTGAACAAAATGAAATCAGGAACTAGAAAAGTACCCAGCTTCATCTCGAACCAAACGTGCTGCTCCCCTCTCAGTTCAAGGGGGGTATGGTTGAAATGGTTGATTGTGGCTGAGGGTTGCTACGTAATAATGAGAGGGCGGAAGGGTATCTATCTACTATCCTTCCCTGGTCAAGAGGAGCTTTGGAAGGCGTTGGTTAGACCATTGAACCTGTCTCCAACAACATGTCAAAAGCTTGGTCTTCCCGTTTTAGGAGATTGAAAAAGATGAAGGCATCTTCGTTCTCACGACGAAGAACTACGAGAAGGCTGTCAAGGATTACAAGTACCTCTTGGTTGAATTTCACGCCCCTTGGTGTGGTCATTGCAAGGCTTTGGGGCCAGAGTACGTAAAGGCCGCTCAAGAGCTCAAGGAAAAGGACTCCGAGATCAAATTAGCCAAAGTGGATGGAACTGAGGAGCAAGAATTGGTTGAAAAACTGAAGGTCAAAGGGTATCCGACCCTTTTCTTCTACCGCGATGGAGAACCAATTGACTACACGGGTAATATTTCAGCCGTATTTTAGATCATTCAATATCGAACGGTTCAAAGTGAGGACTAACCACATTGGCATCTCAAGCTTGTTTCACGTGATTCGGTAACCGCCTAAACTGAAATAGAAGCAAACAAGGCCCAATGAGGATAGAAAATATATTTTTATAATCTTAGTTTGATGGATATAATCTTATACGAATTTTGATTTTAGTAATCGATATTTTTCACAATCGTTGGACTTGAATGGTTTTTTCTTTCGGTTTTTGTTAAAGATTGTTTTGTCCATCAGTTCAAGAATGTACATGGAATCTTCGAGAAGTAGACAAATTTACCAGCTAATAAAGAGCACTATAATTACAAGAGCACGTTCAACTAAATTTGAACCAAGTACAGGGTGCGCCAGGGAATTTTTCCAAAATTTGCGACAAATAGGAAACCCATGACAGTTCTTAAACAGTGGGTTTTATTGAAAAACATTTTTTACAAAAGTTATAGACACACGTACGATGTGTAATTACTCAATGTGGCTGCCTTCAGCCTGTATCACAGCCTCCAAACGAGGGCGAAACCTGGAGCAGGTCTTGATGACATAATCGGTGGACATGTTACCCCAGTGTTCCACGATTCTTGCCTTGAGCTCATCGATATTGCGGTGGGAAGTCTTTCCCACTTTGTTCTCCAAAATGCTCCATATACTGAAGTCCAGGGGGTTGAGATCGGGAGATGATGGGGGCCAGAAGGTCTTGTCCCAAAAATTCGCAAAGTTGTTTCTACAGAAGTCTTGGTTCCTGTTGGCCGTGTGGGATGGGGCACCATCTTGTATTCACACATAGTTGTTGTCCGGGAATGTGGTCTTCAACCATGGCAATACCTTCCACCTGGGAACCTTGTAGTAGGCCTCAGTACCAATTTTTTCATTTGGCTCAAAGAAAAAACGATCCATCTTCTTCCCATTGGAAGCCACGACCCCAAAGCACATGATCTGCGCAGGATGTTTGGTCCTGAATTTTCCCTTGACATCCTCTATTGATCTAGCAAGAAATCGGTCATTTCTTCTGTTCAAATTTTGATCAACAGTGAAGATTTTCTTATCCGAGAAGATCTTGACCATTGACCCATGCCTCTTCAGAAAGTTCAGTACTTTTTTGCACCTCTCGAGCCTTTTGGCCTTCATGCTGATCGTGAGCAGGTGCCTCGGGATCCTGGCGTAGCTTTTTAGTACCAGATCATCATGAACAACCCTCCTGATGGTATTTTCACTTACTTTAAACTCATCAGCCAACCTTCTCATGGACACGGTGCAGTCTTCCTTGATCCTGGCCTCCACCAAAGCTGTGAAGTCTTTATTACGAATTAGGCCATTTCCTCCACTTCCTGCCTTCCGCTTGACTCCTTTTCCGTCATTTTTGGCGGCCCTGATGTTTTTGACGGTCCTCTCCGTGACGCCAACAATTTTGGCAATAGCCTTTTGGTCAATTTGCGCGTCGAGAAGGTCTGACACCCGTTGGCGTTTTGTCTGTTGTGCGCTCATTTTAGGTCCGATTTCGATGAATTGAAGATCAGAGGCGGAATGAAATGTCAATAAAGCTAGCCTCTTTTGCACATCTTCTGTTTCGCCTAAATATGAGGCGGCAATTTCAAATTGAAAAAAGTGGAAAAATTCCCTGGCGCGCCCTGTATATCTACAGAATCCAAGAGGAAAAGCAAAAGCCCAAGAAAAATCACGTATATTTTAAACGCTATGGAGACACAGATCTTAAATGGGACCAATCAATCTTTTAATCACACGCTACTATATTCAATGCTTTTGGTTTTGGTTGAACCCTCATATTCATAACTATTACAATCTTTCAGTCATTAATACTGGCCACTCGATCAATTTTTGCTGATATATAGTAAGGATTTCTTTGCTATCTTTGCTTTAATGTGGCAATCTAATTTGCGAAAAAAGAAGTAATTACCTTTAAAAGTAAGTTAATTCTCTGACGCTGTCATTGTAATCGTAAATAAAAGTATTGTATTTGAAGAATCCATTGTGATAGGGAATGCACAAAGGTTACCCAAGTGAGTGTTTTAAATCACACTTATAAGGACCGAGACTGATTGAATACCCGCTAAAATTGAAATGACTTGAATTTGCCAAAATGGGCTGAGCAACTCAGCACAGCCAACGGCCCTGTTTTACTACTACTAGCGGTACGATTTAAAACGCTCCCTTGAGCAACCTTTGTGCTTGTCCCATTGTAACCAATTAATTTTTTCATGCAATTGACCCAACTCTGCTTTTGACCAAATCTAAGATGTACTTCATATTTTTTGCAGGAGGTAGAATGGCAAACGAAATCGTCGGATGGGTGGAAAAGAAAACTGGACCTCCAGCAGAAACTCTGGAGACCGCTGAAAAGGTCAAGGATTACATCGATGAGCATGAAGTGGCAGTAATTGGATTCTTTAAAGATCCGGAATCTGAGCAATGCAAGAAATTCCAAGAAGCCGTTCGAGATTACGAAGAATATCCATGCGCCATCACTTCAGATGAAGAAGCTTTCAAGGAAAATAAGGTCTGTAAAATTATGGTATTTAAAAGGCATCCCTCTCCAGAAACCCGTAACGTACTGTAACCTTTGCTTTTTAAGGTCGAAGATGGACAAGTAGTCCTTTTCAAAAAGTTCGACGAGGGTCGGGCTGTTTACGAGGGTGCCATTGGAAAAGACGCCCTCCGAGGTTTCATCGAAAAATATGCTCTCCAATTGGTTACGGAGTTCAATCATGATTCAGCCCAAAAGATTTTTGCTGACCTCAACAAATCCCACATGTTGTTCTTCATCAGTAAGACTGCCGAGGACTACCAAGAGAAATACGATATTTACAAGAAAGTTGCCGAGGATTTCCGCTTTAAGGTCATGTTTGTCGTGGTGGATTTGGACGAGGATGATCACAGGTACAGATAGATTCGCAATTTGGATAGAATTGCTGGTACTGATGAGCAAATTTGTCTCCTGTCAGGCGAGTAATTGAGTTCTTGGGCTTGAAGAACGAATCGATGCCGACTTTGCGGATTATCCGAATGACTGAGATGGATTTGGTCAAATACAAGCCAGAAACCAACGAATTTTCAGAAGAGGCTGTGCGAAAATTTGCTCAAGATTATTTGGATAAAAAAGTGCCAGTCCATTATTTGAGCGAGGATATTCCCGAAGATTGGGACAAGAATCCCGTGAAGGTAATGAAATGACAAAAAATAATAATAAAACAATACAAAAATTGTTATGCACTTAGAAGTACGTGTTTATGAACAAATGCTTCATTAAGAATGTAAACAGAAGAAGGAAAAAGAGGCGGTAAATAAGGTCAAAATATGAGTATCCGAACTATTAGCATTTTTGCCGAGAGGGATCAACGCTTGATATTTTGTAAAGAGTTGTGCAAAAAATGCTTCATATATCAGCTTAATTTCTCCGGAAACTGCACAGTTTTTGTTGATTAACTGTATGCAAGTACGTTTAGAAAAAATATCACGCAAAAAGAAAATAAATCAATTAGTTAGTAGTGAACATTTGCTAATCCCACTGTTTCAGATTCTCGTGGGCAAGAACTTTGATCAAGTGGCATTCAACAAGGACAAGAACGTCTTGGTGCAATTTTATGCTCCTTGGTGCGGCCATTGTAAGCAATTGGCTCCGGTTTGGGATGAGGTAGCCGAATTCTTGTCCAAAAAGGAAGATGTGCTCGTGGCCAAAATGGATTCCACCGTCAACGAGCTCCCACACACCAAAGTTCGTAGCTTTCCAACAATCAAATTGTACAAGAAAATCGACAACGAAGAGGTCGAATACAATGGAGAACGTAAGGACCCAATTGTCTACAATTATCTTCTCATTGAAAAAAGGCTTTGGTGTTGAAATATTTAACGTTATCGAGCTGTGCAATGAATATTATTGTCATCATTGACAGAAACGTCAAAAAGTCGTAAGCTTTGTCATTCATTGCTTCGACACTTGAGCGGTATTTTTCATCAAATCATATTTGAGAGAAGCCAGATGACGCACTCAATTTTTTTCAAGAACTTTTGACTCAATTTTACTTCAACTCGCAAGTAAGAGTTTTTTAGTAACAGATAATGAAACCAGACGAGACATATAGGATAAAACTAGAAAAAGTCAATCTCGAAGAATCCCAATGATCGTCAGTTTTGAACCATTATGCTTGAAGCCTAGAAACTACAAGAGTGAACTATAAGAGTCAATGTGTAAAAGGCAAGTCACTGACATTGAACGGCATTCCAAACTAATTACCTCAGCCAGAACCAAAAAATCCCTCCTATGTTTTAATATTGAACTTTCAAAATGCACAGCCTTCATATCATCTTTTATTATTTGATATATCGATTAAACTTCTTACAATTTTAATTTACTTCTAGGCACTCTGGAGGGCATTACCAAATTCTTGGCCTCCGGTGGTGAATACGGAAAAGCCGCTCCTGACCATGACGAGTTGTAAAGGAAACCATCAAAAATGTATTACAAGATATTGGCTTCTAAGTTTAATAACGATTGGAAAATACACAACGTACGGAATGGAGATGCGAATTATTCATGGATCAAATTCTCGACGTAGTCATCCGATAAAATGTGGGAACGGGGAAGTTTCGATTGCGCACACTGAACAAAGCCACTTTTGGGATCAAATATAAATTGAACAACTTCCCCTTCGGAATGACTCATCTCTGATTTGACAAAATCAAAGAAGTTATTCAGGAAGTTCATACACACATTGGGTAGCCATTCTCTTTTGGCCAGTTTCGGCATTTCCGTGATTGGGTAACTTTTTAATGTGTGCACTATCCCGTTATCATCTCGAAAGCCACATATCACTGTAGGAACACCCACGAGAAATGATTGTGCCCACCACTTGATTAGTTTGTACTTCTCAAAGTTCTTCGCCTGTCTGGGATGATCGATCTGTCTTGAGCATTTTAGTTCGGCAAATTGTACTTTTCCGAGATCAATCTCGTTCTTATCCTCAGGTAGGGACGATTCCACCGTTAATCCGTCCATTTCGGCGCCATAGACGACAGAATGAGATCCAAGTCTGGTACGGAACATTCCGCAGAATTCTTCATTAGTGTTAATGGGCTCGTTAGCATCAGGATTTTGGTTGGGTTTGTCTGTCATCATATATTGCTCAAACTTATAACCCCAAGTTAATATCCTTTTCATTTTATCGTCCCAATTTCTCCTTTGAGCAGCTTGTTGAGCCGACTCTTCTTTTAAGAGATAAATTGTATCCCTAAATTTGACCGCGGAAATAATCCAACCTTCCCTATATTCGTAGGGTGTACACATAATACACGTCATGAGACCCCGAAAACACACAAAATCCGTGTTCAAGCTGAAGTTCCCATTAATTTCGGATGACTTTTGATCCACAGCAGATACAAATTTTCTTCGATTCAATGAAATCCAAGTCAAAAGCATCTTAATCCCTTCCAAAGTGGTTTCATCCTCATTTTTAGTGGTTACACAGTCCATTCCGCGATTCAAGTCAAAGTGAACTTGACCATTGGGGTCCACGTCTTGGCGCAAGTACTTTAAATTACCATTATCAGACTGATATTGCCTTAAAGCATTCACGGAGAATGAACCAATGACGGTAGGCTTCCGAAAAGTTGGAAACGGTTGATCCAGACGTCGGCTATCCACACTCAGCCGAGATTTTGGCGCCGAAGAACCCGGATCCGAATCTTTCAAATGCCGTTTGGCCGTTGCTCCGTATCCTTTGGACATGATGAACTAAACTGATTTTGGCGGCAAATAGTGTTCTGATGTTCTTGTTTTGAGCAAAGGATTTACAGTCGTGAGCAACAGGTTTTCTCACAATTTTGGCGCAGTTATGGCTTGAGTAAGAGTAAAGTAATGCCTTAAAATGTCAGGGGATGTGGATGAATTGATAGTGATGATTGTTTGGTTATCTTATCTTGGGGAGTACCCATCTGCGTCAATTCAAGTGAGCTGAAACACGGAGGGCTTACATCCAGGAACCTCTCACGGTAAGTATATCCATGTTACATCCTGCTCTCGACGGCTTTAGGTGGTGAGGTTGCTATCGGCCCTAACTATCTTCCGATCTGGGAGGCGACTCATTTGCAGTACTACATAAACCGCAAATACTCCTCTGTCTGACAACAGTTCGTGATAGCTCAGAGCTGGCATTCGTGCTTCCCGATTTGTGATCTGGGGTTCGCGCCTCTTTGATGGTTTTTGTTTCAAACGGTTTTTCACTAAATGCTGGTTGTTTTCTGTATTTTTAGGCATGTTTAGGTTAGGTTAGGCTTAGTTAGGTTAGGTTAGGTTAGGCTAGGATAGGTTTAAGTTTAGCAGATAATCTATGGTCTTCCTGTCATTATTTTGTCCATATCTATGACGGTATGACTCATCTCCCTGATCGGAAGACATTCAGGGGCCATAGGAACACGTGTTGAGAAAGTGACCAGATAGATACAAGAACGAAAGACCAATCATGCTGGGAAGCACACATCCGCTAGTTTTGAAACGAATAAGGTGGACGGAAGGTGCTTTTGTTGCTCAATGAGACCTTAATCGGTCGTTGCAAATCGATCGTTGCATATTATATTGCCTTAAAATTTATATTAAAAAAAATCCAATGTTGTCGGCTCCAAATCAGAGATGAATCAAAATTGTATATTGAGCCTAAGTAAATGCAAAAGTCAGTAAAGAGCAGATTTTCAATGGTTTGATTAGAAGTTCTCTGGAGTACGGTATTATATTTTTATTGTCCAAGTGCGAAAGTAAGAACATGAACGATTTTGCAGAAAAGGGCAATACCTTTAGTCACATATACGAAGTGGCTATCTCACACCGAGACAATTTTCAGGCAAAATAACTTGCTGAAATTAGCTGACCCTTGGCCTTTGAAGGTGCTCCAAACAATGAGACAGGTTTACATGAATGAACTCCCACCAAGTAGTGATGGACCGAAAGGGCTCATAACCGAAACCGAAAGTTTAGGCCGAAAGAGAGCTTAACCGAAACCGTAACCAACCGAAAGCAGCTGACTACAAAATTGTATAAGCGCAAAATCTACCTTAAAAATTGAATTGCCAATGTGTTCCTAGTTGGGTAGTCGCAAATTTTGAAAAAAAATCGGGAGACTTAAATTTCAGAGGTTTTTGGACGAAAAAAAAAATCGATTTTGTTGTCAAACTCCATCCTTTATAGTGCATGTCTGCTTTCGGTTTCTCTCCAGGGCTGCCAGGTAATTGGAGACCAAAAACGCCAGATCAACCTATC
>CM021321.1:4160104-4185917 GCA_010645155.1 Tigriopus japonicus
GATTCCCTGTAAAGAGAGTTAATCATTATTATAGTTTTAATAATTAATGTTTATATGAAATTTGATCTACCAATGAGTTACTGTTGGCAGATCTATACAACCCTTGTAAAGTGGATTGGTCAGGAATAGTATTCAAAAATTTGTCCAATCCTGCCTTAAATGCTGTTAGAGGATCAGCTCCTACATATTCCCGACGAAGGCAAATAGGCAACAAATTGAACAATGAAGGAGCCTGATAAAGAACAGAGGAGGACTTCATTGTTCGAACTAGCCTTGATTCCTTAGGATTTGGAGGTGCTCTCAGAGCGCACGTAAAACCTCTACGATCGCTACAACTGATCTCAAATCCTGGGTTAGGACAGAGCCCATAAACGCTCTTGAAAACATACAGTATCAGATACCTTTCATACCTTCTCTGAGTACAGAACAGCTCTAACTTCTGGAGCCTCTCCCAATACGAGAGCTCTCTCATTCCTGTGATGTTCCTAGTAAAACATCTTTGGACCTGCTCTACCTTTTGCAAACCTGCTGAACTGATTGGAGCCCAAATTGGTGAGGCATATTCAAGATGCGGCTGAGCAATCGACTTGTACAGGGTTAGTAGTATTGTAATACTGTCTCTGGACTTGAAAGTGCGATAGATCCAGTCACATGTTTGAAATGCCTTTCCCACTTTCAACTGGATATGCTCATCATACTTTCCATCATCTTGGATGACAACTCCCAAATCCCTCATGGACGATACCTGCTCAATATCACAACCTCCATTGTCTTTGAGTGGAACATCTAATTTTGATGCCCCCTACGTCATTGTGCGGAATTTCATCCCGTTCAATGCCATGTTACTCTCGCCAACCCAAGAGTAGACCTTCTCCAAGTCCTCAACTATACATTTCTAGTCCTGCCCATTCCTTCCACAAACTAATTTTGTGTCATCAGCATATGAAGAAATACTGGCTTTTGTTCTAAACTTCTGGAGAGGAGCAATAAAGAAAATAAACAAGAGCGGACCTAAAATTGAACCTTGCGGAACACCTGACTTGACACTAAAAGATCCTTCGACTTTAACTATTTGCTTCCTTTCGCTCATAAAACTATCAATCCAAGTCAGGACCTTTCCCTGGACCCCAAACTCTTTGAGTTGATCGAGCAAAAGACCATGATCTACCTTATCAAAGGTCTTGGCAAAGTCAAGATAGACTACATCAACTGACTCGTGACTTTCGAGCCCTTCAATGATTTGCTCAATATGATCAACCAATTGGGTTACTGTACTAAAATGAGCTCGAAACCCATGCTGTCCAGAAGGAATTAAATCATGCACTGCCAAATAATCTACAAGCTTGGACTTCATGATCTTCTCAAAAACTTTTGCCAAACTGGAAGTCAGAGAAATGGGCGATTATCCTGACTATCAATGCCAGCCTCATCAACAACATTGCTACAGTCATGGCCTGATCTGACTACCCTTTTTGGAATTGAAAATACACTTGAGAACTGATCTCCAAGCATATTGGCCATAACCTCACCATCATTTACGGTTTTACCGTCGTATCTTGAATGAAAATATCCCATGAAGTTTAATAACATCAAAGTATTTCTGTACAAGAAATTGCCAATTTTGCGCTTACTGTTTCATTTTATTTCCTAGTAAATATTCAACTGCAGATATAAGGTCTTAAATACATTTTTCATGGATATTGCTCTCCACCATCATTTTAAAGGCAATATCAGTTGCAAACCTTTAAAGCGTATCATCTTGAGTGTGTGCTCACTTGTCTTGAGTAAGTAAACTACTAAGACTTTGGACCACATTTACTGTGCAGAATTTAGCTGGTTCATATAAAAAGTTCACTAACAAGAGCAAGTAGTAGTATTAGTAGTATTATGGAATATATTTCAGATTTTTTTCTCAACATCCTTCGATGGAGGGCCCTTACCAATGGCTACTCTAGGCTAAAAAAAACGATTAGTCAACGAGAATGAAAACAGAATAAGTGTAAAATACATTATGTATGAAGTATTTATTTGAACGTCAGCATTTGTCAGTAACGCAGATGAATAAGTAATTGAGATCGTCTTTATTCAATGTTTTCTTTGGTTAGAACGGAGAGCCTCTTGCGATTTTCCTAGAAATGGTTCTAGCCATCACAAGTGAAGTGGCGCCACGAAGCTGTGGAGATAACTCCCATGCGCGGGTAATATTATGGGCTACAATTGAGGAGGAGCTAGGCCTAAGTAAGCCCTCGGTTGCTGCTCTTGTTCATGTGGTTATTCTGGATGCAATATTATCTAGAGGGCCATCACCTTCTGCGCGAATATTGGCGCATTTCCATGATGCTAGAAGAGCTTGTTGGACCACTATTTGGTTAACACTGAAAATTCGAGCCTTCTAGCCAGGCCTTCGTCTGGATATGGTCAGAACGTCTCACATTCAGCAAGAGGCGAGCAACAGCATTCAGTACTAACTGAGCGTCCTGGTTTATGTAATAGTTGATAGCCCGTTATTGAGAGATGGCACAAGGAGCCCTAGTTACCCATGCACATTGATGCAATTTTCCCCAAATCAGAGCATGGGTGATCTCATTCAACAATTTTCCTCGTTGAATGTGAGCTCCTCCAATTCGACGAACTGCACCAAGCCGAGCACGAAGAGTTGCAACCATTGCTTTGTTTGTGTCGGCAAAGTAAAAACGGATGTCTAATGTGGAACCAAGGACCATCATAGTGGAGGCTGGGTTTACAGGTGTGCCGCCAATTTGCATTGGAGATGATCAAATTGGTGCCAAGAATTGGGTCTTTGATAGGTTGATCACAAGCCCTGTTGCAGCAGCAAAAGTTAGAAGCTTGTTAACGTAATTCGTGCGGGAGTTCACGGCTTTTTGAATGTCCCTATGAGAAGCAATCAGGCTAAGGTCATCCGCATACATGTTGGTGGCTGTTTGAGTATTGTCACAGAATGTTTGGATAGCAGCACTGACTAAGATGAAGATCAGAGGGCCCAGTACTGATCCCTGTCTGACCCCCAAAGGCACAGCCAGTACAGGCAATGCCCCCCAAGGCAGCCAACAGCCAAAAGAACTTCGTGCCATCTTACTCTCTGTCTATTTCCAGAGAAGTATCCAGAGACATATCATGAGCAGTCCTTTTCGAAATACTGTATATTATTATTATGAGCTCATCAAGGTCAAGGAAGAGCCATCCATCCATGGGGCTAGGATCTCAATCACAACTCCTACATCAATTGTGTCAAAGGCACTTGAGAAATCAAACGAGGCAACAACAACAGACATCTTGGCGTCACTTGATTTGCTCGCAGTAACAACTACATAGATTGGCGAGGGCACTGTCTTTACCCCGATGGCGACGGAAATCATGCTGCTGCGAGGGTAATTGTCCAGTCTTCTCTGCAAAATCGGAGAGTTGCTCATACAATACCCTCTCAACCACCTTTGTTACGGCTGCTAACAATGCCACAGGCCTGTATGATGCGAAAGCATCTTTGTTCTTTCCTGGTTTGAGTAGGGGTACTTTGGTGGCCACACTCCAAGCATTAGGCCAAGAAGCTTCTTGTATGACCTTGTTGAAGATCTTGGCAATTGGGGGTGCAATAAAATCGATGGATGCCTTTAACACTCCAATTGGAACATTGTCAGGGCCAACAGCTGGGGAGTGAGGCATGTTACGAACAACCATCATGATGGTTGCTGCACCAATTTGATCGAAGTTGAACTTCTCTTCCACTGGTATGTGGGCAAAGTTCGAGACAAACTTAGATATCTTGGATGGATAAACTCGAAATGTCTCAAAAATATTCCATTGGCCTCTAAGGATTTCTCCCTGAGAAGTTTTAAAAAATCTCAAACGTTACTTAGGCATTCCCTACTCTTCAAATAACTCCATGTCTTATTTTATCACATCATCATATCCCCTTCGTCTTTGGCTGGAGAATATTGCAAGAACCAAAATCTCGGCTCTTCAATTCGGGCATGGCTTTGCTGGTCTCCAACTCGCCCTTTTTGATAAAATCCCAATTCCTTCTTCCATAGACCAAATTCCATCTATTCCTACTTACTTCTGGCGAAGTAAAATTTTGAAAGACATCCCTCTGGATCCAGTACAACGGAGAAGGGTAATGAAGGAAATACTGGATTTGGACCATCACAGGAGATGCTCAAAAACAGACTACCACCCCAGCCCAACGGATAGCTGTTTGCTTGCTGTGTGGGGAACATCTCCACCCATATCACGGCTTTTACTTTTGTGTGACCATATTGATGACTAATTAGCATCGCAATAAAGTATATATTGCACATATAAGCTGAGTTTACATACCCTGTGAAAACTTGAGTTGTTACAGAAATTTTACGTTACCACACGCCGTTGGTTTCATTTGCAAACACGAAAGTACGAAAGTTGCCACAAGAAATCGTTCAAAGAAAGCTAAGCTTGTAAACCCCGTCGCAAAACTCTTTCATAACTTTTGCCACAGGATTTCTTGTCCTAACTTATGTACTTTCGAGTTTGCAATTGAAGTCAATGGCGTGTGGTAGCGAAAAACGTAATCAGCAGTCTTTTATGTTTTCGAAAACTTTGCAATGGACTGTCCCATCTTTCCAGGTACCTTCAGTGCCATTCCATTTTTTTTTAACTTGTTACTAACGATACTCTAAATATATGCTAATTTCTCTATCTTTTCAAGAATTGATCCAATGGACGTAAAAATGCAAGCATTAAATGAGTTAGAGGAATAGGGGCAAACATTTTAGCATTTTTTAGCATTTTGCGTAACAACCCAAAAACTGAGTGATTTTGTTACGCTTTGAAACCGACAAAAATATTGGGATACCCTATAAATGGACTGGGTGTGTTGGCTAGAGACGCTTTAGTGTTGGCCAAGGACTCCTGGAGAAACAGTTGGAAGCAGGGTTGCCAACTGGCGATTTCTGTCACCAGATTTCACGAATCTGGCGATTTTGAAACGTGTCTGGCGATAAATCTGGCGATTTTGATATCACTGGCGATAAACCTGGCGATTTTAGTATTTCTGGCGATAAATTTGGCGAAATGAGCAAATTTGGCGAAAAATTAGGCGAAATCAGGGAATTTTGGCAAAAAACTGGCAAAATCGCCCATTTCTGGCGATAACTCAGGCAAATTTCCCCTGGCAACGAATGCCACTTAACGATTTGAACATTTGTTGAATCCCCTTGATCATAACCCTGAGTGACCAAGGCTAGTCGTAAAAAAACTTCGATCGCAATCCAGTATTTTGAGACATCCGTGTGTTGGCGTACAAACTACAGCACAAAATTGTAGGATTGTCATATGGGCATTGAAACCTGGTGCTGCAGATTTAAAAAAAACTCGAAAAACCGCCCCAAAAACCTGGGCGGTTCTTCCTCCGATTTAACCCTGCCATCAAAGAGGTCTTCTATTTCCAGATATCCAATGCCAACCTAGAGCTTGTTGTTCTTCCCGCTTCTAATTAAAACTGGTTAATTACGTGAAACAACAAATCAGGGCGACTCCAAGCGCGGAAATACAACTAATTAAGGGTGGCGGATTCGGCTTCCAATAGTAACATTTAATCGTTTCTTCTATGTGCTCGTGTAGACTGTGTTTGCAATATAAAACTGCATGAACATGTAAGATGACTTTTATGGTTTTCTTTTTTAACACACTGTCCTCAAAACAGAAGGGAAAAAGTATGGCGAAAGGGAACTGGAAAGTCCTTATGAGTCACCTTCCGTCAAAGAAATTAATTTTCAACTATGAACCAAGTTCCGAACCCAATCATACTCATTCGCTCACTACATTCATTAACGAGTGTCTATGAAGGCTGGCGTTATGATATGACGCCAAAGATCCCTCCATGACTCTGCATTGATGAGAAAAATACTCGTTTTGCAATGAAGTCAACATATGACAAGGTCAGCGAAACAAACTCATCTCCGAGTTTGGATTGTCATTTCCTTTGTTCCAAGTTGATTTGAGATAGAAGTGTTTTTAACTCCTGAGACTCATGATATTCCAGCTTTCAAGTGATCAAGTGGTGAGAGAGTTTAATGTGTGCGTGCTTGCGTGGTTCAAACAATTTGGATTGAATAGAGCCTAAAGAAAACACTTGTCGAATGACGTTAACATTTGAATTCGACCGAGAACCAGTCCAATCTCAATGGAATCCGAGTCCTCTCCGAGCAATTAGGTCGTCATCCAAATGTGAATAAGAGAGGCTCGATTGTCCCAATTGGACTTTTCGAATGCAAATTCAATCTATCATTTCAACCTTGAAACTCTACACCGTCAGAAGTCTTTGAAACAATAGTCCGCCTTTGGTCCTTCTGTCGTGGTCGCTTGAATCGAGTTCGATGTTTGTATTGGAAGAGGTAGCTCCGAAAGCAGAAGAAGAATATGAATACTAAAATGGAGCCTTTGGTTAATCGGTGAAAGCCCCCCACTTCATTGGAAGAGGAAAAAGACGAACGTACTAGAATGAAAACCGAGAACCCGCGCCCGAAACAACTAATCAATACTCAAAACTCGGCACAATAGGGCTCTCTTTATAGTCACAATCTTCTAGTGTTGAGTGTGAGTGTGTTGTTAAAAGACGGCAAACGGCCATGAGGGAACTCTGGAAAGTGATTCAGTTGTCAGACTTGAAGGCAATCCCTGGCTTGACTGTGGAAGTCAACGTCGTCGTTGTCGATGATATGATGTCTATGAATAGTGCTGATTGTTGGCTGTGCATGTAGAGAGTCCGATAACCTAAAGTTATCTCACTTGGCCCTTATCTTCCAATATCAGCCTGATTTAGTCATGATCAAGGCCTTGTATGACAGTCGATCGGAACCTCGTGTCTAAACAAGTGCTGCCTTATGAAACCACCCTATGGTCACAACCGGACGCAATCGAGCGTGTCCAGGATCTCCACGCTCACCACCGAGGTCAAGGAGAAGGTCTCGTGGTTCAATCTCCGTCAGCGATTCTCCTGGCTGCCGCAATATGACTTCAAATGCCCGTTGTGTTGTCCGACATTTAAGCTTCCGTCCTGGAGATTCACCTCGAAGCTTCAATGGCGATCCGATTCCACCTTTATTCGACGACTCATTCCCTTGGGTCCGGATGCGGAGGCCAAGGAAGAGATCTCCATGGTCAAGACCGGTGGATGCTCGACCACCTTGCAGACCAAGTTCGGGCGCAATCGGACACACACTTCCAAGTACACCATTCTTACCTTCATCCCGCTGAATCTGTTTGAGCAATTCAGGAAAGGAGCCAATATCTACTTCCTGTGCACGATGTTTCTCATGCTGATTTTGCCGGATTCGCCGATCTCGCCGACGAGTTGGGCCATGTCGCTGTTGTTTGTTGTTTTGGTGACCATGGTCAAACAGGGATACGAAGACTATCTTCGGCACAAAAACGATAAGTAAGAAGAGATGTTTTTTTTTACTTCTTCCATGATAATTTTGTCATTGACGTCATTTGTTTGTTTGTTACAATGACTGACTACCTTGCGTAGCTTGTATAGGAACAACTTTTGATGGCGTACTCTTGGATATGCGTCTTCATCTCAAAACCTTTTTGAACGAAGACTATTTAGAGCGACTTGAGACTTCCAGAGAAATCCAGGCACAGAAAGCTAAAGACCCTTAAATGAATTTGTTAACACCTCACTTTGAAGATGGGCCAAAAAGACATCTCTAGATTTTCTGGTTGCCGTTCCCAAACATGGTTGGTTGCACAATCTAAAAAGGGTTAAACAACCATGAGAAGCTTTGAATAGGTTGAGAACTTGTCTTGAAATTTAAGTCAAAGTCAACATTTTGTTCAAAACTCGATTTGCATGTGTTGTGTTAAGTAGCTGAACCAATGGGCCCCGCTCAATTTTAGGACTCCTAGGCCACAGAACATCCGAGGTCTCAACTAATGTGAATTAGAATCGTATGTAAACTGACAGGTTGAGGTTGAAAAATTGGTCATTTGCGCACACCATTTTCTCTTTCTTAAGTAGTTAATGGCCCGCACCAACGGAAATCTAATAGACCTAGCCTCCAAAGGTGCTGTCGACCCATGAACTTTCTTTTGGCATGTAGACTTTCTTTTCCTGATAGCGCTTCCAGAAATACTGTCACACGCAAATCATTGCCGCCTTAGAACTAAGACAAAGCCTTTTATATCCTTTCTTTTCTAAAATTTAAGACTTGCTATTTTGACTATCAATTAAACATTGTCGAAATTTGGATCCACGTAAACCAAGCGAAGAGAGGCACTTGTATATCGTCCTTTAAGTACTTCTCAAATCATGGACACAACTTTTACCAAAAAAGAGCCTAAAGCAGGGGTAGGCAACTAGTGGGCCACGGCTCACTTGTGGGCCCAAGGGTGGTCTTTGGTGGGCCCAGGAGCTATGGGGAAAGTCCAAAATAGTGGGCCCGCGAAACATCCATAGTACTTAACTCGTGGGCTCAAAGCTCTTGGATCGTTACTTTGGGGCCCCCAAACCTAACAACGTCTGTTTGGAACCTCTGTTGACTGATTTAGAAGTATTACTGGCGTAATGGGAGGCAGTTCTGGGGGAAATTTGAAATACTCGACAAGAACAAAATTCATCGTAGTGCACGTAAAATGTTGTTTCTGTTTACGGTGTGGCAGTTATTGAATGTGTCAAAGGTTATCGTGGTCAGAAAGCAAATTTTGACGTTTTAATTATTGCATGTGCATTGCATTGTCAATCACACGACCATTCTTTTACAATCATGATAATGTGACCCTATAATGCCGTTAGCTTATTTGAATCAACCTCAACGCACATATTTGAATGATCAAGTGTGTCCTACAAAGAGCCCAAAAAATATTTTATCCTATATCAGCTTTTTGTGATCTTCTTTTTGTCATGTTCAGAGAAAATAATCACCATGAAGTATAATTTCAAATTTAAAGAAGGCTTTATCGTGCAAATCGTTTCAAAGAGATGAGTAAAATCGCCATGGTATTCTTTAAAGTGATGTTTTGATCATATCTTCCTTGTTATTCTTTCGCACTATTATAAACCTCAAACATAAGTTCAACCAACTTCAGGCACACATTTACGTAACATTTGTTGGGATATTTTATCTTTTACCGGTCTGCAATGAAATCAAATATTTGTTCAACTAATTTCCCCCAGGACCCGTTGTTCATCTGAGGTTAACAAATAAATATAGTCATTTCGCCTGACGTATCATTTGAGATTGTCGTCTGCTGCTCACAAAAACACGCTATTCTTTAAATATGTTTTCTTTACAAACTTCAACTTTGTTAATGTAATCTGAGCCAATAAGCAACACTTTCGCTTGAATTGAATTGCATTTGAGATGGTAAACTAAAGGATTTTGCATTTTAATCCTAATTTGTTTGAACTTTGGAATGATTTGAAACGCTGAAGATATACTAAAACATCATACTAAAACGTTGTGTCGAGACTGTTTAATAATTATACAACCTTTGTAATGATGTGATAAAAAAGCAATCACAAACAAATGCAAAAACATTGATGCCAATGATAAAGATGCCCAAAAGGGCGACCAAAAATCAACCAATAGCGGGAATGATTCAAAAAGTTCCCCTCCAACGAAACGCTCTTGAAGAGACTTACTTCATTAATCATTTTATTCGTCTAAATGTTATTTGCCCAAGGAGAGGCTTCAAAAAAACATTGATAATTGACATGTTTGCCTGCCAAAAGCTTCCTTGTTAACCCTATCTCCTCTTTACACCTTAAACGCTAAATTGACTTCACTGAGTACTCTCATTTTCTTACAAACAGAGAGTCCTCAAAATTTGCTTTTTTTTCTTTTTTAGGGCAGTCAATGAACAAATAGTGGAGGTTATTCGAGAGGGCATGGTCACTACCATTCAGTCTCAGTACATTGAAGTGGGCGATATCGTTCGAATCCGTGAAAATCAATACGTGCCATGTGACATGGTAGTGCTCTCTACGGATTTAGATCAAAACCAGTGCTATTTCATGACAGCCAACATGGACGGAGAAACCAGTCTGAAGACCAGATATGCCGCAGAACTCACAAAACAGTTCCGCGATATCCAGCAAATCTCAGCGTTTCGAGGCTTTGTCGAATGTGAGAATCCCAACCCCAAATTAGACAACTTTCTCGGGCGATTGGCCAAATTTGAAGGGGTTGACACTTTCAATGCCAAAACGGATAGCTTTGGTGAGGAGGCGTGCTCCCTCTCCAATGATAACCTTTTGTGGGCGGGAACAGAGTTAAAAAACACCAAATGTGTCTATGGAGTTTGTGTCTATGGTGGAACGGAAACCAAGATGTCCCTGAACTCCAAAATCACGAGGATCAAGTTCTCATCAATTGAACGATACCTTAACCGATATCTTGCCTTCTATTTGGCTGTGTTACTCTTCGAGATGACGATTTCTTCGGCTGTTTCGATGGCATTTGGTGTGGAGTATATCAATGACAGGGAGACCTCCGAAATTCAAACTCGAATGCTGAATGGCACCGAGATCGAAGAACTAGTTCCTAAATCATGGGTGGACTATCATTGGTACATTGGAGTCATGGAGGACGAAAATTTTGCAAATGGATTTAGTATGTTTCTCATCTGGTTGGTGTTGTACAATTACATCATTCCCATATCCATGTATGTGACTGTGGAGATGCAGAAGTTCATATGTAGTATGTTCTTCTCCTGGGACCTCAAGCTTTATGACCACAACCGGGGCCTTCCGGCCGTTTGCAACACCTCCGATATCAATGAAGAGTTAGGTCTGGTCAATCATCTGTTCACGGACAAAACCGGGACCCTGACTCGAAACGAGATGGTGTTTCAAAAGTACAGCCGCGACGGCCGAATCTTTGACAAAAGCAAGTTTAAAGACGAGGTATGGTCTCCATTGCTCATGGTCCTGACCTTATGCCATTCGGTGCAAGTCGTCAATGGCGAGTTGGTTGCTTCCAGTCCGGATGAAAAGGCCCTGTTGGAGATGTGCGAAGAAGCTGGCTTCGTATTTCGCGGCGGAACCTTGTCCGGGACTTGCACAGTGGACGTGAACCATGAACGGAAGAGATTCGAACGACTTCTCGAACTCGAATTTGATTCCATCCGGAAATGCATGACTGTGATAGTCAAGGACGCTCAGGGACAGATCCATGTCCTGACCAAAGGTGCAGAAATGGCAATCCTTCCTATTTGTACTAGTGGTCCCGTCCGTGAAACGGAACAGATTGTTTATTCCTTTGCCGAGGATGGTCTCCGAACCCTGCTCTTTGCTCATAAGATCATTTCGCAAGCGGAATACTCGCAATTCCGTACTAACCTCGAACTTTCCAAACAATCGATGGTGAATCGTGCCAAGTATGTCAGAGAGTCTTACAAAAACATGGAGAGAGATTTGCATTTGGTCGGCGCTACGGGTATTGAGGACCGACTCCAGGATGGCGTGGTCGACACTATCAAAGCGTTACGGAAGGCAGGAATTTGTCCCTGGATGCTGACTGGAGACAAAAAAGAGACAGCCATAAACCTAGGCTATGCCTCTGGTCTCTTGACCTCCCCCACGAAGATCATTGATCTGTGCGATGTGGCAGAGAAAGATATTGGAATCATGGTGAAGCAGGCCCACGACGAGTTAAAGACCGGGACTTGTAGCCCAAACTCTAGCCTAATTGTGGATGGCAAATCCATTCTCAACATCATGAAAGACGAAAGTGCCCGGGAGCAATTCTGCGACGTTTGCTTGCAGCGCCCCACTGTGATTGCCTGTCGTTTATCGCCCATACAAAAGAGTCAGCTAGTGCGAATGATGAAGGAGGCCGACAACCGAATCTTAACAGCTGCCATTGGAGACGGTGGCAATGATATCTCCATGATCCAAGAAGCCCACGTGGGTTTAGGTATCATAGGCTTGGAAGGCAATGGTGCGTCCAAGGCGGCAGATTTTGCCTTTACCCAATTCCGTGGGTTAAAGAGGGCGCTGCTGGTCCATGGACAATGGTACTATCGCCGCCTAGCCATCCTCGTTCAGTATTCATTCTACAAAAACGTCACCTGCTTTACCACCCAATTATTTTTTGCCATCTTCTCTAACTTCTCGGGGCAATCTTTGTTCGAAAGTCTGTTCCTTTTCCTTTTCAACACGGTGTATACCTACTTTCCCATTGCTTTATTTGGCATTACCGAGCAAGATTACCCCGCTGAAGTATTGCTCGACGAGCCTGAGTTGTACAAGAGGAATGAGCATAATATGCTCATGCGACCCTATGAATTGGCCAAGTGGTTTTTCCTTGGTTTGTGGCATTCTATTGTCGTTTTTGGTGTCCCATACTTTACTTGGGACAACTTTGCCGACAATGGCGCTGACATCAATTCGTTTGGCGCCATTGTAGCTTGGAATGCCGTTCTGATTGTCAGTTTAAAACTTCTCGTGGAAGCGCGACATTGGAACATTCTTCTGGTGGGATCGACCATTTTGTCGATCCTTGCATATCCCGCCTTCACTCTATTATACGATCAATTTCTGATCAATGCCTTATTTTGGAACAATTCTGATCAGTTTCGAACAATTCATGCTGTGATGATTCAGCCCATGTTTTGGCTGGAATCTCTATTCATTCCGGTGATTGCCCTTGTGCCTGACCTATCGTTTCATTTCGGCAAAACGATTGATTTCTCGTGGTTTAGAAAACGTAAGACATATCCCTATTTAGAAGAGTAAATTTGTAGCTAATAAAGACGAAGTAACCTTGTGGTTATGATTCATGAACTTGAAGCTTTATTTCATTGGATCTTGCACGAAAATGTTCAGATTAGGATGATATCACCGCAAAAAATCATGAGTGACGGAGATTACAGTTTATGGACACTCATGATTCACTTCAGCACTTTTGGCAAACAAATTTTGAAAGCTCAGGGGTCAAGGTGGATGTAATATCCAGTCAGTTGAATTACCAACACCTCTGCAAACAATTACGCGCAAATTCCATCATCACAAGTAGTTCCAGAGGGACACTTTGAACAAGGTTCCCCTTTTTTGTACATCGGTTCACCCTTCCAATTACCCGATTCGCCATAATTACAAACGACCATCTTCGTGTAATCGGTTCCATCCAACCATTTGGTATATCCACAACCAACCTGTTAAAAGAAGTTTAGTTATTTGTTGACAAGGCGACTCCAATGTTTTCTTGCACCAGAAAGGCGTCTGACACATATTGGAAAACGAAGTCCCACCCACAAAATGGAAAGCTCTTTTTGCGCACTTAAGCAGAGCCGCATTCATCATAATTTAACCAACAACTTCGTTTTGGTATCTTTAGTATTGAATGAAACCTTTTACCCTTTACAAATCAACTTGAGTAGGTACAAAACCTGTAATTTTGAGCTTTAGTCCAGTACATAGAAAAGGCTTTGTTCAAATAATAACAATTAAAGAAATTTAGTGTTGCATTCACTTTGACCACATTACTCTTGCGTATTGAGCAACGCATGAGCTTTGTTAAAAAAAAACATTTTTTTCTCACGTGGACAAAATTTTGACCACTTTAAACTTAGAAATGAGCCAGATTTGGTTGGTGAATATGCAAAGTTAAACCCTTGCCATCACATATCATTTAAATCTAACCACCACAAATACTGAATCAATGATGACTCATCATTGATGAGCTCTCTAGATTTATGAGGAGCTGGCCCTCTTGCTGGACAGACAAATTATCTAAATTGAACAAAGACAACAACAACACCAACTCGTGCTTGTTAAAACGATTAGTTCTGAATTATACTTCCTGGGTTCAATGAATCAATGAATATAAAGGCCAATCAAGTGTGCCTAAATTATTTATGTTTCTGTTTATGATGATCCCTAGTGGATTAAATTTTAATACCTCTGCAGTGTCGCCCCAAATCAGTTGAGTAAAGTGTCCAGTCTCATGGGTGAAAGCAAAAGCCCCCACATCAGAAGCAAAGTCTTTAACCTCAGAGTACCACCCATCAATCCCTCTTTTGATTGGAACTTCATCCGTGTCCTTGGAACTCATGGCAATAAAAATATTCTGTCCAACCGTGTCAAAAGGTGGAGCCAACCTTCAAGGATGAAATCATCTTGTAATCAGAAATAGCGTTCACTCATCGGAAAATGTGTCACAAATTTCACCTATTTGACATCTTGTCGTGTTTGAACTCGCATTGATCCGCCCAACGTTGAGCCACCTGTGCAAGGTTATCATTCCATTTTAGTGCTCTCATGTTTGCCGCTGGCGGAATAGAAACTTTTGCGCCACTCTCCAAACCCTTGGCAATCTAATCAAAGATTACATTGACAGCTTCGTCAAAGTTCACCACTTCTCAAGAATTAGTATGATACATACTTTTCGTCTGTACTCATTGTGAAATTTCAAAATATCCGCCTGTTCCGCAGCTGTGAAGCCAATGTTGTTCTGTGCATTGCTCCCGCATGCCTTGCCCTTCTTCGGTAAGCACATGTCATGGCTTCCGCCATACTTGCCACACAAATCCTCTCTCGACAGTTCTCCCCCTGAAGGTAAAACGTTTCCAAGGCCAAATGGGCTGCCACTTCGGTCTAATGGGACACAACGACGTGTATATGCTAAGGTGCAAGAAGTGGCTAAACAGAGGCTTTTGTTATTTAAAGACTTACCATCGATGACAATTCTGGCTGACACCAAGGAAAAGAGAAGACAAGAAAATGTTACTGAAGGGTTCATGCCCATGGTGAATGAGAGACTAATGAATGAAGGCTGGACAGTGGCTATTTAAACCCTATAAACATATGTTTTTGGTCCAATAAGTAGAATAATTTGTGGCTCGTGTGGCTTGCCACAAGAGACACTTTCAGTAACTCATTTGGCATGTTTGCAATCCGAAAATAAGGTTCAACAGAAGGCGCAGGTCATTAACTTGTGCAGACAATTGGAACCAAGTGTCCCATTGTGGTTTGTTTGAGGGTTAACATCAACATTGCCGAGTTTTCAATGGAGACCAAAAAATATCATCTAATTCAATACACTGCATCTTGAAAAGTTATTTTATTTGCAAATTTAAAAATGTTTTGGTTGAGAAAATTTGTTTGTAAATTATGTTAAATTGAATAGTGTTTGTGTCAAAATGACTTTTTCAGCCTTTCAGTTTTACAATAATTGGTGCAATACTGATAATTAAAATAGGAACTCAAAATTCGGTTTTTAAGGGAAAAAGCTGCCAGTCCAATTTAAACATCAGTGTCGTGAGTTATCAACGAGTGCATTAAATACAAAAAAGTCCTTGCTCCAATCCTAATGCTTCTACGTACGCTAACATTTTAGTGAAAATAGGACTGCGCCCAATAAAAGCATTAACTATGGAGTGTATCTATACTCTACAGGGGTAAGCAACCATTGGGACGCAGCCCACATATGGGCCAAACGGGTTGTTTTTCGTGGGCCCAGGAGCAATAAAGATAAAAATAAAAAATGGAGAAAATAATGGGCCCAAGTGCCATCCATAAAACTGTACTTGTTGACCTGCAGCTCTTTGATCGTTAATTTGTGGGCTCGTGAACTTACAAACATGTGAATGGTGGGCCCCTGACTATACGAAAACAAATTTGATGGGCCTTGACCCAAAAGCTGTTGCCGACCCCTGCTCAACACTCTCAAAGGCACGCCTGATCAAGTGTCAGATACAAATGTCATGACTTTAAAAATTAAGAACAAAATAAAATCATCTGCCAATGAAGGACTCTGGAAGTAATTGATGAGATGGGAAGAACCGTGATTAAGGAAACAATTTAAATACTAAGGCTTCCAAAACTGAAGAGGATTCAGATTCATCGTGATTGCTTGCCATTTATTAGATGGAGGCTGGACCCCTTTGCAGGCTAAAATCTATATTGTCTTTAACCTCAAACTATTGCTTAATTCTGATTGACTTGGTTCCAAATTATCAAAAGGATGTACACAAGATCCAATTATATTAAGAAAAAAATAATTTTGTCATGGGCGTTTTATGCATTCGTATTTTTTTTTTAATTTTAAACCTGGAGCCTTAATGAATGTACGTATAGCAATGTAAACAGCCAACAACGGAATCATTTCTTGGCCTTTGTTGATCGATTGCTCAATTCATTTTTTCATAAAACACTATTCTATGACCATTCACTTTCTTAGGTACCTATCACTGAAACACTTGCAACGAAACAAAATATCGCATTGTCTATGTTTCGCAATGCTTTAAAGAAAGGCCCAAACAGAAGTTACATTTAATTGCCAATGAAGCAAAAATATAAAACTTGTCTTGGTATTTTTATGCTGCAACTGTAAAATTGTGCATGTCATACTTGGCTTTAAGAAACGTCACGAACAAAGAAGAAAGTGAAACACTGACATTCAAATAAAACGCTTTCTATTTCTTAAAATATCGAAAATTTTCACTGAGGCGGCGCCGGACATTTTCATTATGACGTTTCTCTGAATCAAGTTGATCCAGGTCGGGTTCACTTCCCCCTAAATCAGCCACATACGTGCTTGGAAGTTTGCCTTTGGGAGTGTCAGCTTCAAATTTGTCCCCATCCTCATCCAAACTTGTCTCCAACAGAGCTTCTCCATCATTCTTATGAGGAAGTCGAGGGGACTTTTTCAAGAAATTCATGGCTCCAGAAGTGGCTGTTCCAAATGACTTGACGGCTGAACTTGTTCCACTTCCCACACCTTTGGCCAAACCAGAGGTACGACTGCCAAAGTTCTTGGCAGCTCCTTCCACAAACTTCTTCGAGACTCCAGCCACATTGGAAGCTCTTTGCATCACAAAGTTATCTCGGGTACTTTTGGAAGGAGTTACAAGATACTTCATTCGAATGGCAAACTTGATCCAACCGTTGCCATCTGGGAAGTCGTAGGTCTGTGTCTTGCGTCCCAATTGTTCCTCCAATTGTAATTGTGACACCGAGAAGTTATATAAGACTAGTACGTTATCATCATCTTCAGCATCCACGACTTTGATGTGTAAGATCTCTCCGTCAACCTCGTTTACAAAGAAAGTGAAGCCTTGTTGGAACACAAATTTGGTTCCAATGGCGGTCGTGCTTTCTTTCTCTTCGGGTCCAACAGAGATCTTCAATTTGATCGGTTGGTTGGCGGCGTAGATTGGTCTTAACATGCAAGAGTCCAAGTAAAACATCACAATGGCTCTTGAATGTTTACTGCCTTTAGAAGCCTTGTAATCCATCTCGTTTTTGGAGGTTGGGAGCCAGTATAACTTAATATGAAGCTGACCGCTATCAACTCCATCCAAAGTGATCCAAGTATCCAAGATGTGTTCCTTGACAATTACACTCACATTGATTCTAGCTTGACCGAGAAAGTCATCGTCACTGAATTTGTCCCTGTCGTAAAGGACAATCTGCAATTCTTCACTTTCAGGGACTTCAATGGGGAATTCCAATAACTCGTTCCACGCGGGATTTCGACCACTCCCAATGGTGGTCCTTTTTTCTCGAATGCCTTGTTGGATCACCACATATGGATCAATCTTCTCAAATTTGGAGTCAGTTTGCATGAGGTTCTTAGCCTCAATGACCTTAATTCCCATCACTCCCAAGGGTCTGGGCATCTTTAATTCTTCGGCTGAGACTTTGTCCGTGAGTACGATTGCGATCTTGTTCGGGATCAACATCCTCAATGCGATTTGATCCTGAATAGCTTCACGCAGCATGCTATTCAAGCCGGGAAAATCCAGCACACTGGCCACGCCACCCAGATCAAAATTGATCACTGGTGGTTTGACAAAGAACATTTGGATCCCTCCAACAATTGGAACATCGCCAATGAGAGGTTTCAGTATGATCCTCAATTTTCCCTCAAATTGAACATCGCCCACACTGGCCACGACTCTCATAAGAGATATAGCAATGTCCGCATCACCAAAGTACTCCACATCCAAATCCATGATGACTTCTTCTCGATTGCTTGTGTTATATACTTTGACTCCTGTGATCCTTGGAGGCATTCGTCCAAATTGGATCTGTCGAAATTTGAAGCCCCATAACTTGTATTTTTCCAAGGCTTCTCGAGCCACGGGCTCAACTTGCAGTCTCAATATTCGATCACCATAATCGGAAATATGAGGCCAGAAGATCTTGGCCATCTCATTGATCCACTCCACACGTTCAACATCTGGGAAATTGAACCACGATGGGAACTCTTTCAATCTGGCCCTCAACGCTTGTTCCTCTCCTTCTTCTGAAATGGCCTTGAATAAAACCGCCTAAAACTTGGATAGGTTAAAACTTCATCAAGCGATAAATGATTCCTTGAAAGTCTCACCTTTTCATTTTTGATCACTTTTTGGTGAACATAAATGACATACAATAAAACGGGAATGAATACCAACAAGAAAGTGTAGTGCATGTAGCCCAAGATGTACACAAGGATGCATGCAGAGATGTAGCTAATAAATTCAAGCACTTGTCTTTTGGTTGGTTTTGGGATTTGGCTCTTTTTGGATCGACCTGGTTCTTCTGGGTCGTAAATCTCATCTTGGGAAGGCACTGAGTCATCCTTTTCGTCATGTCTCCCAAGAATGGTCTTTTTGGTCTTTTCTTTCAAATCCTCCGCCTTAAATGTGCAAAAAAATGGATCAAAATTTGTGAATTTGACACGTTTTGATAAACTTGAACTGACCTTTTCGGCCATGTCTTGGGTAGTCTTTTTGACTTGAGCCGTGGAACCTTGGACAATATTCGTGATCTTATCGAAATGGGCTTTGGCCTTCTCTTTTGTGTGGTCTTTCAAAAGGTTGGCCTTCAAAGCCTTTTCTTCCTCAGTGGCCATTTTGCTTGTCGAGTTCAAAGACGAGAAGAATTGGAACAAGTTGTGCTTTGCGGCTTTGTCACTTTCGTCTCTCACTTTTCAGACCCACATCGCAAAGGCTAAAAAGGCCACAGGTGTTTCTCTACCTAGTACATTTTAGTGCAGTTCATAACATAAGGTACAAGTGTGTTTCCTTTCCTCCCAATATGGAAGAATGACTAATATCAGGTTGGTGTGGCACATCAATACAGTAATCTAGTACACACTAATTGGATGAATCCAACCTGGATTGCTAGAAATTTGTTCCACATTCAAAAATGAATATGAGAATGGCGATGATGAAACCAGTGAGTAAGAAACTGAACAATGCAATCATCTTTTCCACGCCTAATCCAGAAAACGGATCTTCCGAACAATCTAATTGCTTTTGGGACCATTTTTGTTCCAGTAGTCTATTGATTCCTTGTTCCTTCATTTGTAAGAGCTTGAAGTTGAACAAATCCGTCAATGGGGAGTTTTTGGGCAAAACGATGGACACCCAATCGGGGTATTGGGTTTGCCAAGCCACCGTTATCTCACAGGAATGGAGAGTATTTTCCTCCAACATTGTGATAATGGCTAGACCATTGTTATTAATCAAGTATTCTCCGGCAGTTTGGGCATCATTGAAAATTGTTCCATCTCCACGGTTCAAATTCTTCGCATAGATCTGACCCAAAATACTGCTCTCTTGGGCAGTTTCAAACGAATGCAATAGGAGTCCTCCTCCACGACCCATTATTAATCTAAAAAGGTTACACATAATATCAGCATTTTATAGTAATGCTCCCTTGGGAAGACCTACTTGTAGTCAGATTTCAAGAGCGAAGGCAGATCGTCGAATGGCAAGGCGTAGCTTTTCACCGATAATTCAGATGTGAGGGAGGCCTTGTAGGCCATGAATATGATGTTTCCCTCCATAAAAAGGAAAAATATCATGATTCTAGCTGCCACATGTTGTTCCATTTGAATATGGAACACTTTTTTGCCTAGGATGGATCCAAGATAATTAAAGGCATTCTCTATGGATTGAATCAATACTTCTTTGAGGGTCAAGTTGCTTCTTTGGTACAAGATCAACATGATAATCATCAAACCCATAAACACAACTGCCTTGATTCCCAACATCAACCACAAATTTCGATGGAACGGACTTCCCAAAAGAGACCAATTGATGTCTTCAGTGGTAGTCCTTTTTATAATGATGACCCTTGTTTCGTAACCGAGTGGAATTAGATAATCCATTACATCAAATCTTGACAAGGTGGCCGTAAAAGGAGCCACTGACATATCCATCTCTCTGGCAATTAATGTGCGAACCATTCCAGTGGCAGTTCCATTTGGAAATGGAACGCCAAAATTTCGCTCGACCGGGGCGATCCACTCAATTTGGAAATTCAACTCTCGTGATAAGACAGACATTAAATCGATAAATAACCCTTTGATATCTTTTGAAGAGATTGGTACTACCCATGTTCCGCTTGGTGTCTGAAAATGACCTATTGAAGGCTTCTCAAAGGTTACATATGGCTCTTGAACCTCGATAAGAACTTTGAATTTCATTCCACGTAAGTCGGATCGTCGGAGAAGAGAAAAGCTCAAGTCAATCCAATCGGGATCCAAATGAGATCGATATTTGGTTCCATTCAAGCAGTATTCTTCAGTCAAGGAATGATTTAAGGACTCGTAGTAATATATCTTTTGATCCAATCTTGGACAAGGCTGGTTCTGTTGTCTTATCATCAGTATCAGAGGCTTATTGGTTCCTGCTGAGGGGTCTATTTGAGGTCCTGTTTCCGAGGTACTTACTACTAAACCTTCTTTGATATGCGACCGCACGTGATTCAATGATATGGGCCAAGGTAATGTTCTAAAAAAACGACGTCCAAATGGCCGAGCCTTTGGTTGATCCATAAAAATATCCCGTACTCTGTTCTTCACTAATAGATTCGTCAATTTTTCGAATGCACATTGAGCCGAAACAGAGTATGAGAGAACAAATAACAACGTGTGAATATTCATAGCGTTGTGCGAGGACTGGGATATCGGAATAAGAATAAGTGAGCAAATTGGGTTTCATTCTTAGATGATACTCGATATTGGAAGTTCTTTACGCCAAATGAGTACCATTGAAAAAATACTAATTGAATGAGCCAATAACTTTAAATGCCGAAGAGACTCTTGTTTGTGTGAAAAAGCTGAAGTGCTAACCTTTTTAACAACTGCTCTTCTTGTGTGGTGGACCGAAAAACGAGACTGAAATTGCGAGGGTGATATTACCTAACGCTAAAGTGGGTTTGTTCCGTAAAAATATTTAAATGACGATCCATCTGTTCGTGATTTATATTTTATTATAATCCTTTGTTGTTGATTACTTTAACTTTGCTCAAATCATTCTGAGATTACAAAAGGCATGTTTAAAATCTCTTTTACAGGGTTTGGCAGAATTAGTGAAACTTTAGGTTGAAGACCATGAGTAAAATCCTGGTGTGAGCAAAAACTTCAAATGATAGGCCAAAAAACATAACAGGATACGGGAAAATTGTCATGGAACTAACCCTGGCCAATGTGGCAAAGAGAGGGGGAGGACTCTCACGTTGGTCAAGGCCATTCATTACCTTTAAGATCACGTGAAATTCGGGCCTCGTCCATGACTAAAATGGCCAAAGACAAAAATGTGACACCATGACTCTTCGTCAAATCGCAAAAGAAGACCAATAAGGACCCCTCTCGGCTGTAGTTTAAGCAGCAGGGGATGATATCCAAGAGGAGGAATAAGTGCAGACAAGTTGATTGATTTGTGCGTTGATATCCAGACGTTCATGGTGGTGGTTTGGCCCAAAAGGTGACATGACAAAAACTATTCCATTATGTATAGCATGTTGTATGAGGAACATTTTTTTAAAACAATGCTTTCCTCTTTGGAAAAGTTGTTGGTAACCTTGACCTTTCCCTTTTTGGGAAAGACTTTTTTAACCACATTCATGTTTCACTAGTTCTGCCTAACCCTGTATGATAAAGAAAATATATCAAGAGGGGAAGCTAGTGGGGTTTATGACAACAATTCAAAGGAAACTCATCTGCTATATCATAACTTTATCCGCCTATTTAACGTTTTAACCATTTCAGATGGTAATATTTAGCATTTTTGTACGCCCTGACATAATTTAATAGTAGTATTAATATTTAGCTGGTCACACATTTCAAATAATCTCGTGCTTTAGTCCACTCAGCAATTGAGAACCACTGTCACATTTTTAGGGATACACTCCCTCCCTTATTTGATAGAAATCAATGGGTTTGCACTACATTGACATTTCCCTCCCTTTTATAGCAACATTTTAAGACCCTCACAATTGTAATGCCAAAACAGAAATAATTGGATCGAGACACAATGCACCTGTAAAGTGTTGTCTCATTAAAATCCATTTAGTTCAACCTCTAGCCAAGGAAATTCACGTTTTCAATATGTGATTCACTTAAAATGGCGTACAGTCAACTCTCCATTAAGTGAGTACCCTGCATTTTATAAGTTGATTATAGATCCCAATTTTGACAGCGGTCAAAAGCACCCGCTGGAAGGGATTACCCCAAACTTAGAGAATGTCTCGAGAGTTTCAGGATAACTCGGTACATGGGATAACTCAACTCAGGAAAATTAGGTACAACTGAAAACTGGGTACATTGGAAAACTCAGTACTGGAAAATTCAGCACAGGAAAACTCTTGGCTTTTTTCTACCTACACTTTATTTCAAGGTTGCGTGGGAAAAAAATTGACATTCCGTCCATCTGAAAAGTTCATGTTATTCACACTGTTTTTAGTTAGTACAAAATAATCAGCCATTTCTGATTGTTTCAACTTTCACCATCATGACTTCCTACAAACCCTTACTTGAACCCTCTTGGCTACATGATTTGTTTTAAGAGATTTATACAGACCAAACATGCCAAATCACACCAACATCACATGGAAAAGCTCCAGATGACTTGTGAAGCCTGCATCATTTTCTCACTTGCAATTTCTGGAGATTGCCTGGATAATTCTATGGAAAGTAAATTGACTGGTACTTAAAATAGAATTCTTAGGCTTCATATAGGGATTTGGGCTTCTTTCAATCTAGATTAGGTAAGTATGGACTAAATAAGCTATTTTAAAGTATAATCAAGCAGCCTTAGAAATGTGGCATTGTGAAAGGATCTATAAGGCTTGGGAAGCATTCATTGCAACCACCCAGGCATAGAAAACTGGCACCAGTGTAAACCATTGGCTCTGTGCCATTGCAGTTGCCCAAAGAGGATGACTTTGAGGGTTTTGGAAGTACATTTGAGTAAAGGAACTTGACTTATAAATAACAATTATTTTTCTTCTAATGATCTTTGTAAGACTTTGTTGTAATTGGATTTGAAAAATATACCTCAGGCCTTAGTATTCAAATTTAAAAACGTTTTGCATTCACGATATTTAAACATCTTAAAAACCAGCAATTCTCAGCTATTGTGTTCAAATAGTGACCCAGCATTACAGAATTCAATTGCATTTAAGTTCTAACTCTCGGTGTGTATTGAAGACGAAATAAAAGTGCTCAATTTGGCCACCCTGACTTCAAGGGAAATTCAAAAATGAATCAAGGAGATTAATTTCACGAACTTCTACCTTCCTTCTTTGATGCTATGAGCTTTCGGAGGGATGGTAAGGCCATACTTAGACATCAAAAGTGCCAAATTGTATCCCTTTTAGTATTGAATATATATATATTGATTTATATGAGTATCTAGAAAAATTAATTTCTGCTATTTTCTGCCATTTTCTGCCACTTTTTTGCATGAATAAAAGCCATTTTCTGCCATCAATTTCTGCCACGTGGCAGAAAATGGCTTTTATTTGTATGCCATCACTGCTTGAAGGAGGTCATGGTGGTGACAATTAACCCTGCCTTAAATATCTGGGTTTACGCGCTGATCAGCGCCCCCTGTGATTTACAGAAAACACTTACCCTATATTTTGAATATGTTCCCGTTTCAAAACAAAAAGAAAAAAATGTCTTTAAATATTGCCCAAAGGAAAATTGTCATTGTTCAAACAAGTATTTTTTATCTGAAACTCATTCTTGCATGTAAAGTATTCTATGTAGAACATCTGAATTGCTTTATATCATTACTAATAACAATTTCAAATTTATTTGTTGAAAAGCCAAAGCAGGATAGTAACATTTTGCTTCAATCTAGCCTAATCTCAATCTGCTTTTTGTTATTTTTTGGCATGATTAGTGTGATAAGTTCCAATAACACTAGTTTGCTCATTTGACTGGACCTCACATTGTCACCATTACCAAAATATCTTCCATTTTCACCAAATTAGTGGAAGAACACATCCAGACAAGAGATTCTAAATGTTCTCAGTTAGTTGAATTAGCTCACAGGAAGAAAATGATCTTTGAGTTTGTACCAAGATGGGAGAGAAAAAATATTTTTTTACACACAAAACACATAATTTTTCTTTTTTAACTAGTCTTTCTTTCTACCCACTACTCAAGGAAATCAGTAGTGGCTTTAAATTTTTGTGCCAACTTAATTGCCCAGTAATGGATGAGTGTAATCAAACGAATTCAGCTGTGGATTCTGGGGCCAAAATGACTAGGGATGGGTCAGAACTAGGTTCGGACATTTCATAGTTTTGGTTTGCTACGTGAGGAACAAATTCTTATTTAAATTGATTGTCAAAATGAAGGAAACTAGTTGGCTTAACGAATTTTGATTAAATTTTATAGAGGGTGAGTCTCGATTCCGACGCATCCCTAGCCATTTTGGCCCCAGAATCCCCAGCTGAATTCGTTCGATTACACTCATCCATTGAAATGAATTTTTCTGACGGACGGAACATCAAATATTTTCTCACGCAACCCCCAAAAAAAGTGTAGTTAGAAAAAAGCCAAGACAGGAAACCTGGGTAAAGCCGAAAAGTGGGTGCAATGGAAAAGTGGGTACAGCGAAAGTTTGGGTACGACAGGCAACTTGTTACATCTTAAAGCGGATGAACATAATCAATCGGCCAATTTAACTTTCAATGTTGAAATAGGCGTAGTGGAACTTTTTATTAACTTAATTAGCACAGTTTTAGAAACCCTGAAATAAATTGCCATTTTTTCTAAATCTGTATAAATCCTCAGGTGTTTTTGTCGATTTTAAAGCTCAACGAACTTAAGTTGCTGTACCCGGTTTGCTGTTGTGGTCTGTTATATTCAGTTTTCCGCAGTACCCAGTTTTTTGTCTGAGCTTGTTCTGTGGTACCCAATTCACAAACATCATTGCCCGAATTCTGAACTCGTACTTGGAACTTGAAGTCCTACTTTTTATTAGTAAGTTGGTGCTTGAAGTAAGACTTCAAGTACAAAGTACGAGTTAAGAATACCGGCCCATATCAGGACTAGAGCACTATGTTATTATAGTGCTCTAATCAGGACTAAATATTTCTTTAACTTTTGCTTTCGAGAGAGAAAAGAGAGACAACTTTGTCAGACTACATCAACTTTTAAAACCGCGGTCGGCAACAGTTTCAGTGTTAAGGCTCACCAAATTTGACTTTGTGTTGTTGGGGCCCCACAAATAAATCGTGGTAGGTTCATTGACCCAGATGTCCACAATCAAAGACCTTTGGGTAAACGAGACCAGTACCGTGCAAGCTCTTGAGGCCAAGTATTTTGGATTTTCCCCATGGCTCCTGGGTCAACCAATGGCCAACCTTGTGCGCACATGTAGGCCTGGGCCCATTGGTTGCCGACCCTTGTTCTAAGATCTCAGGCACGAACCAAATGCGTTCATTTAAGGAACAACTGACAGGGAGAGCACACAATCCACAAGCTTGGGAGATACATGTACTACTGCACCACCAAAATTGCACCTTGATACAGAAGTTTGACCTTTTTTAACTTCTCCCAGTATGTTTTGGACACTA
>CM021321.1:4186031-4250453 GCA_010645155.1 Tigriopus japonicus
TTAATATAGTTTTAATAATTAAGTTTTTTTATGAAATTTGATCTACCAATGAGTTACTGTTGGCAGATCTATACAACCCTTGTATAGTGGGTTGGTCAGGTATAGTTTTTAAAAATTTGTCCAATCCTGTCTTAAATGCTGTTAGAGGATCAGCTCCTACATATTCCCGACGAAGACAAGTAGGCAACAAGTTGAACAATAAAGGAGCCCGATAAAGAAGAGAGGAAGACTTCATTGATCGAACTAGCATTGATTCCTTAGGATTTGGAGGTGCTCTCAGAGCGCACGTAAAACCTCTACGATCGCTACAACTGATCACAAATCCTGGGTTAGGACAGAGCCCATGAACGCTCTTGAAAACATACAGCATTAGATACCTTTCATACCTTCTCTGACTACTGTAAAGCCCTAACTTCTGGAGCCTCTCCCAATACGAGAGCTCTCTCATTCCTGTGATGTTCCTAGTAAAACATTTTTGGACCTGCTCGACCTTTTGCAAACCTGCTGAACTCATTGGAGCCCAAATGGGGAAAGCATATTCAAGATGCGGCTGAACAATCGACTTGTACAGAGTTAGCATCGCAATACTATCTCTGGACTTGAAAGTGCGATAGATCCAGCCGCACGTTTGAAATGCCTTCCCCACTTTCAACTGGATATGCTCATCAAACTTTACATCGTCTTGGACGACAACTCCTAAATCCCTCATGGACGCTACCTCCTCAATATCACAAACTCCATTGTCTTTGACCGGAACATCTAATTTTGACGCCCCATACGTCATTGTGCGGAATTTCATCCCGTTCAATGCCATGTTACTCTCGCCAACCCAAGAGTGGACTTTCTTCAAGTCCTCAACTAAATATTTCGAGTCCTGACCATTCCTTCCACAAACTAATTTTGTGTCATCAGCATTTGAAGAAATACTGGCTTTTGTTCTAAACTTCTGGAGAGGAGCAATAAAGAGAATAAATAAGAGCGGACCTAAAATTGAACCTTGCGGATCACCTGACTTGACATCATTCATGCCACTAAATGATCCTTCAACCTTGACTATTTGCTCCCTATCATTCATGAAACTACCAATCCAATTCAGGACCCTGGATCCCAAACTCTTTGAGTTGATCGAGCAAAAGACCATGATCTACCTTATCAAAGGCCTTGGCAAAGTCAGGATAGACTACATCAACTGACTCGTGACTTTGGGGCCCTTCAATGATTTGCTCAATATGATCAACCAATTGGGTTATTGTACTATTTCATAGCATCTTGAATATGCCTCACCCATTTGGGCTCCAATGAGTTCGGCAGGTTTGCAAAAGGTCGAGCAGGTTCAAAGATGTTTTACAATGAACATCACAGGAATGAGAGAGCTCTCTTATTGGGAGAGGCTCCAGAAGTTAGGGTTGTACAGTAGTCAGAGAAGGTATGAAAGGTATCTGATACTGTATGTCTTCAAGAGCATTCATGGGCTCTGTCCTAACCCAGGCTTTGAGATCAGTTGCAACGATCGTAGAGGTTTTAAGTGCATTCTGAGAGCACCTCCAAATCCAAGGGAATTGAGGCTAGTTCCATCAATGAAGTCCTCCTCTCTTCTTTATCGGGCTCCTTTATTGTTCAATTTGTTACCCATTAGTCTTCGTCGGGAATATGTAGGAGCTGATCCTCTAACAGCATTTAACGCAGGATTAGACAAATTTTTAAATACTATTCCTGATCAACCCATTATACAAGGGTTGTACAGATCTGCCAACAGTAACTCGTTGGTAGACTAAATATCATATAAATGTTGGTTTTATGTAGTAAGGATAGTGATTAACTTTCTGTGCAAGGAATCCCATTTCTTGGAGCGGTAATAAAAATCCACAACTCACAAAAAAAAGAAAAAATCCTTCAATTTGGTCAACAAGGTGTTGGTTATCGCTCTGGGTCAAAATTTTAGTACATCAGTGGAGCAAACAGTCTTTGAATGGCTTCTTTTAGATCGAAGAAGGCAAACTTTTAGCACGTAATAAATATTCTACGAGTGTTAAGTGGGATTATAGTTTTCTGCATATTTTCTTCTTGTACGTTTTTGTCAATCTGTGTTTTAAGTTCAAATCTAATGCAAAAGAGACCAAATCAAGAATGATTAAGCTCTAGACATAACTCTCTTCCCTGAAAATCCATGCAACATTAAAGGAATCTCCTACACTTATCAAGAGCATAATTTTAGATTTCAACTTTCAAATGGAATTGAAATAATAAACTTAGTTACAAATAAAAGGCTCATGTAACACCAATAGCTCCTCTTTTCAATTACATAAAGTGTATTTGACATATTACACGTAGTTTTTAACTGAATCATGACAGGGTATTGAGTCTTTGGTTGCTTTGAATACACTCAAGAGGCTTTCTCATATCAAACTACTTTCTTTGCCTTTGAACGAAGCCTGAAGATTGGCTTCCCGAGCAATAGTTCGGTAATCCTCACTGACGATAACGTTATCCCGAGGTAACGCTTCCACAATCATGGGTCTTGATTGGCCCATTGTAGCCCCATCACGAGGGCGGAACCCATCCAAATCTTGAGGGTGGTGTATTCCTTGGGCTTGATAGCTTTCCAATTCCTTTTGAGTGGCCGAAGAAGCCCGACTCAACTCCTCCACGGGCTGAAATTGATGCGGATAGTTGTATCGATGATGCTTGGCCGCCTCAATATCTGACCCATTCATTGGGGGTGGGGCTGGTAACTTTTTGGTTTGCATGTAGCTATAAGGCTGTTGGGCTGGCTTCAAATTGGTCATTGACGGCGGGCTTGGCGACGCATTGGTTTGAACCGTGGCGGGAGAGTTAAAAGAGTTCGATCGAGGGGTGGATGCGTTGGAAAGGATGTTGGCTGGTGCCAAGCATCCGAAGCAATCAAAGGTTTCGGAAAGAGCCACTTGCTTCGAGAGCAAGAGACAACCCACGAAGAGGATAAAATTTCCAGCCACGTGCCAACTGAAGAGGATGGACACCCACTCTAATGAGTCAGGATAGGTTTGCGCGGGCGAGGATCCTCTTCCCTGAAAGAAAGAATGTCAATGTTAGAGAGTCACGCAATTTGTGAATCATAGAGTCCGGAATTTCCATTGCCATAAACAGTCTCAAAAGTTAAGAAAATGTTTTCAAAATGCAAAAATTTACCAATAAATACATGTGACAAAGGTTAGAGGAAACCCAACTTTCTCTATTCACTACGATTGTTTGGGTATTGCATATTTGCCTTTGTTTGATCGTGTAAATGATTTTAAAGCAGGGGCATTGTGGAGCACTTCATTTCCTCCAATAGACAAAGTTGTTTTTTGGTAAGAAAGAGATGGGCCTTTTGTTGACTTTCTTTGTTATTTTGTGGATTTTGCATCTTTCACGTCAATATTCGGCACAAAGTTCGCAAAACCTGCTTATGTAGGTGTGCCTTCACCAAACAAAGTAGTGGGATTGGAAGTTTAAGAAAAAAAATGGTAAAGAAACAATTTTCCGAACGTTTGAGTGCAAAGTTAAAAACGATCCAGAAGCACTTTTTCGGTTTGCTCTTTCGTCTCGACAAATTTGATCTCACCGCGGAAAGTTGGCAATCATGCAAGTAATCTGTTTTCAACTACGGGGTTTAGCCACTTGCCAAAACTTGGGTGCCAGATGAAAAAAAAAACCACAAATGTTCAAAACATTGACATGACGTTTTCCATCAGCTCTTCTCCGTCTATTTGTAATCTCGTAAATGATTCAAACCTGCGCTCGTTTACATATTTCTCATTGGAACACAATCAATCCATCCTACGTAATTTGTAATTACCCGTCTCGATAGCCTACTCAATCTCTGGAGCCCTCTTCGTCCAAAGGTATCGAGATAAACGAAATAGGCTCATGTTGGCACGCCAAATAAGCAATTCAAGTCCAAGTTTCGAATCTCAATGAAGGCCTCTCGACATTGAGTAGCCTTAGGCAAATCATCATCATCGCCATTGTCGCCCACGGCTACTCTCCAAAAATTGAAATTTGCCAATTTTAGACGTTCAACTCTCTCGTACTTACTGTTTGAGACAAGAACTACTGAATTTCACTGGACTAGGAGGCTAACAAAAAGAATCGTGATCTCGTGTAGGAACTAAGCAATCGCGTTTTTCTGCTTGGTTGACTTAAATTTGTATTTCAATTCTCAGCTTAATCGAACGTCGGAGTCAAATAATAGCCTCTCTTAAAGTTCAGCGCAAATCCTACCGAGGTTGAATGAATTAGCCATTTTCTGGTAAATGTTTTACCACAAAAGGGCGAACTCATTCATTCTATGCTCTCTTCAGACCTTAAGTTTGAGAAGGCATAACTTTTCACTCCGTCAATCGGTTGAGCTAAAAATCAAAATACGTAGTCTACTGAACATAAGCCAGGCCTCTTTTGCATAATAACACAATAGAACTAATCTTACAGGAAATCATAATTCTCATTGTTTGCCTCCCACTCCAGAAATTCAGTGCTTCTTGTTTGAGGCGACCAATGTGGGAAGGAAGAGAAAGAAATGTTTGAATGGAAAATGAAACTCGAGTTAGCGAGTTGAGTCGCCAGACGAGTTGACTTTTTTTGTTGTTGACGTAATGGATGAGAATGTTTTTGCTCTTGGCTCTGATATTGGAAGCAAAGTTCAAGATGTGCCCCGTTCGCTCATCAGTCGTCCATCGTCACAAACCGCAAGAAAAAAGACGGTTAAATTTATGAATGAGGATCAATTCAACCAATGATGGAAGACTGATGATAGAAAAGAACCGTGATATTAGTTGTCACATTGGAAGAGACGAGACCTAGATCGTGAGACGTGATTGGGTCAAATCATTTGAGACAGAGACAAACGGGTCAAATTTCTTGTACATCGAGCACCGTAGAACGCATGTTCCCATTTTAATGTAAAAAGACAAAAAAGTATTGCAAAAGTTATGTGGGAAAACAGATGGTTCTCTTAGGTCAATATTTGCCGAATGTCTCAGAAAAAAGCGAACACCGACGCGTAAAAAAATGAGATGACATGTCTAAAATCAATTGTATGAGCAAAATAAATTAATTGCCTTTTAAAAGGACATCTTAAAAATGTTCATTCTAATTATTCATTCGACTGCAAGATTAAATGTTTTGTGTTTGTGTTTGCGAATGCATGGTTCAAGCATACTTGGACAAATAAATGACTTCCACCATTTTTTCAGCCTTTTCAACGCGCTCAGGCTTCTTTTTTGAGTTTATATGGATGTTAGTTTCTACATAGTAGATTTTTAAGCAAAACTTTAGTTAAATTGTGCCTTAACAGGCTGAAAATGTGTTTGAAGCCAATTTTGGAAGCATGTTTGAAGCATGCCTTGACTCAGACAAAACAAACGAGCTTGACATTGATTTTTGGCCCAATCGTAGTCTAGAATTCCAGGATTAATTCAAGCCAAAAACTTATGAATTACAAATAATTACGATAAAAGCAAACGTTTCTTTACAGTTTTCGGTTCTTTGATTAATGTCAATCCACCATTAGTCTACATCATAACACTCAGTTAGATCTAAAAAAAGGAATGACCTCAAAAGCTGCTATTTTTTCTTGCTCCTAAGACAAGAGAGCAACTACGATAAAAAGATTGTTACCTTGTAATCAAACTATGGCGAATTTCATGAATATTTTTGTAGAGTTCGAGTTCGTTTTTGAAGGTTCGTGATGAAAATCACACAGAATATGACAATTACATCGTCCTATATTTGCTTACCTGCATAATGCACCCACCATGGATTAGCCAAGTGCCTTGAAGGATGCAAAGATAGGCCCGCGAAAATTTAACGAGACGGTTGTCGTACAAAACCTGAAATTCAAAGAAAAAAAATGTGGAGGAGGAAATCAGTTTTCGCTTTCACAAGATTTATATTCCGAGCTTCCACGTTATCATTAGAGGCAATTTACTCGTCATTTTGATCTTTCGCCACATTCTTTCCGAGACAAAGTCCATTCATCATAGTCAAATCAGGTATTAATGGTGGGTTTGCTCGTCTCGTATTGTGAGGGAGACGTATCGGTTTCTGATCTCAAGACTTTACTGAATAGTAATAATTGAAAAAAAAAGATTGTGAAGTGAACATGGGCACCAGATTTTGCAAGAGTCTCGAAGCAAAATATTCGTCGAATTGTTCAACCTCGACGCTCAAATGAGAGTTCCCAGCCAATCTCTGTCAATCTTCATGTGTGTCGAGACACTCAACATTTTCAAGAGCACTTCACCACCACCAATTTTTGTCTTGACAAAAAACCTGGGGAATTGTCACATCAGCAGTTGTTTATCTACATTTCAATCACATCTATTTTAGCGTGGAGGTGGAACCACTTCGCATTTGATCTTCCTGGGTTTACTCCCACCATGCTCTGATAATTTCATGATGAGGGTCAATCAATGGGTGAAGAGTTTTAAATGCATATTGCGCAGTAGTTTAAAATGTGGGGGTTTGTTGCCAGGAAATGTCATTTGGAAGTCCAATAGCAGGATGGGCGTTGCCCAGGGTAATATTCTATTCATGCTTTGACCGTCCGACTTTTTTCCAATCAGGTGGATGAACTCTCTTTGTTTTTATTCATGATTGAGAGATATGCCGGAAAGTGGCGTTAATTAACACGAATGTCAACCAATTCCAAAACTCGTCTTTGTTGATGGTAGTGATGGTCTGAATAACTTTAGGGTTTGAGATGGCACGTGAAGTGTTTTGGGGATTTTTTTTTCTTTCTTTCCAAGAAACACATTTGTTTCTTATGTTTTATTTAATATAAATGAAAATAAAATCAATCCATTCTCTTCTCAAAGTTTTGGTTTTGGTATTTTCAGTTTTGGTTTTCAGTTCTTTTTGGTTCGACATTGGTGAAAAAATAATGGGTTCACAAATGATTTAACGACGTTTATGAAACTTTCCATATTACTTATAACATACCTAAGTTTTTAAATTTATAGCAAAATGGTTCACGTTATTTTTATTGGGGCGGAGTTCTTTCCAAAGAAAAAGGTATTTCGTCTTCAAAAAAAGAGCAGAAGAAGCAAACAACACGGCAAATCAACACAAACATTGTTTTTGGTATCGAGATTTTGGGTTTGTATTATAAAAGTTTTGATAGCGGTTTAAGCTTAAACTCAACTTAAGAAAACTGACCTCAAAAATACTTAAATATACCTTCAACATTTTGGGGTTAAAACCTGCCAAAAAGGCCTATTCAAAAAGGTAACCAAGAGAGAGGTCTTGGATAAATCACCCCAATTTAAATCCCTCGTTAATCAAATCGATCTTCAAGAGCAACTCATGTCATTTAATCAAAGAAAAGTAAGATAGGTCTTTGACGTTACCTCAAGCACGCAAGCGACGGAGCAAGCAAAAATTGCCATTATGAGGAGGACATGGATTTGCTGCTCGATATATCTTTCAAATCGAAGTCTCATTGCATACAGGATGCCTTCCACAATAAATGACAGGCTCAGGCTCATGCTCTGAATACCCTCGGGAAGGATTGAATAACCACAATAATACACCAGGATGTCCACCAGACCAGACAAAGCAAAGAACAGGTAGATGGTGGCATATCGGATATTGGTAACGTATTCACTGTCCTGTTGTTGGGGTGCAGCTACAATCACGGACACCATGATACCCAAACCGGTCAAGATCAGTTTCACAATTCCTTCCCAAGGAAGGGAAAAGGCTGCCTTGCAACAAGATCCTTTCCTTTTGGGTGGAACAGGCAATCCCAGGATCTGAAATTCCGACACAATCACTTGTTGGGTCCATTCCCAGACCAATTGTGAGGCCCAACGCAGCCCTAAGATCGAGAAAATCGCTCCGGGGAGAATATAACCCACGAAATGATGCATAGCTTCGGCATTCAAATAGGACACTTCATAGGACTTCAAACTGCAATGCCAACACGCACTACTGGAGTTCATGGTGAATAAAAGACCTTCGTCATGCTCTCGGCTAATACTTGTTTTCTCACAGTTTCCACGTTATTAATCTCTGGCGAGTGGGAAACGAGCGTAACGATCCGAGATCTCCACTCCACGACTTCCGTTCAACGACTGAACGCTCTCAAAGCTGACGGAGCTTCTCCATAGCCTGTGGAGTGTACTACTTGAATGAATCCAATGTAGCAGGGTACTGTCGAAGTTGGGGTCGGTTTCCCGTGCTTTTTTGAAAGGAATACAGAAAGAAAGAAGAGCTCGCTCAGCGTGAACTTGTGGAGAACTGAAGAGGGATTGTTGAGTGGAGGTGACTCGCCAATATCTACAATGTATCTGAACTTTGCACGCTACCACAAAATGATCCTCAAATTGACAATGACAATTGGATCGGGTTTGCATCGAGAGTCCAAATGACTGTTTTGCGAAATACTGTCCATGGATGGAAGCAAGGGAAAGTACATTTGTTTGGAGACATGAATTTTTAAAGGATATCTTAGAGTTCACCAACAATGATATACTAGGAAATGTAGATGCTTACTGAATCCACATACAGTACTTTCATAGCGACAACAATTCATGAATAACAAAAAAAGGGGACACCAAAAGTGAAGAAAGTAAAAATGATAATTGAAATTAGTGTGTACATAAATAACATATAAAACGAAGACTTTTAAACTAACCAAGTCATTTGAACCAAATCATTGTGGCCTCGTCAATAAACTATATCTTACTTGTCACCTCATTTCAAACTTGAGTAGTGAACAATCCTTTTTTTGATTTAGTATCCCTCATTGAGTGACAAAGTTCAACGAGAGAACATGGAAGGAAGCCACAAATCAAATTTGCCGCAAGCAGTCTCAAGCGCAATCAAAAGGTCAACTCTCTGACTGACTGTGGGAGCCCTTAAAAAAGTTTCAATATCTGCCCTGCAGAGCGTACCATTCATCTTCGTCCGCTTTCAATTTTCAAATTTGACATGGCTCTTGATGGTACCCTTGATGTCCCAATGAAGAAATTTGTTGTTTTTGCCACGACTCCCCGTTGCTCAACTATTTTGTTTACCGTGGCTCAACATCATTTAGCGTCCTCTTCCAAACAAACGGATGATAGCATTGCTCCTTGCAGCACTCCATCCTCCAAAAAAACATTCCGAGCTTGAACGGCTTATCTGGAAACGATAATTATTAAGATTTCAACCATCGATTTTGAGATGGGTTTCGCCATTTTTCATCTTGTGCGCAGGAAATGGGCTCGAGCGCATCTTTTGAGCAATTCCAACAGGGCGGAGTCCGTAGTCGCTTTGCTCCAGGTTGAATTACTCGTCGATTAGACAGAGTACCTGTATTCGGGTGAGAAGGCTTTAAACCCAACTCGCTTCAAGTCCAGACGTTTGACCCTCAGCCAACTCGAATTTCGGGTCGACTGGAGAGTTTCTCGGTTTTGATGGCGAGATAACTGAACTTGAGAGATAATTGTTGTGCTCACGAGAGCAAGAGATGTCTGCAGAGAGAGGGAGATGGACGGAATGGAATCCTTTCAAAGGAGGCGAGCATCACCTGACACTTAATGATACTCATAAAGTGGCAATTTTCTCTTGTGCCCATGAGGCTCGTCGTGTATGTAGTACGTCGAACACTTTCATGCTTGGGTGTAAACTTGAGACCTAGAAGTAAACAGTGTTCATCTCGGTGGGAATTGTAAGTCAAACGGAAAACGACATGGCGAACAAATCTATATCTTTTTGGTGATTAATGGCTAAAGAGATTGACAATATTATCATTAATACGCGATGTATCAGACATTTTCTTGGTCACAGAAAGAGTAAGAAACGTGGTATGGGTGTAAGAGCTTATGGCAGATTTTGCACACGCAATTGTCCATGGGTTTCATTTGAAATTCATTCCTACTGCACGTCAAGCAATGGTCACAGTCTAAAATTTCCTTCATTATTGATCGTCTGTAAATCCCATTCATGGGAATAGAGTAAATTACTCTGCTTCTCCAGAATGTGGACGGAATAGAAGCGAAGGGAAGGGGATGACTTGGGGATGAAATTTGATCGAACAGGGACAGACGAAGTCCTACATATCCCGCCCCCAGTTTTATTGTTGTGACTCGGTCGATTGTCGTGTTCTTGAGCCAGATTTCTAAAGGATAGGTGGAGGTGATAAAATGAACAATTTTGAACAGCGTTGTTAGCGGCGAATGGTAGTCCCAAATACCTTTTGAGGTATTTTGAGAACACTTCATTAGTAGATTCCCAAACACCTTTCGCAATTGATCCTGCCAGCCATACTGGCAAGGCGTGTTCGTAAGTCGGTAGTATGAAAGTTTGGAAAGCCCGTAGCACTATAGGGAGTGGGAGGTCTCGCAGTCGGAGACCATGGAACAGGAAACCAATTTTTGCTCTCGCTTTCAGATTCAATTCCCAGATTCAGGTTCAGGTGAGCCGAGAACGCCATTTGTGATGAGAAGGTCATCCCAAGGTATCAACCCCGTTGACCCTCTCAAGTGGCCTTTCGTCAAAGGCGAGCGAACATAGCGGGAGCCGGCCTTTGTGGAAAACTAGAACCTTTTCTATCATTCTACAATATCAATTGCCCAAGTGGTTCGTTGTGTGGATAGAACAAAGAGAAGTGGAGAGGATGACCAAAATAGGGTGACAGGTTGACTGTTTGGAACAGAACTTCTCTGAGGCTTGCAACTGAAATTTGCTCCAAAGATTGATCAACCCATGAGATCAAAAGAAAATGGGGGTTTGTTTGTTGTTTGTTTGTTGAGGAGTCAGAACGCAGCTTCGCAGCTGCGATCTGATAGAGGTTGTCCGCCATATGGGGATATTGCCGCTCCACTTGGACAAGCTAACAAGCAAGCATTAATTGTTACCTCACACTCGGGAATGACCCCAGGTTCGCCCATTTAAGCCGTCAAGGGCCGTGACTTCTCCATGTAACTTAATACCACAGGTCACTAGGACTCGGCAAGCCCGGGATCGAACCGGGGCTTGCCTAGTATTTGGCATTGAAAGACAGTTCAATGCTAAATTTTGACTCCGAAGAGTTGAGTTTGGAAATTTGTGTGTTGCATTTGAAAGACGGTTCAAATGCTAAATTTTGACTCCGAAGAGTTGAGTTTTGAGGGTGGCAGTCAGCCGGGATCGAACCCCAGCCATCTGCACGACAAACCGACGCAGTACGCACTACGCCATGCCTCACCCCTAGAAAATGGGGGTATAAACAAAATGTTTTCAGCTGAATTATTCTAAATCGATCTATCCATAAAGATGGCATGTCGTTGGACCTTTTGAATCTTACAATAACATCGTAATGGGCCAAATTGATGATATTTTGAAATGTTAACATCAAATTGGAGTACAATCTTCTGTTATTTCCACCTAATGACCAATTATTTCAAGGCCCTGGGGTGGGATGAGAGTCATTCAAATTACCAATATGTCAGTACTATTTTTTGACTTTTACGCCAATGATCTCGCACATTCTGCCACCAGATGTCGTAAAATTAGATTTACATTTCCTGTTCAACTCGGCCCTCGATGCGTTTCTTTGAACCGATACGTAGAAGTCTTCAAAACGTTGGTTGCTATGTTGAACGGTCTTATGAAATTTGACTTTGTCCAAAATCACATTGTACTGGGCACGGAAGAAATCTTGCATTTTTTTGTAAAATCTGCTCCACGCCTAATTCTGTCTCATCTGGTACTTCCACCGAGATTCTCAATTCTTCCCTCATTTCCGGATCGAGAAAAGACCTTAGGTTCGCCACTTGTTGCTCTTGGGTGAACTTGTTGATTTCGGCCAATTTCCGATAATCCTCGAAGACTAATCGCCATTCGATAAAGGCATTCAAGTCATCATCACCCTTCAACATATCTGGCTGACGAATTTTTATCCTTGGTCGACTGGAAACTGGTGATGGACTCGCACTTGGCTCCATCATGTCAACTCTCTCCGCATTGCTGACATGCAATCGGCTTTTCAACTTGTCTCCGGCCCACTTCAACAGATGGCCACAATCCTGGAATCCACGCTCAACCTCCCTGGCGTGGTCTTCGCCGACTCCCTTAGCCTCCATAACTTCGAGGACCTCCTCTGCATTGCTCACTTTGATAGCTACTTTGTTGTATGCTTGATCAACGCCAAAAGGCAACTCCAATGCGGCCTCAAACTGATTTGACACTCGGGTAAGGTGTCCTTTGAAGGCTATCCACTTCCTTCTAATTTGTTCGTAAGACAACCCCTCCAAGCTATTCGTTTTGGACTCCATGTCCATCCGACACTTATTTTTTTTTAGGGCGTCTTAAAACAATCAATCAACCGGCTGCGCCGTGTTAAGAATCGAACCACTTCAATCAGTTCTCCAAAGTACACTGTATTTCATGTCATTCAAGTACTCTCAAATGCTCCATCACCCCCGATTGGTATGGTCGTCTAAGATCTAAAACATCACAGACACACAATTTTTTCACTCTCAAGCATGGCAAATTTGTTGGCCAAATGAGCTTATTTTATTTTTTTAAATTGTCGACAAATTATTTTTTTAAACCTAATGTCATTAAAATAGTTATTGTTGAGTGGCATGTGGGACAATTTTTGGTGATTTTAGGGTTCAAGTGTATTTTTTAATAAATTTATTCACTTGCAAGTTGTCTGTTTGTTCTGGAAATGAACATTCATGACCTTGCATTTTCTTCTTAGGATAGTACTTCTTGTGCTTCGATTTTTCTTCTTGAAACTGATCTTAAATGGGACTCATAAGCTCATGTGGATAATCTTATAATTATAGTGCATTGGTCAAAGTGAGGAAGAACTTTTGTGTCACACTATTTCGAGTGTGCTAAAACACTAAAAGTTATTGTGATAATATTGCAATTCATTTTGAAAGAACAGAATTGAAAAATAGGAAAAGGTTCTGATTTCATAGTTGGCTTTTTCTGGACTTCACTTCATTCAGCAAACCTTTGTTGTTGCCAAAAAACAAGGTCAAAATATGTTGTGTGTTGAACTGATGGGAAGCACAGTGAATTTTCATGCAAGAGGTGTGATTTGCATTTGATTAGATCCCTAATCTTTCAAAGAAGAAACGAGTATTGAAATCCTGCTCATTGTGCCCTCCATGAAGTTGACAACAAGGCTCAGACCAAGTACCTGAAGTCCAGGCGCAACCTTAACAAGGAGCACAACCGCAGCATCCGCAGGGTCTTCTGAGGTCGTTTGAAGGCCGTTATCGAGACCAATAGCGGTTGCATTGAATAAATAGTATGTTTTGGACCTTTTGTTAAATACATTTCTTTGAGTTCTAAATTTCTTTCAAGTTAAAAAATTCTTACAAGTTAATCGTTCAAACATGTGCGCCCTAGCGACCCTTACTAGAGACTGGCCGTCGTAGGCTAACACACGGTGCCGATGATTCACGCTGGTGATTGGTCAATAGCATTCAGTTGAACATTCAGCTAATTCTAACGAAGTTCAATGACAAACCAGAGTGCTTCTTCTTTGTTGATTTTGTAGTGATCTGACTTGGTGCTGGGGTTGCCAATTTACCTATGTGAAATCATATTCCCCTTTGTCTACCAGTCTTCATAAACCCGTTTTTCCTTTAAGAAGCGCCAAAAGACAAGGCATCCCTGACTTTCGTGACTTCTGAGCAGGGTTGCAAATCAAACTCACATTCGTGTTTGCTCATATACAAGAGCAAAGCACCCATTCTGCAAGCAGTAACCCTACTTTGCAACCTCCCGTAAAAAAACTTGCGCAAGCCCAGATTCCACATCACTAAGATTTTGTTGTCAATCACCCGATCGTGTGACATTAATTGGCCCTTGTTAAAACTCCACACTAATTGAAATTCACTTTTTTCATATCGGGTAAATACCTTGGACACATTTCCAGCAGACTTGAGGACTTTCAATAACCAAACTGCCCTATCAAATGAGCGAAATAGTTTAGATGTGTTTCTTAGAAGAAAAGGTTCCTTTAATCATGAACTTCGGCTTCCCGCATGATGAATGACGTCACAGACAGTCCGTGCCGGGTCAGGCAATCATAGATTTGAATGCCAATCTCTGCCTTTTAGTATTTCTAGTGCGCCCCACCCGGTAGTTGCGCTTAAGTGTTGAACTTAGAGATTACATAATACCTAAAATCAATTACAATCATGCATATAAATTTCATTGATGTTCCCTCACAATTCTGTTTATTACTGTGGTATGGCCGAGTGTTATAATGACTAGATGTTTATTGTCTTGGAGACACGGATATTTATACACGAATAGATTGACTAGAGATTGAGCACGAGCATTGACTGGAGAGCATGACGGGAATACTACATCTCCCTCACCGGGGGGGGGGGCATCAGGTTTAAAATACATTAAAATATATCACGCGCGACCGAGCTATGCTCGGGTTCATGGGTTGGAGCCCAGGTCTTCCCCCTCTTCACCCAAGTCTGGTGGATACCTCGCCTCAAGTGGCGCCAAGGACAACCCAGAATGGTCCCCAATAGAGCTGTGCATCGGATCCGAAAGGTCCCCAAAATCCAATCCGAACTTGATTTCTTTAATAAGTAATTGTAATTGTAATTAATTACATTTTTGGCCATGTAATAGACGAATTTTCAATTACAAATTACCAGTTACTTTTCAAACTCTTACTTCTTCAAAATAACCATAATATCAATTGATACTTTGAGTTTTCACTTGCAAAGCAATTATTTTGTCACCAATTTGCGGTCAATATGATGCCACTAGCAGGTAGCTTTTGTTACAATACACACCCAAGCTATGTTTTAAACTAAAATAGCTTTTGACCATGACTTTTGTGTCAGAAGGTAGGGCTTTTCACAACTAAGGGCAGAGAAATGAGTTGGAAAAATAAAGTTTTAAAACATCGTCATACTTGATATATGTGTACAAAATTCGTGTTATTTTCTGGAAAAGAAAAATATGCCATGTGGTTCATGGCATAGTAGTTTTGATATTTAAGCCCGTTCATAAATTTTTGGTTTTTGTAAATCAATTTTTCGTATTAACCTTTCAGGCATTATCAGTTGCCAGTTGGTGCATCGCCATTTAAAAATGGCAGATCTGTTTATTTTTCGTCGTTTTGAAAGAGCAGAAGGGAAAAAGAGACGGAAGGATTGTAATTGACATGTAATTGTAATTGAAGTCAACTACATTTTCGAATGATGTAATTGTAATTAATTACATTTTTCGAAAAAGTAATTGTAATTGTAATTATTTGCATTTTTCAAGTAATAGACCCAACTCTGAGCACCAAGAATCCAAATTCAAATCTAGTCTTAATTGATGAAAGTGGGTTCCATCATTTACCCACTGATGGCTCACTCATATTGGAGATTAATTGCAATGAAGGCTTCACAACTTCAGCTTAACTGTTCCTGGATGAAGAGAAGCAAAGCAAGGGGGTGGCATTCTCTCCAATAATCATTCATTAGTTTACCATGATCACTAGATTGTAGATCACATTGCCTTTTTAGTGAAGGCAGTGGAAACGGCCAGGAGTGTGATGGTGTTGTAATTTTGCCATGTTTTTCCCGATATTGGTAGTATTGACTTGATTGTTCAGTTATGAATTCTGAGCTCCAATTGCATGGCTGAGTGTTTTGGCAAGACTTCGAATGTTGATGTTTTGTAACTAAAAAGGAAAATTTTCTTGGATTTTAAGTTTTTTTCTCAAGTTTTAAATAAAAAATGACACTTTCAAAAAAGTTCAACGCCAAAACTTGGGCCAAAGTAATAGTTTGATTGTCAATTGCGTTTTTTGCTGGAACAAAATATGGTCCACACTTAAATTTTAACTTGTAGAGTTTCCTGACAGACACAGAAAGAAAAGATCACTTTTGGATTGAAAAAACTATCCGACTATGTGAACAATAAATGAGTCAGCAAATTTGCTATTAAATATTGCTCAACTGAAAACGTTGAAAAAAGGGCGGTTTTGAACTCTATTTGAACTGTTTTTTTTATGTACCACTGACCATTTCTTGCTCCTTTGGCACTTTTCCGTTCGTTACTTCTGTAGATTTTGCTGTTTTGCACAAGGGAGCAAGTGTTTCCCCTCAATTGGGACACACTTTTCGTCTGCTTTATGGGCAGCATTTTATTCGTCTTTTTTCGTCTAATCGGGCAATTTTATTCGTCTTTTTTCGTCTAATCGGACAATTTTATTCGTCTTTTTTCGTCTAATCGAGCAATTTTATTCGTCTTTTTTTGTCTAATTGGGCAATTTTGTTCATCTTTTTTCGTCTAATCGGGCAATTTTATTCGTCTAAACTTCCTGTCTCTAGATATGACCAAATGAAAAAGCAAGTTCTTGTTTTACCTTTTCGTACAAAGATTGCATATGATTGGAAAAAAAACCAATATGACAAAAAAATCACGCAATGTGCACTCCATTTTGTCAACACCAAACATTCACATGTTGTTGAAAACTTGTTTGAGATAGTAGAAGACCATGAGATTTGTACATGCGGTATTTTAAAAGAAAACTTATGAAGGAAGTTGTAACATAATTTGAGCTCATTTGATTGTACGTCACTTTTTCTGCTCTTTAGGACGCACAATCGCAAAATCGATTATAACTTCAAATACCTAAAATAATGGCTCATCTAGGGATGTTTTACTCTGCGCTCGATCAAAAAATTGTTGCTGCCCACGACATATGGTCGAGAATACTGATGTGTTTCGAGTTGGATTTTTGGTCGAGTTTTGCCACTTTGGATTTTAAGGTCAAAAAGTTGACCCCCAACTAATCTTCTCAACTAGAGACGCCATAAAATATGGCAGCACTGCCAACTCGAAATCCAAAAGTATAACTACTGATGGAACTCGAAATCGAACTAGTTCGAGTGTTGCCAAATTGGTCCCCGTTTAGGTCTTTTTAAAAACGTTCAATACAACCTGCCCTAATCAACAATGATAAACTTCCGAGTAAAAAATGGCAGCACTCCCGGTTCGAAACCCATCACTAGTCGAGAATGAAACGCGTCACAGAATTTTAGTGAAACAATGAGACCCCAGAGGCCACGACCGAGCTAAGCTGTATACAAGCAGGCAAAGCTGATGTTTTCTTAGCTTCCCTTATTGGATGTGGCTCCTCCAAGAAATTTATGGTAGATCCTTGGAACTACTTTAGCCGCAATAATCTAATTGTCCACAAATCTCAGAGGTGAACAAAACACCACAACAAAGTACGAAACATAAGTCAAAAAAGTAATCTTTTCATTCATGGTTGACTTTTCATCGAGTTCAGATAGATACTACAAGGATGGCTCAAGCCAGGATTACTTTCAAAATACACACTGGGTCCGATTAGTACAATAAAAATTCAACGGAACAATACATTTGTTGCAAAAACCTCACATTTTAGTACAATGATAGGACCCAGTGTGTATTTTTGAAATTCGTCCTGACGTACAGTGGTTCCTGGATACTAGTACTTCAGCCTTGCAAGGGAGTTCCAAAAGTAATATTAAGATTCATCTGTATAATTTTATTTAATCCAGAGTTGACTTTTTTATTTGCAATTATCTAAACTTTTCAATTACTAAAATGCATGAGTCAATGCAACACATTGAAATGCTACCTGGCTGCAGATTTCCAAGAATTTCGTAACGTAGACGTACTTGCCTATGCTTAAAAGCTTGGATTTTGCAACATTTTTTGTTTACTTTTATTGCCGTATTTTTCAACTTTTTAAAATCTTTTTTCGGTGTTTTTTCTACTTTTTTCCTTGCTCTACCCATCTTGAATATGCTTCACCCATTTGGGCTTCAATGAGTTCAGCAGGTTTGCAAAAGGTCGAGCAGTTCTAAAGATGTTTCCCAAGGAACATTCAAGAAATGAGAGAGCTCTCGTATTGGGAGAGGCTCCAAAAGTTAGGATTTTACAGTACTCAGATCTCAGAGAAGGTATGAAAGGTATCTGATTATGCATGTCTCCAAGAGCGTTCATAGGCTCTGTCCTAACCCAGGATAAACCAGGAGCATTGAGTTGTATTAATACTAGAGAGAGTGTAAGCCTAAAATTGTGTCTCCGGTCGCCAACTATTGAGTGGACAAAAGTGCGGGAACAATTGAAATGTGTGACCAGGCAAATGTCAACCATGCAATTGATGAATCAAATTTGGAGTTGAGGAATGTTTTGGGTCATTTTTGTTATTGATAGTGGTCACTTTCTTGAAAGCACCGAAGACATCACTAGGTGACCGTGCTTTGGATTTGAATTCTACAACTAGGAACATTTTTGTCAATATATTGAATAAGTCAGTGGTAAGAAGAACACAAATTTAAGCTTTTGCTTTGTGTAGGGTTGATCCAATACATATATGGACAAAAAATAACTTGTGGCTTCAGGAACGAGTTTAAAAAAGTTGGTCTTGATTCCCATGTTTGGTCACACTAACTGTCCGCTCAACACTTGTGAGGGCGACATTTTCCGCATAAATTCAACACATTCCGCCCCGCTTGCCAAATCAGCCTGACTAAAGCTTGCACACTATCTAGTGATTAATAAATGATCTAAGACCAGGAGAGACCCTTTACTTTTTGTGGCAAAATTTTAGATGCAAGCAATAAAATAAAACTATATTTCGGAATATGTCAAGATTTGCCACTCCAACCTCAACTTGTGCAGCTGAGTAAGGTATTTTTGCAACAACTTGGTTTACATCTTTGTTTAATCTAACTTTCACGCTCATCAGAAACACACGTCTTCCGAACTTTCTTAACGCCAAAATAAGTCGAGAAATCTCACAAAATGCTGCAAAAGATAGAAATCGAATGTTAAAACAAAAAGACCTATCATCCATGCTCATGTTAAGTTAAGTGAAGAATACACTATTGCATTTTTTGTCCTTGCGTAAAACGTTTAACATATAAAAGTACAATAATGCTATGATAACAAAAGCACCATTTTAAATCTCGGGGTTTGGTGACTTTTTCATAGTGTACCAAATCTGACATCGCAAGTAATTACTCCCATAAGAAAAAAAACAGTTTTTCTATTCTTACCAGTACTGTTGTCAGGTTAGGTTCTCCCCCGCAACTTGATTATATTGGTCACGAAACCCACTCTTGCGACAACTTTCATGGTGCTACATGCTTTCACCAAGTCTGTGGTTAGAAGAACCTTACCTACACCGTCAAGGTAAGCGCTAACCGAAAATGGAATACGGTCGGCTATTTTGGCTTTCTTCTCACCCCTAGACAAGAATTATTGGAAATACCGAAGCTCACAACGCGCGCGCTTCCCTAAAAATGTCAATTTAATTGATCGATTTTCAACAGAAAATTTTAATTTTTTAAAATTTATTTATTTTTGCGGAAGAAGACTTGCCAATTACATGAGGTCCATAGGTTGGCAAGTAGCAACGATCACACATCAGTGTTGGACAAATCACAGTATTTTAAATGTTAATGAGGGGGACTCCAAAAGGAGCTAAAAGTACTTTTGGCTGAATTAGGGTATGGATCATAATTCAAGTACCTATTCAATCTTCAAACTTTTCAAGGTCATCTTGAAAAGAAATTTTCCTGTCATTTCAGTCAAAAACTGGTTCGGTTCCATTTGCAATCTCTGTCCAAGGGTCGGCAATCACTTTTGGGTCAAGGCACACTAAATTTGATTGTATGTTGTCAGGGGCCCTCTAAACAGACATTGGTAGGTTCAGGGGCCCACAAATTAACGATCAAAGAGCTTTGGGCCCACCGATACAGTACTATGGAAGTCTCGCAGGCCCACTTTTTTGGACCTGCCCCATAGCTCTTGGCCCCACCAAAGACCACCTTTGGACCCACATGTGAACCGCAGCCCACCGGGTGCCAACCCCTTAAGCTTGACCAAAAATGACTTTATTCTTTGACATTTCATCTCGTGAAATTGTCGAGCAGTTTGCTACGAGAAAGACTACTTTAGATAGCAAACTTAATGAATTTATCCTGTTACTACGGTGCAATATTTGTGGGTTCATTGATTCCAAGGGATGAAGTAACCACAAATGGTACCATTTAAACATTTTGGAAGCATTGATCAAAGAAGTAATTAAATCGGTTTATACCAGGACAATTTTGTTGTCTTTATTTGTGCAGATTTGCGTTTGCAAACGTACATGTCTGACCACCCTTCACTAACGTTTTTCTTGAAATTAACATTTCCAAGGAAATATTTATTTGAGGAACTATTCAAAAGAAAAATGACATGAATTTTCCTCTTTGTGTTCGAACCTTAAAAGACATCAACGATCGCCCCCGAATTGTAATTTATGATGAAAACCCATCTTCGGAGGGCGCGGACAGGCCCCTCAGACAAGAAATGAGAGATAAAGGAATCCACATTTCGTGACATCAAAATTCAAGGGAGTCCTAACTCTTTTGACTTTGCTTCGTTTCTTTTCACAAATTCCTGTCACGCCCTGCTTTGTCCTTTCAAAGCTCACAAATGAATGGCGTTTCATTTTTATTACCGAGACCTAAAAAAGATTTTTAAGCCCCACTTCGTTGAATAAACAGGTTCAAGCCCAAAGAAGGCATCTCATTTAATATTATTATTTCGTCATTGTCCTTAAGCTCAGGAAATTGAACTGGGTGTGCTTCAAGGAATCATTCTTGAGCCCTCGTTTCATTTGGGCCAAGGCTAATGGGCCATAAACAACGAACGCCCTTTCGTTCTGAAGTGAACTTGACAAGAGTCATCCATCATGATATTTGGTTAGGGAGCATTTTCTTCTGCAAAGTGATTGTTGAGAAATTAGTCGTGGATGGCGAAACATTGCACCGTTAATCTCTTTCTACCTGCAACTAATTCGGATCGTCTGAATTTAAATGCTATGGTGGACAATTCAAGCCAAGATTTGGAGGTGATAATACGCAAAAGAGCATTGACACATACTACTTCCATTCTCGTGCAATTCTCGAGAGTCCAGCTTGCATACACACAATGAAGAGTGTGTAATAATGAACTGGAGTGTGTGTGACATGGTTCTGTGGTTTCTCGTGCCAATTATCCTAACTCACAGGATTCTAGGTATATGCGTACGCACAGAAATAAGTTTTGCAATCCCCTTCGCCAATGAGAAGAATGACAACTTCTAAAGAGTGTTACGAAGCAAGATACGCAAAATCAATTCAACTTTTGTCCACTCTCTTTCAAAATAGGACAAACACTAGATGACCGAGAAACAGGTCGAGTCATAGTTTAAGAGGTTCACAACAAGTCGCGGTGGAGAAAATTGTCACTATGGCGGAAAATAAAAAGTTTCAGACACAATCCTGACAGCCTTATTATGTTCAAGCAAGCTCGTGACTTCTTCTGCTGGAAAATAAGGTTATTTACATGTATGACAAAAACATAAATCGAAATAACCAAAATTAATTGGCCAGAACTGATTTAATTTTTTGCCCCATGTGATTGATTGTAATTACCATGGTGTTTGAAACACTAAATTATTATTGCTCTCATTTTTTCATTAGGCACCTGTTAAAGATGACAATGAGGAGATTCTAACAGAATTTAAGGTAGGATTAGACAGATATCACTGAATTCTCTGGATGAAAAGGCAAGCAACGACAATTTTTCAAGGACGTGATTACAGGGGAGAGATCCAATGCCAATTCAATCAAATAAACATTTATATCGAAAAAAATGTTCTTGTATTCAATTACTTTCGGAAGACCTTTTGGTTACAAGGGAAGCATTTGGGGCAATCCTATGCTTGATCAATGTCATTAAGGTTACAACGTTTTTTAATAATTGACAACTTTATTCAATGACAAATATCTCACAAACATAATAAAAATGCTATGGCTGGATCCAAGTTTGACACAAGTAGACTTTTCTTTTGATATCACACCTTCTTTGCTCCTCTGCAGAACTTTATGATTTGAAGTGAGTGTTGTGGAAGAGAAATTTTAGTTTATTCAAATCAAAGCTGGATATAAGAACACTCAATACGACATCAAGCTGTGTAGCATGACCAAGTGTTGTGAATGACTAGATCTTTGTTGTCTTGGAGACATAGATATTTATAGGGGGGAATAGATGGATAGTCGGTAGGGGCATACTCGGGAGCAGGATACAACAAGCTGGATATAAGAACACTCAATATAACATCAAGTTCTTGATATTATGATACTTGATCATTTACTATTAAGATTGACTTCATTTTGTTCAGCATGCAAGCGAATATTAGAAAAATGTATGTTTCAGAGACCAAATGAAAGATGTGTGAATTGTTTTCTAAATTTAAAAGGTGATTCTGATTGATTTTACTACTTTCAAATTGAAGTCAAATTTCTATGATATTTTCATTGATTTTTTTTTTGTTCTTATTTTTTATTTGTGAGTTACTATAAGATTTTTTTTTTCAAGTGATGCAAATTGAAAATATGTTATTTGTACTGAAAAGGAAAGAGATTGTTTAAGAGTGTTTTGTCATTTCTTTAAAACCCTGAAAAGGCACCTCACATATAATAATTTGCTTTTACATTGTCTTTTATTATTCAAAAATTCCATAAGATTATTTAGATATTCCAAAGTATAGTAAGTTGATGTATTTTCATTAGTTCTTCAGAAAACTAAGACTTTCTACTTTCAAAAGCACGATCTCTCCTAGTTTTATTTGTTGACTCGTTCTTGGTCACCACTGATTTGCCGTGCACCATCAAGAAAAACTCTAGATGTCTATGAATTATTACTGTCAAGTCAAGAACTGATTTTTGAAACCATTCCACAAAGAAGACCTTGTGTCAGTTAGATTACAATTTCATGCCAAAGTAACATGTTATGACTCCTCAAGTTAACTTACTGAAGAGAGCACAGAATGAATAAGTTTGCCCTTTCATGTTTAAATTTTGCCAAATATTGAGTCCTACCATTCAAAGTAGATTTTTGTAGGGAACCTTGACAATGCATAACTTTTGACTCCAATGGTAGATGTTTTGGGGATATTGCCATTCAAAAAAGAACCCCTTATTATCCCAACCTTGGAAAAGACCACAAGCTTGTCTATGTCTACTTTAGTTATCAAAGACGTGATGCTAAAGTAAAGCAGTACACTATGGCAGTGTACCCGACATGAACGTAGATACAGATTTTCTGGATTGGCAAACCATAATAAAATGCAAGATTGAGCACATTAACAAGGGCTTTGGAGAAATAGCAGTCCCTAGAGCTATTCATATGGGAGTAATGTAATCATGCGCCAACAACTCTATGGGCGTTTTTTGTATACCTTGTACCCACTACTTTTTGTTTGGTGGGCCCACAAAAACAACAAAGTTAATTTTGAAGGCTCTTGATTGCAGTATTGTTGCCGGCCCTGCTCTAAATAAACTGGAACATTGGTTCAAATTTCTCTCCTGGCAAAACCACTTCCAAAGCGCAATTTTTTTGCGTGTAAAGCAACCTCACAATGTATGTGAGTCTTTGGTCCAGACTTCTAGAGGTCCATATTATTTGACGCAAAGCGTGCGTCAAACCCGACTTCTTAGCATGCGTGTCGCGTGTTTTTCGTTATTGTTACGGGCTTGCCTCCATCCTATTCATGGATGGAATTATGTAGTCCATGTCCTCCCCCTCTGGGAAAAATAAATGACCAAGGTGTCGTGGATTCAGTTCAGGCCTCGATGAGCTCCAATTAAGTTGGTCGTTGCATGTCTCCATGTCTCTCAGGGAATGTTAAGGAAGTGAATTTGGAGAAACTCTTCATAAACCAAGTCAGACGTATCATCATTTGACAGTTTGTGAACCATAAACTGATTCATTTAGGCTTGTTGGTTGCAAGAGTCACAAGTTGGTTATTGTAGCCGATAGACGGACAGTATTTTCAGCGTGTCCTCAGGCAGAACCCACCAAAAGCCGGTTTTGGTGTCAAGTTACGTGTTTTGATGAAGCATTACATTGCACTTGAACTTGTGTAAGATCAATCTTGTTTCAAAGTGTTTCCGTTGACGAACGTTGAGTTATCTACTTCTTAAAAGAATGGTAAGTGATACTTTTTGATAATGTTGGGTGGCAACATTTTATTTTGAAATATTGAACAGTAATTTCAGGCGCAATTAATACTTTTAGTCTCTTATTTCTTTCCTTACTTTTAGTTCGATACGAGATTATCAAATTTTCGCATTGTTCCACATGAAAATAGTAAAAACAGCATACTCAAAGAAATCAGGCATTTTTTAAAATTCTGATTTTGAGCATATGATAGTCATTTAGTTGGAAACCCTAAAATGCGAATATTTAATTACTTGAATGTTCATGCATTTAAGCAAGTTCTTATCAAACATTCTTTTGAGTCTAATCATTGGCAAGGGCAGGTCTTACTTGCTTTGAACGTGTAACATACCAAAAATTTTCCGATGATTTGTGTTTCTCAAGGTCCATCACAAAACACTTTACATTTTTGCTTTATCGTTATCAAAAGTTCCTCATATTTGAATAAAAACCCTCAAAGGTGTGATTAAAATAACATTAAACCATATATCCAGTTGAACTCAAAGTTCCATGTGGTACGCAATTCATCACACATGACTTACGTAATCAAGTCAAGATTCGCACTTAATGTAATTTGGTGTTCCCTATCTTTCAAAGTCCAAATAATGGATCCCAAGCACCTAGATGAGCACTAGGACAGTCAATATTGATTTTCAGGCCATTATCGGACCCAAAAAGCTCACTCTGAAAAGAGTTACCTCATATTCTTTCGTAAAATTCCAGCAAGCCATGACTGGGAAGCACGTGAGCGTGTCTCTTCTCTGCATGATTCCATTCCTGGGGATCACTCAGCCAGCCATCATTACTGCGCCTTCCGCTCAAGAGTACTTGGGTCAGTTCCAATACTTCCGCACGTGGACCGACAAGCGGAGATTAATCGTGGTTCACGGGAAAGATGCAGACCTGGATCGGATGCTGCAAGATGCCATTTACCAATACCGATGCGATCTTGCCACAAGGAACATCAACATTGGTAATATAATTTTGAATCTTTGGAAAGTAAGGACACTCAGTTGGAAGCTCAATGTTTTAGTTGAGATGAGTTGTTCATAGGAAACGGAACAACCGCTAAACCCTAACAAAGATTTTTCAGATACTTTGAAAGATGTGGATGGGTTTTCCTTAAATTTCCCTTAACTTTGCCGTCAGCTAAGCTTCGAGTGAGGTTCATTTGCGAATTATAGATGGCAGAGTAAATTGTTATGTTCTTTTGAAACGCCCATCATCCATCAATAAATTAGAGAAGTTTGTAGATCTAAAAAGACTGAAATAGAGTATTGATCAGGGATGGTATTTAACACTTTACGAAGTTGTTAATGTAAAAAAACATCATTTTTTGTTCTGCACAAACTTTTGAGGCACTTGGATCATACAAAAGTTGTATTCTCATTTGTTTTATGACATACGCATTCTGAAAAGCAATAGGACATGAATAAGGTTGCTTCAAGTGAGCGTTTTAAATCATTCCGCGGGCGGCAAAACAGGGCCGTTGGCTGTGCTGAGCTGCTCAGCCCATTTTGGCGAATCCAAGTTTTTCCCATTTTAACGTGCATTTGATGATTCTAGGTCCCTGGAAACGATCTTAATTTTACGTTTTGATCCCTCTGCTTTCACTTGGTTGAAAATATGCCCAATTTGTTTGCTTGAAAATGATACAGAAAAGATTAGATCTTAACAGAAAGAAGCGTTAAAAAATATTGCATTTCTCTATATGTTAAGTATTTTGAAATATTGAAATGATTCTTTGGAACCCACTGAATAAATCCGCATCTTAATATTAGTGTTTGGATCAATGTTAAGTCCTATTTTTGCAATAGCACAAGGCCTGCTTTTTTGCTTTTAAATCAATCACCCTAATATTATTTTTTTGCATATTATTGACCCAATTCCAGCCAAGGTATCCTTAAGTGAAATACCGATCGTTTCCAAGGACCTAGAATCATCAAATGCTCGTCAAAATGGGAAAAACTTGGATTCGCCAAAATGGGCTGAGCAGCTCAGCACAGCCAACGGCCCTGTTTTGCCGCCCGCGGAATGATTTAAAACGCTCACTTGGAGCAACCTTGTGCATGTCTAATTATGGTTTGACTTGCACGGGTTAAAGGAGGCAAAATAGCCGCGCGGTCTGACGCGTCTATAACAGAAAACATGCAAGTCTTTATCAGATGGCAGTAGTTCAAATCCCATTGTTGATTAGAACCCAAAATCCATTTTTCAAGTGATTTTCTTCCTTTTAGGCATTAATAATACGCCTACGTTAAAAAAGAGAAAAGAAGTGATGTGCAACATTTTCATGCTCACCGCGAAAAAAAAAATGTTTTGAACGGCCGTTCTCAGCAGAGTCAACTTATCTTTATCCTATTTTAACCTGGTTACAACTGGCCGCTAACCTGGTCTCTATGGTTATCTATGGTCAATGGGACTGTTAATCTGGTTATTAGCCAAATTAAGCTCTTCACATTTTTATCTGCCGAAATTTAGTAAAATGTTTGTTCGTTTGTTCATTTCAGTCACATTAGGCGAGACAAAGGGTTTGGAGACCATTTTCTACCATTCTGAGGACAATCGTCGAGACTTTGTTCAGACCAATGATTTGGAGCCTCGCTTACGAGAGGATCTTCTGACGTATTTTCACACCCTCTACCGTGATCTTCCTCTACACAATCATTGGTGTCTTTTGATTGGCTATGATGGAGGTCGTAAACGAATGTACCGCAAAGTCAAATTCGTGTCCATTTTCGACAAGATCGACAGTATGCCCATGCGTCAGAGGGAAATCGAGCAACAGAGGAAAAAGATGATTAGTTGTAACGGAGTTTAGGCAATAAACAGTATTTTTTTTGCATAATTGTGTCTTAACATTTTGAAGGTGCAACATTAGGCATAATTCATTTTGGCATGTTATTTATTCCGCTTGGTTCCTTGGTTTTAGTCGGTGGGTTTAGATCCAACTAGTGTGATCACAAATACCAGGAAAAATATTTGCAAAAAAGTGACAAAATATCCAATTTATATTTTCTTCCAACCCCAAAATATTTGGAAAAAAGCCGGATATCTAAGAAATATTTATTTGACACGGACATTTTTTGGTATTTTTGTCTGTGTGAACCGATTTCCCAAATTTGATTTTGGTGAATTTGCTGCATATAACGGTTTTTCGAGGCAAACTTGACTTGTTATTGATTTTAATAATACAAATTTCAATTTGCCTCAGTAGATGGCGCAGTTTTTTTTCGTGTTTGACAGTAGTTTTGGTTGTGAATGTCTAATCTCAAAACAAATTCCATTTTCTGGAGATTTTTGTATTTTGGGTAAGCCCTTTTGAACATTGGTCATTCATTTACATTCCCCAATTTTGCCTGAAATAGTTTTTCTGACTCAAATATTCGAGATTTTTTATTTTTTATTTTTATTTTAAAAAACATTTGGTAATATGGTTTTAAGGTTAGGAACCAAAAATTGTCAGCACCTCGGAGAAATTTAGTCGTGGAAAAGAACTAAAGCATTAACTAAAGCATGTTCTATTGAAGACAAATGAGCAAGAACCTTCGAGTCAAGAGAACATCAGGTACTTGTCGCTCCTATATATTTATAATAAAAGTGATCAAATATATTTCACTCGTGCATTCTTAGAAGTTTTTCTTTTCTCTTCATGCAAGTGTAGGTTTTATTTTTCTTCTTTTAGAGTGATGTAACAAACCAAATGCTAGGAACGACATAATTGTATGTATCGAGTAATGAAGACTACGCCACACAGAGCAGCCAACGTCAGATTTGTTCTTGCAGCAGGAATAGTAATAATAATATTAATCATAGTAATAATGATGATGATGAAAGGAATAGGAGTGGTAGAAGTAATCAAGATAGCAATTACAATCATAAGAATGATAATTTAGGAATTGCTGTCGTAATAGTGGTAGTTTTGGTAATCACCCAAAGGTCTTCTCATTCATGAACAATATATTAAGATCTGACAATGTTTTTCTCATGTTTCAATTGCAAATATTGATCCACCATTGTCCTAGACGCTCTTCCATGCGGATTCACTCCACTCCACTAGATGGCGACCTACATAGAAGCTCCTATCCAATTAGACAATGGTCCCTGACGATGTAGGCTCTCTTGTTGTTGAAGAAGTCGGAGGAGGAGGGGGATTATTTGGACTTGGGGCCGGACTACTGACAGTCCCAATAGAGCCCTGAGGCATTGGCGCAGATGAAGGTGGAGGAAGAGATGGAGGGGGACTCCCCGGACACATCATACCCGAATAACTATTGCTCTACAACGCCAGAGTGATCAGGGTAAAGGTTAGTTAAAAACGCAAGACGGACTCTGTAGCCTACTCACCACTCTGCCCGGTCTGGCCCAAGTACACACCAAGCCTTCTTGGCAGGCCGTCACGAGGCATTCTTCGCGAAAAACCAGGGCCGTAAGGCGCTCGTGGGCAATTTTCTTCATCACAAGGGGCTCGATCAGTGGGATCTCGTTCAGTCTTGGACACTGGGGCGAGCCCAACTTCACATATTCAGGAATGGCTCCATTCAGGGCGGAATTCCCAGCTTGACCCATCCCCCCTGGAGTGCCACTTTTGCCGTTCAAGGTCTGACTATTACTAGCTTTATCACCACTGCTCTTTCCAGTTAGGGAGAAGTTCCGTTTGGGTTCCTTATTCTTATCACTGAAGTTCAGGGCTGCCAATCGCTGGCTCAAAGACGTCGAAGTGGACACACTGCCTGATGAAGCCACGGAAGCTGTGTCCCCAGAGGCTAGACCTGAGTCTTTGCTGGATGAGGAGCCACTTGTGTGCGCCAACGGAGGCGAGGCTGACGACAACGAGATATGGACCTGACTGGCCGACTGGGCAGTACTATCTTGACTAGGAGGCGAACTGGTTTTTCCTGCGGAAAACGCACCCATTTGGGAGGCCTTTTTTAACGTGTCCTCAGTGATGTCCCAGAGGCCAATCTGGGTGTCTTCACCAACGGAGCCAAAGCGGTAGCAAGTCACGTGCTGGTCACTTAATGGGGATAGGACTGGTGTGGGAGGGATGTGATGATGCTGATGGTTGCTCAGGTTGCAGTTGGCACCGCCATTTTGTTGACTAGGTAGGGAACTGTCCTCCTCATCAGAGCCTGAGAAGTCCAGACCGTCGGGCACTTCCCCGTAGCTCAGGTTGTATGCATCGAAGGCCACTTGTGATACCCAGGACTGATGGCCCTGACCCCTGACCACTACCCGTTTCTCGATGACACTGTACACTGTGACTAGGTCGTCCTCGCCCCCCATAACTAGGTATTTACCATCGGGTGACCAATCCACGCAAAGGAGACCCCCAAAGTAGGACTTGGCAATACCAATAAGCTCCATTTTGTCATAGTCGAACACTCTGAGGTAGCCGTCCTGAGAGGCCACAGCCAGAAAATGTCCACATGGCGAGAAGGCAAACTCATTAATGGCCCCTAGACCCACTGACCACCTGTAGATTGGATTTCGGGAGCTCTTGGTCTTGCACGTGGATATGGAGTAGCCCTCTCCACTTTTGAAGGACTGATACACGGGGGCTGTGGGTGGACAGGCCAGGTCCTGATTGTAGATGTACATGTGCCCTGACGAGTAGGACACAATGAAGGAATGGGGTGAGCCGGGAATCCACTTGATGCAGGTCACACGAGACTTTTCGATGAGGCGCTAAAGTGAAAGAAAGAGTCAGTTAATTGAATGAAAGTCTTGCTTGATATTTGTATTCAAGGTTGTTGTGTTGTTTGGTTACCTCTTCGTTGTAGAGCTTTGACAAATCTTTCCGAATTGGATCCACCAACTGAATCTGTCCTAAGGAGAAACCAATGAGGAGAGGCATAATATCACTGTTGGGAGACACCGGTCCAAAGTCATGGCACGTGGGACAAGTGCCTTTGTATGTCCTTTTATCGATGGGCTTATTGAGATCGCCGGCCTGAAACCAACCAAAGATGGAAACATTACGTCATTTCACATGATATTTTGTTCTTTTTACAAATATTGAGCCATTGGCCAACGTTGAATATTGCTATTAATCAAAACGGACAATTTACTCCCAAAGCAAGTCAACTTTTGGAAATTCACGTTAATGGATATTAATCAATTACTACATCGAGACTTTGTAGAAAAGAAAATGTGTTCTAATTCACCTATTTTTACTTTATCCTCATTTGCGCTGATGGCTTCTCAAAGATATTTTAAGGCGCCTCTAATTTTACTGAATCGTTGAAATTGTTCTGTAATAATGAGGAATCAAGGCTATAATAATGAGTAGTGCGGCCGAAAATATTCAATTTTGTAGCCCAAATATTTAAACAATATTTAAGAAAAAAACATAAAAATATTTAAAAAAAATATTTAAATCACAACCAAATATTTAAATTTGTGAAGAGTTTTGGTGAATAAATTGGCAGTTCTGAAAATTTTGATTAACAAATCCAAATATTTGATGAAAAATTGGAAATGGCAGAAATATAAATTAACAAATCTTTCGTGCTAAACAATCATATTATGCAATTAAAATTGGTTATTCTTGACAGACCCTATTTATACCCTACATTTAATTAATATTTTACTGCCTAAGGTTTGCTTGAATATTCAAACCACAGATTCCCAGATTCATCCTTTTTTTCTTGTTGGAGTTACGGTTTTGTTTTAGCTTAAACTAATTTTCGAGGCCAAGCTGAGCAAAACGTTTATTTACCACGCATATTTTTGATTTGAGTTTGCCTATTCCCCTCAAAGAGTCGAAAAAAATTGGAAGATTTTGACAATGTAGTCTTTGGAAAGGTCAGATTTCTTGTCAAAATTTCAAAAGATTTACTGAAATTATGGAGATTCTTGAAATATTGCGATGAAAAAAAGAGAATTTTCCTTTAATTTTGTGAGAAAAGGCCAAATATTTAAAAACTGCTCAAAAACGCAAAATATTAAAATTAAATACCTTATATTTAATTCAATATTTTCGGCAGCTCTAATAATGAGGCTGCGTATATTATCGAGTTCTGATACAGTCAAAAACACGATATGAGGTCTCTCTAAAGCGTGCTTGAAAATTGAAGTTCAAACATTTCCTTTCTCTCAAATGTTTGGTTCACTAGAACTAGTATTATTTAAGTTATTGGAGAAATCTACTTTGGCTGAACATTTCTGAAGGACGCCATAAAATTTTGTTTTATCAAATTAGAACAGGCCAAATAGATTTCAACAATATTTAGGGTGCAGACAAACACAGGAAGGAGTTGGAATAAGTGTTCAAATAATAGTTTGAAAGCATGTTTTAAATGACAATATCCGCCTTTCCACATTTGATCTAATTAACAAAACTTGATTACCAATGCTGTTTTGCTTCTATTTCTCTTTGAAACTTCATATTGACTTCTTTAGCTCAAATGAACACCTTGTGCAGCAAAAGCGATGATTGATTTAAAGAAATCAGTTGAAGTTTTGACATTATCCAATGAATAACCCTCACATGCCCTACTTCAAGTAAGCTTCTAGACATCAGACAAAATCAAAACCTATTGCAAAACAGAGCCGTAGTTGTTCTTACCCTCTTCACTCCTTTATATGGGTACACAAAGATCTCCTTGCCAAAGTTGAAGGTAATCTTCTCTCCACAATATTGTGAAGGGCTAGAGGTCAGCGTGCTTCCGCCCGCGCCGCTATTCGGCGTGGCGCAACCACTGCGCTCATCGCCATTAGAGGAAGAAGCACCCGAGCTATTCAGTGAGCTAGAGCGCGCCGGAATAGCTGGCGCAAAGGAAAGGCGCACAGGGGCGCCCAGGGCGCCCACATTGCCGCTAGCTGCGCTGGCCCCTGCGCCTCCAGCAGCGGCACTCAACATGCCATCCCGCGCTAGTGAAGCAGGCCCGCTGTAGTCTAGCCTAGAGCTGGGCTTGGCATATTTGGGATAGCTCATGAGAGTGTACAGGCCTTCACGGGTCATGAACTGGGTTTTGAGCTCGGGTGTGGGCTCGCCACGCCCATTGGCTCCACCAGGCATGCCCAATCCGTTCAGTGGATCCATCATGATGAGCTTGTGTCAAAGCATGTCCTATTGCTGAATGGATGATGGTCCACGGGGGGTCAAGACCCAAAGTTGGACGAGTTATGGGAAGTGGGTGGATGTCAAATCAATTTCACGGGCAGATGGAATCACGGGTAGTGATTGTTGAGATTTTTCTTAAGTAGTACACTGCTTGTAGAACAGTAGTACAGCACTACACAGAGGACCAGTTGTCCTACTGCTACATGCATTAGCACAGCGGACGGCAATAGAGTGACCAGATCGTTTCACAATAAATGCCCAAGGGAAAAATGGCGGTCGGTGATTTAACTTTATTTTGTTTCAGGAACAATGACATTTTGAATTGTGAATGGAAACTGGAACATCTTTCAGTCAAAACGCTCCACAAAATGGGAACAGTTGGCGCTTGTAAAGGCAATTTGAATTGTATTATCCATGCGATCTGGTCACACGGGGCTCCTTTCTTGTCAGGAGATTCCTGTGAAGGCCCGGGATTTCTCCATGCCTCCTCTTCATTCAGTTCCACCACTCTCAACCTTGCTGGTCACTCGACATCGAAATTGATCTCATACGGTCCAAAGTCCCATTTTTGGGAAGGTAACAACTTATAAAGACAGGGCATATCTTAATCTTCCAACAAGACTTTTTGCTAGCAAGTAATAGAAGAGATTATTCGGATTAACTTTATTTATTCTTATCTTGTTTGTTTAACATCGAGGTTTCTTTCTCTGTTATATATTCTATATTTCTTCATGGCGAGGGTTCGGGAAGGTGTCGCTCATAAATAGTTTACCATAAAAGCAACAGTTTCATAGATTAATAGGTGTGTGTGTGTGTCTTCTTTTACATCATTCGGACACCAGGGTTCATTGTTAGATCTTCTCATTGTTCGACTGATCAGGGGAATGGATCGATATCCTTGTTCATTTTTTCACACTCACACCGGGACAGTCACGCGATTTTGCTTCTTTAACACTCCTCATTAGGAGCCATATTTCTTATTTTTTCTTGTCCGACATCCAAGTGAACACAACACAGGGAGAAAACAAAATAGCAGACGGAATCGAACTCAATTAAATGGACGCAGCGGCGATTTGCGGTTTGAGGGCGTCGATGGGAGGAGACGCAATCGGGGTAGAAACGTCTTTAGAGGAAGGGATCGGCGGGAGATTCTCCGTCGAGCTCTTCGGAGCAAGAGGGATCGCCGTGATCGCGTGGCGGGTTCAAGAGCAAGTCGGCCAGATGCCTCTTGGACGGGAACTCGGAGCCGCGGACATTGATGCTGTAGCAAGCGTTCTCCACCTGGAAACACACAATAGCATCATGGTTAATTATGCAGAGGGTAAACTTGGAATCATTTTTTGCTAAATACGAATGAATTGGTGAGGGACCGAAATTTTGGTTTTGGTTGAGCCAGACGAAACAAAAAATAATTATGATAAAATTAACTTGACAAAATATTGAAATTAACACCATGTCTCGACCTAAGCTTCATCCTTTCATATAATTCAAAATCAAAGAGTATTTCGTTTGTTTGATCATCAATCCCCGTCCATTACTAAGTTCAACATGAATTTTTAAATTTATTTTCCCCACTTCATTACCCTGTAGGACATACATTTATTGAATGTATCGGTCTCCGGATTACTTCAGATATTTCAATCAATCTAGATTGCGTTATGGCCCCCCAATTATCGAAAAAAAGGAATCACTTGAATGAAAAATTTCATCCGACATTTTCAAAAGGTTTGAGGATTCCTGTGCAACGTTTCTCTTTCCAAACTACATTTTTCCATTAACTTTGGTTGGCCACTACATTGAACTAAAAGTATGTCCATTTTTCCTTCGATAAATGTCGAAATTGAGAATAGCAAAATAATTATTTTCTTATCAACTAATTATTTACTACCTAATTAGGCCGGACGACGCATCTTCAAGGAAAAAAAATCTGCTTGAAGTTTTCAATTTGCTCAGCACTTGTGCGATATCATTTTGATTTGCCTTCTCAGTCATTTCAAAGTTTCGGCGTTTGGTGCCTTCAAGTGCACAATGCATCATCATATCAAATGCATATGCGAGATGCATGGCCAACCTAATTTGGAGTAATGTATTCTTGCAAGCAAGGAATCGTACTTTTCGGAGACTCTGGTTGAGGACGTTGATCTTGCGCGCCATCTCGCGATGACTGTCTTGACGATATCCCACTTCCAAGAATCCATCGTACATGGCATGAAGGAACTCCATGAGATCAAAGCAAGCTTGCGTGTTTCCCAGTCCAATGAAGTTGATGGCTTGACGCATGACTTCACCCGTCAAGTCGGCCAACCCCAAGACGAACTCGGTTTTGGGCACAAGAACCCGGATGGTCTCCTTGGCAGAGGTCTTTTTCGGCTCAGGGTTGCCACCCGATGAATCAGATTTGGGCTCAGGAACGGGTTCCTCTTGAGTGGCAACACTGACCGAATCTCCAGCTTCCTCGGTTTCTTGGTTATCATCTTGGACTGGGGGTTTCTACAATCAGACCAGAAATGACATCAGACACTCAGCAAGGCTTACAAGGTAATTGATATTAAGTTACAGTCTCCTTGACTTCGTCGTCGGTCTTTGGGTCTGGGCTTTGGACTTTGTCTTTTGGGTGATACACGTTCCTTTGGAACTGAAGCTCGTTTTGAACCTGAAGAGCAAGAACGACAAGGCATTTTCATTTTCTTCTCATACAGGGTTGGGCGTTTTTCTAGAACTAATCCTCTTTTGACTGGAGACCTATCTTTAGTCTTGAAACATTCTCAGCTGCTTATGGAGATGTTTTTAAGTTTATCAAGAATTCATAAAAGTTCCAATCTTGACTGTCTACAGCAGGAAAAAAAAATGCACAAGACAAATCACTATGCCAAAAAGAAATGACCAGCCGATGGCCTTGTCACTTTATGAGAATCACACATCGGCAAGATTTTTTACGAACTTTGACGTCATAGATGCACAAATTTGAATCCACTTGGAAATCAAAGGATAAATGACGTCTATTATGCAAAAGTTTGTCAAAAAGATGATTCTGTAAATTCTATTAATCTAGCACTTTCACAAGGTCAGACTTTTTAAAAAAGTTTTGAAGTTTTAAAATCAAGACATCACATTTCATAGAATTAATTTATCTAATCAATCATAAACTGGCACGTATGATTGCGCCCACCCCTGTACTGGGGATCAGATGAGAAAGGGGGCAGCAGACATATTCAATCAATTCAAGTTGTTACCTTATCCCAAGAGATGAGCTCGTCATAACAGATGTAATGATAGAACGACAAAGCCTCCACGTACTCTTGAAGCCCTGTAAGAAAGTAGCAAGAGAAAGACCATCATCGACTACCCCACATATCTCCAATCATATGATGATTATTCATCATCGTCGATCTTACCACCAGTGTAGGCTCGAAAGAACTTGAAAGGGTCCTCGTTGGCGAGCTCAGCAGCCACAAAGTACCACAAACGCTTTCGAATGTCGGCCAATTTGGTTTCGGCTTCGCCTAGAACCGCGGCTTTGTCGTCGTCACTGAAATCAAAATTGAATTCAAAACCTTTTTGGCTGATTTGAACATTGAGAGTGGCAAGACAGAAAGGACGCATCAGACTGGGAAGGCGTATCTAAGTACGAGATGGTTTGGTTCCTTGAATAAGCGTGATGGGTGGGAAGTGCATTCAACCAAGCAAACAACCATCCATCCATCCATCCATCTATCTTTTCTTTCCTTCCCCATTTCCGAGGAGCAACCTCAAGTCGAAGGATGTGAAAATGCCACAAGGTCCATGAGAATGAATAATCCAAGGGAAACATACACACAAAAGAGGGAACACTTTTCCCTCACATCAACGTTATCATTCATATTCGAAGGCAACAAATGGCGTTTAGTATGTTTCCCACGCGAACTAGCCAGATCATAATGCCGGAAACCGCTCAGGTGCCACAAATATGGAGTTATAACACATAGAGTTGAGGATGACCTTAGCCACGTTGTATATTACTACAGCATTTTTACATTTGACGAGCAGTGCGCCATTCACTTCAGGATTCTTGGCCCTGTTCCATGGGCTTGGAAATGACATTTCCTGTCAATTAATTCCTTGATAGATTATCCCATTGAGCCTTTTGTACTGCTGACCGTTTGGCAATCGTCTCAGAGTTGGCATACTTATGTGGGTGGGCTTTGGACTAATGAAATAGTCCTTCTACGAGCTCATTGGAAGGCAGAAACGTACATCAACAAAGCCTTGATTGCTATTAGAATTACAAACATATGTGTAATTACCACTCATCTAATTCACGCTTTGTAATATTTCGCTTTGTCAGTGCCCACTCTTGGTTTAAAACTCTTTGATTTGGGTATTTAGAGCATATTCGAGAAGACGAGCATGAGTGCTACTCTAAAAATAGCCCAAGATCTCGCATGGAAAGTTTTTGTAGCATGTTGGAACACAATAGGTAAGGAGAGATCGTGCCCATTCGTACGTATCTATTGTTTCAAGACAGCTCAAGGAAGAATAGAGGGATCTTGGATCTGGCTTAATGCAAAGTCCCTTCGGTCTAATCGAAATGGTGGGCCAAGTCAAGGGTCTTCTAATGGATGATAAGTCGGTGCTTAGGGAAATCTCGTGTGCTGCAAGGTGTTGGATGACTCATTTGAGTTTTCTCTGACCATAGACTTCTAAAAATCATCTAATTACCTAACTCAAAAGTCGGCAATTATTAAGCTTCGAGTCGATTTCGGCCATGGGCACAATTCCAAGGCAATTGATAGTTCTGTCATTGTGGGCCTTGAGCTCTGTGAACTTGGTCTTGTACATATCAGCTATATCATTGCCATTCGATATTGGCTGAAATTTGTTTGGGCTTCAACAGAAAGAAGACAAAGGCACTTTCTGCCATCGATCCAGATGGTCTCGATCTCCAGTTCCAAAAGATCTAGTTTGAACTTACTTACCAGGTGATTCTGTGCAGAAGAAAGATGACTCTCTTGCTTTCAACGGTGATATCGCGAGAAAGCTTGACAATTCGTTCGTGTTTATCGTTCTTCTCGTCCAGAGTTCTGAAATCCAGATGCAAATGGGAATAAATAATTAGTGCACCAGACTTCGACTTCTTGATGTTAATTAAGAGCAACATTTCCGTTCCATTGGCAGAACGCTTAAGTCAAACCTTGAGATTTTAGATTATGAAGGTTTTGTTTTTCTATTTTTTTTTTTTCAAATTCGTTCCGTGAATTTCCGAAAGCCCGTCGGAAGTCAACTCTTCAATATTTCGCAGAAAAGCACTAACAACTCAGGAAGTGCTCGAAAAAGCTCCTCCAACTTTTCTACAAGAATAACCCCGGAACCTTTTGATCCTTTGTTCCTTTCAAATATTAGGTAAAGGCTTGAATACACTCATGCCCCCGTTTCCGATATTTCTCTCATTTTTCCGTTGCTCTCTCGTTTCCTGGCTGATCGATTTAGATAAGCAAGTCCATTTCGGAAACCTCTAAAAGAGGCTGAAGATTGGCCACGAATAGTCACGAAAGTACACCTTTTACGACCCCAGGGATATTTTTACCTGGCGTGCTCCTGAAACTGTTGAATGATTGGATTGCTGGGATCGACTCCTTTGGGCAAGGCCTTGGGTTCTCGACTGTGAAATTTCGAATAATGGCCTCTTCCTCCACCTCCTCCACGACTTCCTCGATTGTTTCTCCCCCCACGATGACCTAAAGTGATTTGGTTTCATTAGGACGACTGACCATTGGCTTTCCAATTGGAGGGAACATTAATGGAAACATGCCTTGTGAACGTCTATCGTTGCATGCTTCAACCAACGACAATTTAACATGGCAAAGTTCTTGAAGGCATAGGTATTTATGTACTAACAAGGGTCAACACACTCAATTGATAAAAATAAAGCATTTCAACTCATTGATTAGACAAATGTCTTGGAGACTGAAAAGCATCCCAAAGTTTGGTAGCTATCATGAAAATATGGACTTGACTTTACCCAATTGCTTTCAAATTCAATAGAAATAGCTTTTCGGACATTTCAGTAAGTTTCTATTGATCATATGTACTTTATACGCTTAGCTTAGTTATTTACATAGTAGTATAAAAAATAAAGCATGAAAACTTAGACCAAAAATAACAGAACCATCGCTGATCTTTGACAGCACAAAATGCCATTTCGCACATCAGTCAACAAGCGAAGATTGGTCATGCTATTCCATTATCATTCATTTCATTTATTTCGGCATCAAATCTGTTCTATCAAACATTTGTCAAATCGTTTTTTTATATTTATCCACATTGAGTCCCGTAAGATTAAAATAATTCCAGCTCTTTCACCCTGTTGTTTAATCCGAGCTAAGGTTCAAGTGTTCTCAGGAAACTTTTCTTGAAGAATACGGAATCGATGAAAGATTATAACTTCTCATCTTGTTTTCTGTGAGAACCTATGAAAATGAATGGGTCACTTGGGTCCCTTTTTTGACGAGTTGATGAGAATCTTCCTCTTCAGTTTTTTAATGTCCGCTTCTGAACTTGATCACATTGAATAAACAACTCGACGCCCTAGAGCCCTTTTTCTTTGAGAAAAGCTTTCAACTGTCGAATGTCCTCTTCATCAGCTCCATTCATTTTTCCTGAAAGCTTCCTTGTGCCAAGCCCAGATGGTGCAAATATATCATCATTGTGGCTCTTTCGGCTTCTCGCCGATGACGAGGAAAGTGAATTGGACTCGTCTCTCATTGATGAATTACCCGCTGTTCCGGGTAAGGACTGGGATTTTACTGATAGAAACGTATGTGGATCGGAGGAATTCCTCTTCTCCTTTAAATTGGATTGACTCCCACGGGATCCATCCTCGAAAATTGTAGTAGTAGAAGGACGTTGGGCCACCTTCGCCGTGAGAGGTCGGCTGAACGGTGTGGGCGGTCGGCTGATATCTGAACCAATACTCCCAAGGGATCCACCATCATCTCCGTTAGAGGGTGGGCTATGGTTATTGTTGGCTGTGTCTTCCACCTTCCTCTTCACTCGAGCCCTTTTTGGTGGTCCTTCAATAGCGACATGGCCATCGCTAACTTGGGAATTGGATTTTGAGGTGGCACAACCCATGGTGACTTCAAAGACAGAAAAACACGTTCGACGGCAAGGCTAATTTTGAGGCCTTTTTCCTTCTAAGATAAATTTGAAAGCATTTTTCAACGTCGAAACGGTCATGAAAATCCACTTGAAATGCCAATGCCAAGGTTCGCTCACTGAATTCAATCTTCAAAAAGGCATGAGACTGTTCTTAAGAAACATCATTTCGGCTCTCGAATTGAGCTGGTTGGTTAGGATACAACTTTTTACCATGGCTGATCTTTGTCAAAACTGAAGAGAGGGTTTTTGTCTGGTCGGAGCATTCTTTTTTGCCTTCTCTTTCATTCGTTGAAATGTTGTGACACACAATGATAAGTTTGAACACCTTTCATTTTCAGACGCCTGCAAAGTCTCGGATGATCAGAACTCTTTCATAAAGTTGAACACTTAGGCCAAGCAAGACCAAGAAAATGGATATTCGTGTTCAGAGATAAAATATCGGGTTCTCCATCAAATCCTAGGGAAGCACTTCAACCACGATGAAAAACGTACTCTGCCCAAAAATCTTGTCCACAAGTAAACTTAATCTCAGATGGAACATAGTGATGCCGAAGGGGCGAAGAAAAATCATTTCTGGTAGATGAAAACCAATTTCGTTTGGTGGGGTGTCGTTAAGATTCAAGTTTGGCAAAATCTTGTCAAACTCTTCGCAACCCATATGCCTCAGAGACCTTATAGAAAAGAGATTCACCAACCAAAACTTTGCTTCATGAGTGCAAAGACATCAAACTCATAGCTAAGAATCTTGAAAGCTTAAGGGGTGCCGATTTCTGGCATTTTCACGGTTGAATTATGAGAAGATTGTACCGCTGAAAAGTCTTCGCGAGCGTCAAAAAAGGCTTCCAAGACGAAGTTGGCCGGAATTGATGTGAGAGCTTCTTTCTTGCTCTTCAGTATGGATATTCGCATCCTGCGTGTTTGGATGTTTCCGAGCACTTTCGAGGATACTCTTGGTCTCCTTCTTCTTGAAGAATACTTGGCAAACAAAAGCTTGTAAGCATTCAAGCGGGAAATCAATATCTGGTGAACCGGGTCCGAAATGTGTCATCATTCGGTGTACTATCGTTATTTTTCGGAGAACACGAACGGATAGAGAGGCCACAAGTCACAAATAATTAACGCATATGCGATTGAGTCACCTTGAGGTTTCGTTTCGATTCCCCGTCCTAATGGTTTTCATGCTTCGTGTCGATCAGCTTCTTTCTCGTTTTGTCTGGTTCCAACATTTCCAACACAAGTGAACCAGGCATCTCCACCGATTGTTTTCCATGTGTGCCAATGATAGTGACTAGTGACTTGCTTCTTCCCACCAATAATTCAGAGAAAGGAACTTCAAGTCTTGGCATTTGGGCTCCCGGAAAGGTTCACAAACACATGGCTCCTTTGGTCTTAGGTATGTGGGGTTAGGATGGGCTTTCCTCTAGTGCCAATTCCCCATGGAGAGCAGCTGCTTATACCTTGGAGGAATTCTTATTAACGCAACACAAGTCACTTTATACATGTAAAGGAGTGATGGCGACGACGGCGACAAAGGCACTAAGCAAATTTAGGCACTGATTGCTACCGGAGTTTGCGAGCGGGACACTCAATTTCCTGTGCCAGTCTGGCGGAAGAAATCATTAATCTTCAAGGTGTTCCATCTTCATACAAGCGCTATTGGTCCGGGATTATTTTTGTCATTAAACCACCACATGGGCATATTCATTATGCCACCGCATTTCTAGAACCACTAATATGCATGGGAGCGGGATAGGAATAGAATGTACCAGGATGAGTCCCAAGAGCGTCTGGCTCTGAATGAATCTTAGGTCGTTCCAAATTAGGTTTCCAATTTCCTATCTGGTGCCATTATAATACCCATTTCGAGTTCTTACCAAAAATGGCCGAACAGGAGCTGCACCACAAAAGCCAATGAATGCTACTTCCAACTTTACGACGCGTTGAGATGACCATCCTTGCAATTCCTAATTCTTCTTTGAGTTTGAAAAGGAACTTTTACCAGTATTTTCTAAAGCCTGTTTAAAACGATTTGCACGAAAATGAAACGAGGACCCCTTGGTGAATTTGTATTCGTTGCATTTCTTTTTTGGGGAAGGGCTAGTCGTTGGCAAATGTAAAAGCGATGCCTAGATCTTTCCCTAAGAGTTGTTGCGTGAAATGAGATAGTTGGGAGAAGTCGAGCGTTGGCGTTTGCAACTGAATAGGCAATTGCTTCCAAAGCCGACTTCATAATGGCAAAGTAGGTTTTGGGTTGATGGAGGTACAAAAGCAATCCTACTTTTCATTAGCCAACTGGGCTTGTCGGTGTCAAAATGATTTTCAACCAAATGTACTTTCAACTGACCGAGGTTTGAAATGAATACCCACGCGTTTCCAGAGATATCCACTTCAATTTAGGTTTGTAAATCCAGAAATAAGAAACTCGGTGAAACAACGTTTTTGTCAGTCGTTATTCGGTCCGACAGAAAGGGATCGTAAATACCATTTTTAAGTTAAGATATGAAGCGAGTATCGAAATCTTTACAAAAATCTGGAAAGTATATCACCCTAAACTGAAACAATGTACTTTGTGGCATGACACATGCGACGCAGAAAGGCCAATGAAATCGACTGTTGCTGACTGAAGCGAATTGGAACCGAGTAGAATGATTCAACTTCAACTGAGGACATGCAAATCTAAGAGGTTTGGGGAGTGTTCCAACTAGGACTTACTTTTGACATGAGCTGAATTGACGCTTAGAGCCATTTTAAGACTTTAGAGGATGGTGATTTTCCCTCGTTATTACCTATACAATACAGAAGTTATTGAGGTGCCAACCGTGAGTTTAAGAAGACTTTGAAAAGTTTAAGCCATGATGTCAAACAAAAATGATGCTGTGCGTTGCTCTCAAACCGAGAGTACGGATGACCAGACAACACAAAACATATACGGACATGAAAGAGTCAGAATGATTGTGAGTCTTATCGTTCGGCTTTCGGTGGCAGTTTAGCATTAATTGGACATTAAGACCTCTTTATGGAGACATATCCAACCAGAAAATTGGGTTTACGTGCGGACAAAGATAAATTGAAAAGATCGACCAAGTTGCGGCTAATCTTGAAATCTGTCACGTTAGTTAGCTTGGTGAAAGTAGATTCCATTCAAAAGAGGGAGATGAGCCCTTGACTGTTTGAATGGCATCTATGGACGGCGTCACACAGCGTTTGGTGTTAGATGAAGACAAAAAGAGGGAAAAGCACCAGAGGCACAACACGACGAATGAATTATCATGGGAGGGAACTCACTCCGACAAGATGGCCTCTTCATCGTGACTTAATTGATGCTAATGGAGAGTTTGATGAGAGTCTTTTTGATTGGAAGAGCAGCTCTCTTTGAGCGTGCTCTCAAAGCTGCTTTAAGAGCTTGCATCTTTCTATGAGAAATAAGGTCAATGCTAATCCGATCTGTCCTGGCAAATGCCCCCAAAAGAGACATTGATTGTGTAATACGTTGTTACATTCATGGGTCTCCGAAATCGGGTTCCCAAGAGGAACCTTTTTCGCTCTCTCACCTTTTTTGAACTGCTGGGCAGATTGACTCGGCAAGCTACATTGAGTGCACGCCTGGTCCGATTTCTGATTCTCGCGCTTGCATCCTGGATCCGGACATCTCCAGGTGTTGCCTGAAATCACGCAAGTAGCTGGAAGGAAGCGTTCTTTCAAACAGACCTCGTAATCGTTAATTACTCACCTCGAGCCCCCCGATTGGTCTGTTCTGTTCCAGACTCGCATGGATCCATTGACTTGCCGGATTTGGGGGCCAATCCTCCTGATCCCGAATCAGTGGGCTTGCCAATCGCCTCCACTGAAGCCATTTTCTTTGCGATGGCGGATAAACAAAACACTCAAATTCGACTGGATTGGCAAAGCTCAATTACCATCCTTGGCGGGAAAGGATCTGCAGAAAAAATGCATGTTTTTGTCACGAAGAGCACTAGTAAATAGGAAAATGGGTGGCGTTAATGGGTCAAACAGCAAGATTGGCTGGGTCTTTCGGTCTGAATTGTGAATGATGGCCTATTTCGACCATTAACACTTATGAAAAACCACGCAACACGCTCGTTTTAGGTCGTTCTGACTTGGTCTAGTATAAAAGGCAAACATACTCTTTTTCACGGTCGACGGGCTAAGTGTAGACCTAAAGAAGCTCATGGAACATGAGCTTCTTTATTTAGACCCATTTAAGCAGTCATAAATATTGCAATTTTTGATAAATGTTGGTTTTCAAATTTCCAGTTTTAGCATCAAAAAGAAAATATCTTTTAATGGAACTTATTTTGCACATTTCCCTGTTAGGGTCTTTGGGACTAAATGAGATCATGGAGTGCTTTGTATTTGTTCCTCAGAGAGAGGCGGGTAGAACTTTGGGTCAAAATAGAGTATTTAGTACCACCCCGGTATGTCCGACTTTTATGGATCGACCAAAGATTGAAGTCTACGAACTTCAACTAGACCTAAAGCGGATACGGTTCATGAACTAAAAACTATGTACTAAAAAGTCTAAACAAAACTCAGTCCTAAACCTTCCTCTTAAACATTTTTAACACGCTGTACGGTAGGTTATTTTTTTTAACGTTGACATGCGTGGCAAATGAAAACCGTAAGCTCCGTTAACAACAAAACAAGCTTCTTAATCAAAAGAGTTGTTCTGAATAACAAGAGAGCATATTTGCGAGCTTCAACAAAAAGAGAGATTATTGGAAACTGGAAGAAGCCATTTTAGCGAGGACTTCAATGAAGTGGAGAGTGTTGGTTTTTGTGCGTTACACCTTTAGGTAGTGTTAAACTTTAGCAAATTGAATTGCAAGCTTTATTAAAGCCTAATCTCCTTGATTTTCCCGTAATGTTTAGTGAAACTTGCCATCGAAAAGATGTTGAGTGATTACTACTTTCGGCCTGTGTTTTTTTTGTCTGTGGACGAACATTTCTCTCTTTTAGTCTTCTATTTTCCGGAGAAATATTTAAAAAAATCCTTGGAAAGTGCATTATTCTCTCCTCTCTGGAACATTGAGAAACTTCAAGTATCCTCAATCCCATTGGAATACCAGAATGCAGAACTCAATTCAAGCCAAGGTCTAAATTTATTAGCCAGGATGGATGGACGAATGGTTGAATTATCCATCTCTGACGAACCAAAAAAATCAACTTCGACATCTTCTTCAGCATCGACAAGCTTCTTGTCTAATCTTGTTTGTCGTACGCGCTCAGGGAATTATCTGGAGGAATGATGTCTTCCATTCACATTGAATGGGATCTCGTGGGAGAAGACGTGTAATGTCGAAGAAAATCGAAGCGACCGCCACGCCAATGACCGTCAAACTTGTGCTGCATGCGAGTTCTGATTGACACAGACAAATTCTGAGGGAACACTGAAGATGGTGGGAACAAGCACAAGCAGCATTAGTTTCGTCTTGGTCAGTTCAGACTTGAGGAGAAGTCTAATTTCCTCGAGTCAAGGAGGAGACGAGGAGACTGACTAAATGTAGCGTAAGAGGACCGTACAATTTTCCCTGAAAGAGCCTCTCTCCTGCACGTCATAATTGATCTCGCTCATAATGACGGAGTATGGGACAGATAATTGAATCAGAGGAGAGGAAATACATTCAATTACAAGGCATTCCCTGAAGGATGATGAATCCAATCCAGAGATGTGACTCTCTATCCATCAGCGAAATGAAAGGATACTAAGGAGCTATGACTCTCGGGACAAAGCTCGTCATACAAAACGTACATTGCACCCAAGCTCTCCTGGAGTAACTAGACCAAAGCATTGAAATCCCGACCTTTATACAAACAATATCTCCAAGCTTGGAATTGAAAAAAGAAAACTGTAGAGCTTCTTCATTCATTTTTGTGACGTTCCTCCATTCTAAATTCTTGAATGCCTCGTCAAAAACTCTAGTAAAGGAACGAACTGATATTGACCGCGGTGGATGTTTCTCTTTCCAACCGAATGATTCAGCCAATGGAACATGCATCAGTCTTCCTGGCAGCCATGACTATTGTGCTGATCCCCAGTTTGTGGCTTACTGTCTCATTTGATGGATGAGTCTGACTCATTGACTCTGTGGCATTCATAAGAGTTGCCTGCTATTCTTGCCTCTCATGTTTCAAACCTCGATTTTCGACCAAAAAGCCGGAAGTGGTCGAGATGAGTTCACCGCATGATTTTTTTGCGAATTTGTGAGTTGCACTAATATCTTAAAAGCATTTTTTTCCATTTTCTCTTGTTTTCAGTGGAAACTTTTAGGTAGGAGTAGTCAAGCTGAAAGGATGGTTTTCGAGCCCCAATATTTTCCAACGCACAAATACAAAGAAAAGTACGTTTTTCAAAAACACAACAGTCGTTTTAACTGAACTTGTGTTGTGGATGAGGTTGGTTGGGTTGGTTAGGTAAGGTTGCTAAGGTTTGGCAGTCGAATGAATATACCATAAACTGCATAAATATTACTTTTCGCGCTTCATCATCGTCGACTCTCAACCTAATTTAGTGTATTCTCCCCTTTCAAAGGTCAAATTCGCCCAAAGCCTCTCAAAAAGAGAGAAAAAGGCTCTACATTTGCACGTGACATCCGTTTCTTTTTAAAACGCCTCACAACTAAAGTTACCAAGGAATTTTAATATTTTGGGGTTACAACTCAACTAAATACTCAGGGTGTTTCCTTGGTTAATGTTTTTTTGGAATTGGCGCAAGCATTTTTAAAGAAAACTTTGGCACGTGAAGAGAACGAAACCTCTAGAAGCTGTGAAAACGATTCAATTTGCGAGATATTCCACCCATCTGGCAGCTACTTCATTCTCGAGGGTTAGTACTTCCCTTCTTTAAGGGCATCGGTGAGAAACCTTGTTTTAGATTGCGTTTTAAATGCTGAAACTACGAGAGGGAAGGACTTCCGTAAGGCGCCGTTTTGGGTTTTATCCCTTTTGGATAGGAAATCTTGTACTGCATTGGAAAGTCTATGCTCAGTAGTGCTTACGTTGCACATACTTTGTAACGAAAGCGACCTACAAGCAGGATAGACAGTTCAATGAGAAATGCAAGGGGAGGTTTGAGTGATCTCTTCAAAAATCATATTGCGGGGGAATGGAAGAAGAGAAAAGGCTTGTTTGGCAGCAGTGGGTGGCTCGTGAGAATTTGGGCAGTTAAGGGTTTTCGCAATTTACAGACCGCCCTTGTGAATTAGATGCCATAAAAAATGTCGAATTGCAAGTTTGACCACCTTTGGTTAGGATTTTGGAAAAAAATGCATACTTTATTTGCTCGTTCTTGCACGAGAAAATTCTCAACAAAAGGCCACTTTTTTTGGGTAAGTACAAGTGTAAGTGATGTTATAAGCACTGATTTGTATTGTAAAGCTCCAAAATCATCAATGTACCAAACAAAATGCCGTGTTTTGTACGTGTTTCTCTTCAATATCAAAGGTCTTTTTTAAGTGCTTGCCATTTTTTAATCAAAAGAATTATTTTGCAAATTCTTACAAAACCGCGAGTCAAAATGTCCAAACTTGCAATTCGACATTTTTTGTAGCATTAAGTCATAAGGGCGGTCTGTAAAACGCGAAAACCCTTGCACTGACCAAAATCTTACATTGACGAACAAGCCTTTTCTCTTCCTTCATCCGCCCGCGGTAAGATTTTTGAAGAGATCACTTAAACCTCCCCCTGTATGCCTCATTGCAAGAAGGGCCCTTTTCTGAACTAATGGGAATAAAATGTCTTAAAGTTGGTTTTTACTCCGAAAAGGGTTCCGGAAGTAATATCCGTGTGGGTCACAGAAGATTATTTGACAATTCGTGCCTTAAATGCTCTTTCAGTTTCAAACATGAATACGGTTTTAAGCTCAAACGAATACGGAACAATCAATCTGAAACCCCTTTGAAACATGAGCCTTTGTAAGACTCATGAAGAATGAGCCTTACTTTAGCTTTTACGAAATACTTCATCATTGGATTTCACTATGGACAATTAAAAATGACATCTCCATGCCATTAACTTCTTCACATCCTAACTCGCCAAGGGGAACCCAATTTTGAGATCCAGGAAACTAGCTAACACTGTCGATACGGTAAATTATCTATTAGCAGAAGGCTTATTCCTTCAAGGGTGTGTTCAAAAATCGACGAGGAGCAAAAATGGCTTCATTAGGAATACTTTTTCATTGTATACTTTCACCAACTCTTCCTTTGCGTACTTAATTTTAGACAAGGGAAAATCCTGAAGCAAAATGAACAACCATTTATTTTTTAATTAAATCATTTCTAAGTCGTTCGAATTTGGAGGAGACAAGACACTTCTGTTGATGGTTAAGTAATTTTAGGAATTTAAATGATTTTATGGATATTTCGCGAATCTGAAACTTCCACTTTATTGGCTCCTTACGAACTTTTTGAAATTGAAGTCAAAAGAATAATTACAAAACTTGATAACATCTTTGGCTCAGATTATGACAGACGGTTCGATGTGTTCAAACATACTTTCAACTCGATGTTAGACTTGGCTCTTCCTTTAAAAACTTGATGTTTCTCTTAAAAAACAGGCAAGAGCTTTCAACAACTTTGATCACACGTTAAACCAACGAGAACAACCCAAGATCAAATTAGGCGTGGGACAAACAAGGAAAAAAAGAGCCAAGAAAATTTTAGAGCCTCAAATAGATCGTTGAAAGTTGCACAAGGTTCTACCCCCATGCGGGATTATAACTTTCAGTTCTACCATGGCCAAAGAGAAAAAAAAGAGGGAACTTTTCCTTCCCTGAGGTAGGCAAACCTTCGCAAGGTTTGATACACCTGGGGTCAAAAGAGCAACTTTGCTTGATTGACTACCAAGAGACCAGAACATACATTCAAAACAGCAAAAAACTAAATAATAAAACGCTAACGAGAATGGGGGGTTCTCTCAACTTTTCCAAAGGCACAAGTATGAGAGAAATAATCGACTTGGAGTCTAGCCACTGACTATGCAACTTACAAATATGCCACCAGAGAAAGACCACTCGAATCAAGATTCTTTGTTTGTTGCACGTCGAGTTGTTCCAAGATTGGTTTGCCACTATGGCATGGAACACTTGACGATTCAGTCCCGTTCTCTTATTTTTTGTGGTACGCGAGGAAATTTTCACATTTCACTCCGGACTGCATCCAGAGAAAGACTGTTGCACTTGCCTCTCTCTTCCTCAGGCTTCAGGAACGAGGCACAGAAGATGGAACGTTGATCCACCGTTATTCTCTTTTTCTTCTGCCGAGCCTCTCCGCCCTTGGCACCACCAAAACACACAAGTTCGCACTACCGAGAAACTAAGGGTCTCTTCGCAGCCCAAACTTCAGGATGCCATTTGGAAGTCTGCAATTCCAATAGGAAACACGACCCTCGGAACGAGGAACAAGACCTCAGGCCCCACAACCACAATTATAGATGTACAACCCCAAGTCTTAGTAAGGGCTTCTTCTGATAACGATGTGCTTGTTCATGATTTGAAACGGCAGCCCTGTCAACATCCGAGCCAGAGAATTTCCCGATGTAGAGCCTCGGCACAAGATGAGTGGAGACGAAGAAGAAGATGGCGTCGATCTTGGGAGGGGACTAGGGAAAAAGAGGCAAAGGCCGGGGAAAGAGAATGGAACTATCGCTTTCAACAGTGTGGTCGACATCGAGGAAGCGGACAGGAAGACGGTCGGTCACCTCGAGAAGGCAGAGTGGATTCCGAGCCTATCTCTCATATAACGGAGGGAATCGAGCACAAGTCCTCGTTTGAAAGAATTGGTAGAGGAAGAACTACTCGTGTTACGTTCGCTTCCTAACTAGTCGAGAGATACAACTGATAACGGCCTTTTCGCTGATTGGAACAGAGTATCACGGCTGGGCAAGGTTAAACCGACTAGTCTCAAAATTAACACTTGGCATAAAACAAAGGCATCATTTGAACCAACAATGAAGGCTCATTCTTAATATATGAAAACGCTGTAAGAATTATGCTTAATAGCTGTACAGCTTTTTGTAGAACAAATTGTTTTGCTATTTCAATGGAATTACAAGTAAACTTACAGAAAAAGAGGCTTCTAGAAAAACAATGTGAATTTAACAAGTCAAGAAATAAAACCAGGAACATTTTCGTGCAGGAAGAATTAAATTAACTTTGAATTTGTCTTATAAGTGCCACTCAAAAGTTTAGTCGCCCAAGTAAAGGTTGATTTTGTGAGTTTGGACTGTCTTCTTTTGTACCTTGAAGCAAATTTGGTGGATCCGCACTTGAGCATGTGAAATGAAGGAACCATTGCGAAAAGTGGCTGAAATGCCTCTTTTGGACGGTTTGGAGAGGGGAGGGTTGCTTTAAGGTTCATAATTCTTTACCCGTTGTTTAGTTATTTTGGTCTAGGTATCGATATTTAATCAATTGGGATCGCTCTTTCTAACTGTCTTTTGCACGGTAAATTTAAAATAAATGGATTTTTTTTCGACATTTCTAAGTGTCTTTTTTTGAAACTCAACATGGACCAATTCTACTTCTGACCGACAGATACGTCAATAGACGATGGCTGAAAAGTCTGTTTTTCGAAAGTAGGGAAATTTGTCAAAAAACTCGAGAAACAAATTGATTCAAACAATTGTCAGGTTTGCCTTCCTCGTGCCAAATTGAAGGTACGAACACTGAGTCACATGCAACATTCACTTGAGTGCACAATTGGTCAAGAGGATGGACAACTACCCAAAATAGAACCTACTCCACTCCCAAGAATTGAAAAAGAACTTTCCTTTTAATTAACACTTGCAAGCAATTAAATTGACAACTCAAGTTGGTCAATGGGCCTTTCTTACCTCTCTCCTAAAACAGATGAAACCTTACTTCCACATCCGAGTTTTCATTAGATTTCTCAATTAATTTTAAAAAAGTGTATCATTGCAGATCAGCTTAAAAATAAAGAAAACAAAAGACAGGTCGGTCATTTCCAAATATGACTTCCAAGCGTTAAGTTACGAATTTTCAGAATCCCAAATAAGAATCCTTTAAGCGCAGCCAATGAAACAGAAAAAACCTGCAACCTTTGAGCTTTGTAACACATAATTTGTTTTTTGGTGTCTTGTGTACATCGAGAAGTTGGAAAATGGGTCAAACTTTTGTGTCAGGGTTCAATTTTGGGAGCTGTATTAGTAAAGTGACCTCCCAGTCATATGTACTGTGACCTTCCAATCAGCTGTTCGTTAAAGGATCGTATAGAGCACGGACTTTGATGCTTTGGTCAATCACGTCAACTGATGTCCAAAATTTTAGTCTCAGAGGCATTTGGGCTCACTAGTATAACAGTGTATGGCTCCGATACCTTTTCAGGCCTACAGATATTTGTGACGAACCAAATAAGCTCCTAACCGAAGCCGAAAGTAGTCCAAAAATTATACATACATAATTTATCTTCACATTTATATGGTTCATGTATTCAAAGGTAGGGAATCTCAATTTCAAAAACAAAACTGAAAAAAATAGTTTCAGAAGTTTTTGGACCAAAAAGTCAACGATTTTGTTGTCAAACTCTATTCATTACTTGCATGTCTCCTTTTGGTTTCGATAACATAAAGTTATCGAAATAACAAAAACATAAACCGATGTTCCGGCCAAGCGGCTTTTAGTCTTTCACTATTCATATCAGGCCTGGAAGAGTGTTTTATAACACATTTTAGCTTATCCAAACTTGTTGCCTACCTTCCCTCAAATTGTATGAAAATTATGGCGGCCCAAAAAGGCTCAGGTCCTCTGGTCTCTGAACCCTCTAAAAGACCATGATCTTTAAGCTTTGAACTGGCTTATGAAAGCTATTCTCTCAATGGGTCTTTTCTATTCCATCAACAGGCCGGTTATTTACAGATTAATATAGCCTATCCTTTCAAAAAGATCGTCGTCGGTAAAAAAAATTGAGATTCCGTTGATTTAACTTCAAACTTCCAATTCAATCGAAAAATGGAACTTCGTCCACTTAAATAAATGTAAAGCAGAAAAATCATCTTTTGCGGCAAAACCTGCTTTTACTGAAAAACTTGAGGACGATTTAAAACATTTTACGTAGACTCCGTATTTGATTTATAACTTCATGATTGAAGTGTTGGAATCACAATCTGCAAAAAATTAACCCTGTAGAAATTGTCCGTATAGTTACCTTTTCCGATATTCGTTCGCAACACGAATGACAGAAAAATCCCAGATGTCCACGATGGCGCAGATATTTCCGGATTACAAAGCCAAATTTCGAATTTGATTGAGCCTCAATTTCCCTCTAGAGAAACAAGTCCGGAATGTAAATGTAACAAACCTCAAACGAGTAAAGTAATATCAGAGGTGGGTCGGATTAAATTATTTTCTAATACATTAAGCTTTTCTTCAAAGGCATGGAAATCGATCGTTAATGGGTGACATTGTTTTTAATCAATGGGAAAGTCTATGAAAAAGAAATGGAATTGACATTTATTTACATTGACCGACCAACCCCTAATTTGATTTGTTTTCACTTGGCCTGAAGAACTTTTTCAAGCCCCAACACAGGGTTACCACGAAAAAACTACTTCCTTGTCACTAAGCAATATTGAACTTTAATAAAGGACATTAAAACATGACCTGCAGTGTTGACCTTTTACAAAACTTTTATTAAAACGATTTAAAGCCAAAGGTGATGAACAAAAGGCTGATTTTGGAAAGATGTATCTTGGCCATCCTCCTTTTTTAAATGTTCCTTTTAGTCACCCTGATGCAAAAGTTCAGAAAAGAAAGGGCGTTCGACGACGAGTTCATCTGTGAGCACTTGAAAAGTAAGACTGGTTAAGAGGTTCTCTGGACTGGTTATGTTCGTGTGTGAGCAGTGCATATAAATAGTCATAAACAAGTTCTTAAGCAGGTAATCGCGGGAAAATCTGGGCTGGGTTAACACCTACTCTCTTCGATTGGATTGGGTCGATCAAGGAAAAGGACGTCAGATCCAAGGCAGAAAGCCTTAAGGGGGAGGGAAAGTGTTGGATTGAAACCAAGTTGGAGGAAATTAAAGCGTGACTCGCTTTTCCATTGAGAATCACAGCACTGGGTTGGCAGATATGAAATCAGTGTTCATTTTTGGTTCAAAGAGACTCGTCCGTTTTGGACTGTGTGAGTCACTTGTTTGCTTGAACCACCTGAGGATTTGTTATTAAACTGAATTGAGACTCATGTTAGATAATCAATGGAGGGATATTGCCACAGGCGCTAATTTTTACCCAAATGCCCTAATGTTCCCAAAGGCTTGTGAAAACAGAAAGAAAGCTCGTTAGGATCAGTAACTAATGTGATCCCATAGTTGGTTGACTAGTAATTCATGCGTATTTTTTTCTTTGACCGGGGATTAGGTACTAATGTTGCTTTGAGTTTCGAGCCCCGAAAGACTAGGGGGCATTTGGTTGGGATGGAAAGTAAATATCCTGTCAATAGTTCCTTCTTTGTGAGCTGAGCTCACTGTGTCATGTAATCTTACACACTTAGAGTTTCTGGTACTCTTTTTCAAGGCAATTTGGTTTGGCATTGTCAGCTTGCCTCTGAAGCATAGCCAGGGTAAAAATGGTCCCTACTCACAATTTAACATTGTAAGATTTCTTCAACATCAATTCATTTGAAACGTCCATCGATTTGGGACTAGGAATAGGGTTTTACATTCATATTCGAGTTATGTTTTTTAGCTTCAAACAAAGCAAATCTAAAAGTTCGTCCGGAATTGAAGAAAAATATCCATACAACCAACTCTATTTGGCCCAACTGAAATATCTTATTTTATGGCGTGAGGCCGGGGATTTCATAGTTCTTTCAGCTTTCAAATTCTGTTGCCTCTGATTCTTGGTTTCCCAGTTTCAGTTTAGATTCATCCGTTCAGTGGTCCTTGTAAAATATCCACTTGTGATCATAGAGCGAGGTTACTGTCTCTTACAATAATGGCCGGAATTATGACAACTGCTTTCTCTACTATTGTGAGGGAAATAAAACTCCCAGACCATCTTGCTCCGAATTCTGGTCGTCAAACTTTTATGGTTGCCCAGAGCTTGTAGACACGGGCCTTGAGGCTGAAAGAGCCAAACAGACTGAGATATCTTAAGTTGAAAGAGGAAGCAAAAAGTGGGAATTACGAGATATCCTCTCTTTTTCAGAGTTGTCTCATGCTCGTGATTGTTTTTCACCTCAAGACGTGGAAGATCTCCAGTGCCTTTCATTTATGACTGTGTTTTTAATCAGCCAGTTTGGTTCCTATTCACTATGGATATAGTGTCAAATGGTCCCGGACAGAATGTTCGGAGACTTCGGACCCTCAAACGGCGAAAAGAAGAGCGCGAAATGAACAAAGGCCAGGTAAGATGTTCTGCAAAATTTGCCATTACTCTTACTCAGTCAAAGGGGAAAACACGATCTATTTAGTTGGATAACAACTGTTACTACTAATATATAAAATTTTACAAGCTGTGAGAGTGATCGTCAGAAGTGCTTTCATCAGTGCTTGGTCGACTGGGCTTGCTCGTTCAATTAATTGACAAGTCTTTTGGCCTTCCTTGCCATTTTACAAGGAGTCTGCCCGTCTAGCTCCTCATAGTGTGGCTCAAAAGCCTGTGGTCGTTGCATTGATCTAGGGTGGAATACCTCGGGAAAAATATTGTGCCCTCGCTTGGATCAACATCCACTTTTATTAGGCCTCACAAGCGGTGCTCCAAAGTGTACCAGGTGATTTATAGCTCGAGTATTAGAGGTTCCATCGACGGAAGAGATGGCGAAACTTGGAATTTTTGGCGGTGTGTTCCTTGAGCTGAAAGAGGGAATGTTACGGGCGGAAAAGCTCATCCCAACATGTTTGGACCAAATTGCGTCGCTTGGAGGAAAAGTTTGGTATAAGACCTGGCTAAAGGTCAGAAAAGCCCTCAATATACGCTATTTCTGACCTGGACCAAGAATTGCAACTCTTTTGGAACTTCCACTAAAAGCCTGCCATTCGGTCATGGAAAGTAGATCCGACAAATGAGATAAAAGGCGGGAACGAGACTTAAAGCTCTTTTAGGTCAGAAATAATCCGTGCGCATGAAATAGCAATCCTTTCTACCTATTTCTAGAACGAAAATCTTCGTCGCCATTTGTTTTTCTATCTCGTCCTGTTGATTATAATTTTTACTGCTTGCCTGGACTTACTTTTAACTACCTTGCCACTTCGTATTTAAAATGGTACAACATCTTTTTAATTAGGAGCTCGAGATTGGTGCCTTTAACTCGACGCTCTACAAGTTCCTCGGCTTAAAAATTGCAGGCTCCCCAAAGGTCTACTTTAAAAACTTGTTTTTGTACAAATAGAGTTGTGCCAAGTTTTCATGCGCATCTACTCTCAGTGCCAGAATTATTTTTCTTTTTAAATAATGTCTTACGGATCAGTAACTTAGAGTTTTGTTCACTCGCATTTTGAAAGCCGCAAGAAACTTTGTACATATTTTGCATTGAGGTCATTCATTGTCATGAAGTCGTCTCCGCTCCTCTCATCTCCTCATCTCTGTTTGTTTCCTGGGTTATCAAACATTATTTTTCGATTGGCCTAAATATCTGCTCTCTCTTCTCATGGTATGTCACCGACTTTTTCCTGTGGTTTTCCTAAACCTCTGATTTTTTTATTTGGAAATGTCGGGGAGCAAAAAAAGAAGAAGAAAAGTCTGCTTTGCTTCATTCCACAAGAACCCACAAAATGAGCAATCTTTGCATTGAGATTACCAAGATCGTCGTAAAATTGACGAAGACGAACTTTGTTGCCCTACAGAGATGAGTTCAAGGTCTCTTCAAAGAGTGCTGTGGTTTTGACGAGTCATTAAGAAACCTCTCAGAACCCTTTATGGTCGGCTCCTTTTACCATGGTTTCGCTTTTCACCCCTTATTTGACTTCGAGATTTCCCACAAACTAATCAAGAGGAAATTGGGGTTCAATCACTCCAGAATGCTGTGGTTTCTTCTGGCTGTCTGTGTTGTTATCATGCAGTTACGAAGTTCGTCTTCATGGCCATTGATTCCATCGTCCAAGGTAATTGCCAATTGGTAATGAAATCTTGGTAACAAGAAAAAAAGCGAACGAACTGCACTGATCTTTTGAATTCCTCATGTTTATGAGCGTTCAGAATCGTTACTGAAGTCCTAAACTATAATTAAGGTTGTGGTATTTCTAACCCCGTGGGTTTGCACTTGCAAACCTTCTTTCGATTTGGGTGCTTGAAAATGCCTCTTCAACCATGAGCAGCTGCAAAAAGAGCAAGAAGGCTTGCAGCTGCGAAATCTGTGAGGAGTGCTCTTGGATCCAGCAAGGGAACAACCAACCTTCTGGTCTTGAGCGTTTCGTTTGAAGTCAACATCTGTTAGATGAGACTGATTATCGGCAGCGATGTTAAAAATAATCAAGTACTCCAAGGATTCCTGGCAAATCTTGGAGGCCTATCTCTGCTTTGGCTGAAAATCTGTACCTCTTGACATGACTTCTGTGGGTGCTAGTGCCTACTTTTGAACGTTCTTCCCACACATCACAATTGAGTGAGAGACACTCACATGCACTCTGACGACAGGTTGCTCCACAAGAACCCTAAGTACCCACAGTGAAGCGACATACCCGAACCGACTTGGAGGGCCTTGTCTTCGTGGGCGCTCACCTCCTCCTCAACTCAAGAGATCTGGCCCCCATGACTACTTTCAAACCAACTGAGAGAAGAGAAGCTCCCACTGTCGTCATCGTCCTCTTCTTCCTCCTCCTCCAAAGAGAACATATCGTCTACGTCCTCCACCTTCTTATCAACTCTATAGATGGCCGCTGCCGGAGCCTCTTGAACGACAGCCAGTGCTCAAATCTCAGTCTCAGGCTCTTCCTTCTACTTTGGAAGTGCTAGAAGCAGTGTTCATCTTGGTGCCGCAGTTCAGTGAATGCACACATGTGTGCTAGAAAAAGTGTCAAAATTCAGGCCGGAAGAAACAAATCTGGCATTTCCAAGTGAAATATGCCATTCAGGTGTTTGCAAGGATATTTGAGACATCCCCGTTCAGATTGAAAGTGAGCGAAGCCGAAAAGGGGTTCGGAGTAGAAGGATGTTCCATGTGTGGCCAAAACGAGTGCAACTTTTACGAGTGAGAGCGGTGCTTTAAGAAAATAAAGAGTGTTTTTAGGGGCTAGAGTATTTTGTGATCAAAGCTATGAGCCTCATGTCTACACAATGAGTCATTTGTTATCATCGAACACATCAAATTGTTCAACTTCGATTCGCAACTAACACTTTATCAAGTTAACCTACAGTATTGCAACAAGTTCGGTTCGGGTTGTTTATTTGAGGCAACAGTTCTGCACTGCAATTGATACGTTCGAGGAAGAGAATTTGGACGCCCACCAGCGTTTTAAAAATTCAACAGCAAGAGCCAAACAAGCCAGAAACGAAGTTGATCCCTTCTTAATTGGGAGAGTGCTTTGAGTGATAGAGAATGAGGTGATTCGATCTAATATAAGAAGAACTTCCTACGAGGGTGTCATGAATAGATTATACTTTGCTGGGAGCTCATAAATTTGATCCCGTTGATCCTCCTTCAAACACTCGTGATCCAAAAGGACCCTGTCTAGAATGTGATTTTTTATGTTATTTCTGCCAAGAGTTGAAAGAGGTCTGTCTCTTCCCTGACCATTTACGCTCTGCTTTATTGTTTTACACATAACTAGTTGTCGAAAAAGTGCAATTTCTTCGACCACAGTCTCATTGCCAAATTCCTTTTCACTCTGCAACATTATCGTTCAAGTCTGTGCGTGACGATTTTTGAATTTGTTGATTCAATGTGGTTTGGAAAAAACACCTCATCCTTTTAAACGTAAAAAGATCCTTTTTGGGTAGTTTCAATTGATTTGTTTTTTCCTCTTCAAATCTGTTAGTCTGTATTTTGGGGTGGCTGAGATCTAAGAGCACAAAAGAACTTGAGTCTAAGTCATGACTCGAGGCATGAATTGCCAATGGCATGGATCAAAAACAGCGTGATGAATCAATTTTTAAGGCACCGCTCGAGACATCCTTGACGAACAAGGGATTCATAATTGTTCATTAGCCCTGAATAGAGCCATGTCATTCTCGTGAAAACACCAAAAGAAAACCTCCAAGAGATCAAGATCGCTATCAATCGTGTTGGACATTTCTTCGGCAGTTCCAAGGTGTGACAAATTTGTTAGCCCGATACAAGTCCGGCTTTTTAGTTGATCCTTTTTCGGCCAAGGCGGTGCCAGTTTGACAGTGAATGTGCGCAACTCAGTGATTGCTAATGACCGGTGATTGTTAATGATAGCAAAGATGCCTGAAGTGAGGAGCGAAAGTGGTGAAAATAATGACGGTCTACTTTCCCCGCCATCTGTGACCAAGTCGAAAAAGAGGGTGACCATTGTTGAGGAGGACAAGGACATCACTTCCGGGGACAATGTAGATCATCAAGACGCCAATGCCCCGGACAATGATGAGAATGACCCCAATAATAATAACAATAAAAATGAGGATGATCATAATCAAACAAACTCAAAGCATCTCATCCCCATGGAAGGGGACAAAAGCGAGATCCTTTCGGCATTGGCCTCGAAAGTCAAGATCGACCTGAAGAGAAATCAAATCAAAGATTCCACTGGAACCGCCAAACTCACCGAGCCTTTGGAGAAGCGATTACCTAGCCCAGTTTACAAGGTCTGAAATCTTTTTCATCTCAACTTCATCTTCTAGTTTTATTTTAAGATTTGTAAGAGACTGACCTCGCTGCTCGAGGAGCCTCTTGAGTAGAGTGGACACGAATTAAGGACACAATTAATCATGTTTTCGTGACCCGTTCGTTCTTAACATGGGTATAGTCAGAAGATAGGCTCGCCTTTAACCTAAACTGAAATGCAGGGCGCATGCACAAAATCCGAGATAGAGAAGGGGGGCCTATTTATTGTTTGGACAAGGTCGGTCCTGTCAAGAGTTGACAAACGCCAGAGATTTAGCTCCAGGTAAAATGTTTGGAAGCGTTTCTCTTATATGTTATGATTACGAATGGCCCAGCAAAATCCTAGAGGAAACTTGAAGCATTCATTTTCTCCCGCACATTCCAAACTTGTTTGGTTTCTTCTGTAGGTTCTATTTGCACAAATATTTCCAAGGGTTTTAAAATCATATTTGGTTAATTCCTCTCTGAATGTGCTCAGAGGCAATTCCACAGGAACCATTTATCTTGATCATGCACAAAGAGCTGAATGTGTTGTAGAATTCTATTTTTTCCTTCCGGGAACCTTGAACACTCATCAGCAAACGTTGATTGTTATCTGACTATAAAAAGAGAGAGAGAAAGAGGCAAGGATTTCATTTCTCGAGATGCCTTCTCATTGTCAAATTTCAAAATGACCATTTTTTGTGTTCGAACCGTGGCTTCTAAATTTCATTTCAAGCAATTTTGAGCTCACATCGTCCATTGTGCGTCGCTACCAGCTCATATGTAAAACCACGTCAAAACTTATTTTTAGGAATACCGTCTAGTATCATTATGATCAGGAAATAGCAAATGTTTCGTATATATCAAAGTGGTCAGGAATGTACGATGCATTTGGTTGGCCATTCATCTATTCTAATTCTGAAACCAAGCCAGGCTTGTTTCTCCTCTCCTAGAAGCCAATGGCAACTTCTACAGGCAAAGATTACACCCAACATTTCCGGCTTTAAGGCGCTGCAAATGGTTTGCCGAACGGGATAATTTGGGCTCAAAGTAGCGGGAGAATCCAGCCTTACAATTGGCGTGCTACAATGAACACTTGGTTGCTCACCGGGAAAGTAAAATTACACGTTATAAATGCAATTAGCAATTAGAAGAGGAGAGGAATTTCACTTTTTCATGGCGAGATGAAACAGTTCCAATCTTAGGCGCCGTTTCACAAACGGGACCATGTTGACTTCCAATTTGAGAAGGAGAGCAAAGATGTATTCAACCTTGATATTGGGCTGATTTCTAGACTTGGTTTTGAATCTGCCCAATTCTTGCAATATTCTAAGGTAGTAACGAAGGTTATTCGTGATTTTACTTTGCTTATTTTGGTCTTGCGAATAAAATGACTTTAAGCATCTTTCAGTCTTTTAGCTCGGGCGTTTCAAAGGCGCATTAAAACCGTTTAATTCAAGACCTTGTGCTGGAGGGGATCAATAGTTGACCATGAAGTCCAACCAATTCAATCGCCATATCCCATAACCATTTAACATTTCCAATTAAACATGCTAGCAGGAGCTCATTATCGCGTCATTCCCCTATGAATAACACTGCTATTAGTAAAAATCTGATTACGAAAGATGAAAAAAATGAATTGGAAATTATGTATTTGTTCCGATTTTTGAGGCAATCAAGCCTGTTCAATATTCGACACGCAAATGCCATAGCTTGGTCAATCAACCCTTTGATGGCCAATTTTTGGTGGTTGTAAATGACATTTTCCCGGCTTTCTTATGCCAAAAAATGGTTTGATACTCATTTTATTTAATTTCTAGACAAACAATTTTCATTTCCAAACGTCAAAAAAGCTTGAAATTCTTAAAAAGTTAAACCATCTTAACTTGATTGTGTTAAACCTGTTCTTTGTTGTCGTGTCCTGTATTTCAACTTAACTGGCAGGTGTTTGTTAGATTGTTTGTATCATAAAGCTCCTTTCGAGGAAAAGTTTTGATTAGGGAAGTTCTAAAACACACTTCATTACGGTGGCTTCCATTCTTATTTCTCTCAACAAAAATCCCTTAAGGTAACGTAATACATTTCAGGAAAGTGTTTTGAACTCCTTTATCTCAGGCAACTGAGGGACATGCATCCCAGTTCATTTCTGGAACGGGTTAAGTCTGCTGAAACTGGAAATTCCACGGTCTGCGACTTTTATGTCCTTCCATCTAAACTTGGAGCACGATCCACTCGAATGGAGGGAACAAAGGGCCGAACTGTCAGCAAAAATAAGGGATAAATTTTGGATTTCCTTTGAGACGAGATGATTTGCTTTGAGATGGTCGTCCTCGAAGGAGTTGGACCCTCTCAAAAAGGTGAAGTTTTTTCTTAATCTTCTAGAAACTTGTTGGTTTTGATCGAATGTCCTCCCTGCCTTTTGTTCAATTCATTAACAGTATTGGTGGCTTAAACGAAATGTACCTTTTCGTGTCCTCGCACTAAGTCGTTGCAATGGAAAGATAAGGTCAAATCGTTATGTTCTTTTCTACCCGATAAGACTTGGTTGTCCAAACCAAAGTTTGATATCAGTTCAAATCTAATGAGTCGGACAAAGCCGAGATAAAAAGAAGTTAAACAATGGCCAAATTGAATGCAGCCGGAATTTCCGCTCAAAGCACTTGAAACCAAGAACAAAAAACCAACCTCCGAGCTTAAGGAGGGTCCATCTTAGGTTCTAAGTGGACTGAGTCCATACTTGCATCGATAGTTCGATGCTTTTCGTGATTGACCTTGTGCCCTTTGTTGAAGAAGAGAGACCTTGATCAGACCTGTCAATTCATCCGCCTTTGGTACACGCACTCACACACATTGTGGAGTGATAAAATAAATAGCGGATTCATATCTGTCATTCATCTACTAGATTGCGGACAAGACAAGGATGATGTTCTTAGAACGACAGATTCTTCTTGGCCCTCACATAAAATATTGTGTTGCCGACAACGAAGACGATAAGTCCGAAACCATTGGCCAAAACACTAATCCATTCGACATGGAGTTCTTTCTACGATTCAATGCGAGCACATCGATAAACCAGAAAATTACCCAGATAACTGAGGGTTCAGTGGAAGAATGCGCCTATAAATTTGGACGAATACGAGCATATGTTATCTTTTTGGGCGATAAAGAATGCACACTGATCATAAAAATAATACGAATTACGATGATTGTAAACCCTTCAGAGCTCGGGAGATTTGAAACATATCGGAACTCGTGCTGAACCTGATGTTTAACCACAGAATGCTTTATGGATTTGGCTGCCTGTTAATGGATCAGTTCGAGACCAATGGCTAGCCGGCTAACTCAATGTTGATAAATCAATCATTCTTTACGAAGGAAACGAGTTTTATCGTCGACGAAGAGTGATACCTGCTGTCTGAACATGGGTTGAACCGTAAACATACGGTATTTTTGCTCAAGTTCAACCGCTTTTGTTCCCGCCAGAACAAATATGCCATTGTCGCATTTTGTTCCTTTGGATGTTCTCGCCAAGATTGATTCGTTCTGCGGAGAATTGGCCGGTAAAATTGTGTCGTGGAGGCTTTTTTGAGACATGGTTGGAGGGTTGACAGAAACAGAGGAAGAAAGAGAGTGAAAAAATGGAAGAAACCGGTTGGACGGAACTGACTTTCAGGATTGACGGCTTAAACTTGCTGAGGAATTCTCTAAGACTGCAAGATGACAAGTCAACAAATTAATCCCCGGAGCTGGGCAGAGATCGAACTGATCGAAATTGTTGCCGGAAACTTCGACGATGTTTCAATTAGCGTTTCAATTTGCTCAGGCTTGAATTACCCCCATGTTTTCGAGGTAATCAACGGTTAGGTGATCGGATATCGAATCACAGGTGTTACTCAATCGATTGCCTTCTAGAATCAGTTTGTGTCGATCGGAATCTGTGCTACACTGCGAAGAAGAATGTCTTGAGATTGCATCACGGCCTCCTTGCCACTACTACCTTATCTCCAAGTGTGTCCGTTTGCAGGTTTAAATTTAGGACCGAAGATATGGCTGGAGAATGGCGAATGCTGCCTCCCACTACCTATTATTATTATGATTAGTTCTCCCTTCTCGTGATGTAGCAAGGCTCTCAATTGGTTTCCTTCAATTCGCATTAAGAAAAAGGGGGAAAATTGCAGGGTGATTACTTCACTCTGTAGGCTGTTATTTGAGCTCCAGATGCATTCCCAGAATTGTAAATGAAGATAGAGATCCAAATTTCAAAGATTGCGTGCATTCTCGCAGTACCTTCTTCCCTGAGGGATGCTCATTCTACACGAGGGCTTCAAGAAAAAGGTTCGTGAAGTCCATCATCCTTAGAGAAATTTGGAATGGGCTTCGAACGACGAGCGAAACTGCATGTGCTTTATGCACACCAAAGAAACTTAAAAGAAGCGGAGATGAAAGAGCTGCTGTTCAAATACCTGACCACACTCTCATAATTGCAGCGATGATGTGGAAAAAAAATCCTCGTCATTTTTCCTCACTCTCCCATCCACACTTTCTACTTTTGAGGACACGGCTTTTCTCTCAACTGTCGGGGAAGAAAGGAAGGAAGGAAGGAAGAGATGGCAAAGGGAGAAAAAAAAGTTTTTTAAACTAAAAACCTCGCCACTTAAAGCTCACATTGATCGAGATCTCCGAGATCTAAAAACCTGGCACACAAAATGAGAATGCCTGAAATTCGAGATAGGATGTATGTGGAAGAAAAATCCAAGGTCGTCGAGTGGCCACAAGGGCGCTTGAAATGGACACATTTCAAAAGTTCGCAGAGATAAAAGGAAGTTCGTCACTAAAGATGACAATTTGTGCTCTTCAATTGGCCCATACATTGCCTTTTGGACCCAAAGAAGAGGGCGCCCAAGATATTCAATGGGCGGAAAGTGGCAATCAAAACTTGATCGAGTCTGTTTGACTTTTGGCGGGCTCGGATCAAGGATACGAACAAAATTGGCGTTCAATCGCTCTTTTTCGAGATCTCTTGGAGAAAATGATGGATGGATGGATTTCCTGCTTGTTTTTCTGTGCTTGAGATTGCCTCTGATCACAGATGCCAAACATGCCATTGAATTTGCTTCCAGATCAATCCAAGATTGATTTATTGCCAATGTTGGTGACTTCCCCTCAGTTCAACTCGATCTTGCCAAGTTACCAAACCGAGCAATATTCTCGTCAAGTTGAGCGACAATGAATGAATAAATAAATAAATGCAATACACTCAAACGTCCCTTCCTTCAAATTTGAAGACGTACTTTAAAGGATCGAGGTTGGTTGTTGATCCAGTGACGAATTGAAAAATCCATGGCGAGTGTTTCATGGCATTGCCGAAATAAACTGCACATATTCAATTTCAAAGCTTCGCGAATGCCCCAAGGCTGGAAAAGGAATGATAATCTCAAGTTCCAATAGACTATGAAATTGCTTCATTGGACACAAAAGGCAGGAAATTGCTCTTTTGTGTGTTCTCATTTTCTTTCGGAGATATTGAATATGTCTCTCGCTCTTCGAACAAACGCCCTTGCCATCGAGCATCCAAGAAAGAAAGTGAAAAAACGAACAAATGAGGCGGAACCAAGCATCGTTTCGCAGAAACAAATTGCGACGAGAATCAACAACGAATCTCTAACGAGTTCATCAGGGTAGAGTTTCAATCCTCTTACTGACCTAACGCACCTTTTGAAATTCCACCTAGTCGCCTACATCCAAGTGTCCTTGTGCATTTCCGAGAAATGGGTGGTTGACACCCACTGTCCCACTTTCCCGCTCTAAAAGAACGAGACCACTCTCAAGTCCTCTCAATCTGAAATGGGATGAACCAAGCAAAGTTGTACTTCATTGTTATAGTTTTTCATTTGCAATTTGTTTCAGGTGAAATTGGAACGAGTTCTTGGAGTGACCGTCACCACAAATGCCGGGCTCACTTGTTCACCTTCCAGTGGGGTTGTGGCTTATCCTGCAGGGTAAGAAAAGACATCTTATTTTTGCGGTTTTCCTTGGGAGATGGTATTACCAATAACGGTGGTTGCTCTTGCCTCTTGGTTGTGTTAGTTTGAAAAGATGCACGAGAATCCTGTAATTGGTTGCCAGCTCATAAAGTTCGTTCATTCTTGGGCAAGATTCGACCGTCATGGAAATTGCTCTGAACTTTCAACCCCAAAAGCATGGATTGGGCCAAATGTCGTAATAATGTTTCATGTGATTTCGTGACCTGCATCCATTCCACGATCCCACAGAAAGAGATGAGAGACAAGGGGAACAGTACAGTAGGTAGGAACCGATCGTTCTTAAGCGAGCGTGCGACTGGGTTGGTTGGAGCAATTCGTGCAAAAAAGGCGTCATAATCAGTCATGCTGCAGATGGATCCACATCCGAGAATGAGGATATTTACACTTTTAGACCCCTCTCTACCCTCCGAAAAAGCATATTCTCATAC
>CM021321.1:4250710-4325654 GCA_010645155.1 Tigriopus japonicus
TTGATGCCTTTCCATATTTCTAAATATTCTTCAGTTCTATATAAGGTTTGATGCGTACATTTCGGTAAAATGGATGGCCTTATGCTTACGATTCTGCACAGAATACGATTTTACATTCAATTAGAATTTGGCTAGTACATTAGAATTGATGCGCCCAATCTGCCTTTATCTATTGATTAAGACAATCAGTCTTGTCAACGGTTGTAGCTAATACATATTCATACAAATTCATAATGCTAATCAAAGAACCTACCCAAGATGAAAAACGTCTCTGATCTCTTCTTTATGCCAAACTAAAACTTCTTCAAGTCCATCCACTATCATTAAAATCAATCGCTAAAGCCCACAGGGAAAAGAGCTAGAATTTTTGGTCATTCGAGTGCAGTTCGGACTTGATGGGTCGAATCTCAATGAATTCAAGTGGGCTTGATTTCAGTTGGCAATTGTGAAGGACTTCTACCCACTCAAAAAGTTAATCAACGAAAGAGCGGCAAATAATTCATTGAACATTTGCGATCAGTTCTGGCACCAATGCTATTGAAACACTTTGTAAGTCCAGTAACTCATTTTTGTTCGGTTTTTATCGTTGTCAACGTGAATTATAACAATTAAAAAGAAGATACGAAGTAAAGGAAATTCAATTTTCGAAATGATAATTGTCATTCGTATTTAAACTGAAGTAAGTCTTGATCACGGAAAAACAGATCCTCATTAGACGTGTCTCACAGACTTTTTTCCTTCCTTTCCGAGTGACGTTGGACAATTTCGAGATTTCTCTTTGGAATGAAATATGCCTATTCATTCATTAAAGAACGATCTCGTGAAAGATGAATGGAAAGATTGATTGATCAAACATTGAAATTGGAAGAACCTCGCGAGATATATCGTTTATTGAGTTGTGCTTGGGACCAAACTTTTCCTTATACGTAAGAGATACAAACAAACATCAAAGAGGTTTTGTTTTCTGAACTAAAGAATTCTGACGTTTTCTGTAGATGTAGTTACCATCTCCACAATTGCACGGTGCAACCAAATGGACCAGAAAAGCAAATAAAAGAGATTTAGTTAGAAAAAGTTATTGTTCAGTTTTGTGGAGATTCTCTTTCTTGGTTACCTTTATTTGAATCTCTAAAAAGACGTACCCACGATCAGCTTGTCAATAGGATTTGAGCAGATGACCATTTGTAACCTCACTTTTTCAAGTCGCGAATTGGGCGGAAATCAAAAGAAAGAAGTATCATGTAATATCTTGCTCATGAAACATCTTTTATGTGGGGAGTTATTGCGCCGCCAAAAATATGGCTGCCGTAAAACACCGAGATTTCAAAGTTACGTTACATTGCAAGTAATGAAGTGTCAGCTCTCCCGAAAATGGCATTTACCACACTGGCACTCGTCGCTGAATGAGGAACCAAAATGTGATCAATGGCCCTTGGAAGTCCCAAAGACATACATTTTGCGAATACGTGCAACATCTTGGCACTCTGGTTGAAGCACTTCCCAAGCTTTAACAAAGAAACAGGTCTGAATTGAGACCGAATTCGTTCCTAAGTATTTATTCTTATTGTTGAAAAAAGACCCACCAGATACGCTAAAAGTTTTGTGAACGAGATTCTGCGTTAAAAAGGGTGCCATTTATAAATTTCACGCCCTTCAGATGTTTTGGACACTTGATGTGTACTGTGGAATTTTTTACTTTCATAATTAGGATGTATTCTGTCCCCCTAATCTCTTATCCATCAGAAGACTAGAAGTGATAGTAGTAGTACTCATTGCTGACTCTCCAAAGTCCCCTTTTAAGTCATGCGAGACTGAAGCAACAATTCCAAATTGTGATAGAAACGGTGATGCATTTTGACACGAAAATATTCCTCAATCAGCTACCATCTTCTCATTATGTTTAATAGCACCATAGATATCTAGACTGGTGGATGTCGTACGATCGGCCGTTGGTTGGGAAAATAGTACAATGATCTGTCTCCTGGGAATTGTTCACAAATCGGGTTTATTGTACTGCTTTGTCGCCATCAACTAAACCAGGGGTCGGCAACCATTTTTGGGTCAAGGCCCACAAATTTGTTTACATGTTGTAGGGGCCCACCGAACAGACGTTGGTAGGTTTAGGGGCCTATTAACTAACGATCAAAGAGCTTTGGGCAAATGAGTACAGTACTATGGATGCCTCGCAGGCACACTATTTTGGACTTACCCATAGCTCCTGGGCCCACTTAAGCCCACCCTTGGGCCCACATGTGGGCTGCGGGCCACCGGTTGCCTACCCCTGAACTAAGCGGTCGTCCTCCATCCAGAATTCTAGAAATCTATGACGCCACCAATATTTTGTTAATTTACGAGAAATTTGTTTTTCGAAGTCTGTTTTTTTAATTAGATATATTTATTTCGTCTAAATCGTCAAAATTGAGGGAGTCGTTGTTGTCGAACATATTTTTACTTTCTAGCAAGCAGATTTAACTTTTTGCTTTCGGGAGAATTTGCAATCTTTGTGAGGAATCGGGGCCCAAAGAGATTAATGTTAATGAGTTTGTCGACAGTAGATACATTTTCCAATGCAATAGATAAAACATTACTTTTGTGATAAAATGGGCGAATTAGTATGCCTTTTGTTACTTAAACTCTGAGTTCAAATATCTTGGTTTTGGTTAAGGACCATTTTCATTTTGATTCGTCACTCCTGCAGAGTCCATTTACTTATTGAGAAGAAGTTAGATTGAACGTCTGACGTTCCCAAATGTTGAAATATTAAATGGTAACATGAAGCTTGCCCGAATATAATGTTTGCAAGTGTGGCAGAAGATTATTTTGTTTTGGTGGGTGTTGTAGAATAAGGAATCCCCATGTCAAGCCCTGATCAACCAAATGATGTTTTCATGTAAATACTTTGTGTGGGCTTCATTGTAAACCATGCAAACAGTTTAGAGCAAAATTAGCAAGCCGAGCAACTCGCTAGAGATTCTGCCTTCTGTTTTTTAATGGGTTGAGCGCCAAAGGCAACAGAGCAGCTGCTACAAATGAAATGAGCGCTGTAGTTTGTAATTTGCAGGCGTTTTGGTCCTCTCACACAGTTTTATTGGTGCCCTTAATGGCATTGTAATTTGTGACAGAACCAAATTCGTATCAACCCGCTCGCCTCAGTCTTTTTTTCCAATTCATGCATGCCAAAAGGGTATTTATTCCCTGGTAGAAAGAGAAGTACAGTAGTGGTAGTAGAACTGGGCAATTTGCCAAGGACACGCTAAATCAAACATAAAATACCCAAGGCCCATGGTTCGTTTGTCCATTCGATAGCTTTTCTGTACTGTTGGCTATTTTTGCATTCGCGAGTCCAACCAAACCAGCCTTTTAAGGACCTGCCTGAAAGCGTCGAATGCAGGGGAGTGCACCTCTTTCGAGTAAAAGTCGTAACATTAGAAAATCATGGGGTAGTTCAGAAGCTTCTCCAGCTGGTCGAAAAACCCTGCCAAACATTGACTGTGTGTGTCTCATGTGAGAATCATTGGGTTTGGCCCTCTTCTCTCACCACCACCATGTGTTTTTTTTCCTGTGAGGATGTTTTATGAGTTTGGGTTGAGTGGGCGAACTACTACATACGTACAACACACACAAACACTCATAGCATTCTACTACTATGCTGAAGAGTGAGCAGGCATGCTTGGCAATGTTGTCTCCGCTCTGTTTGTTACAGTGTTTCATTTACTCATGTGTTGACTCAAGAATGCCCAGAGAGTCTTAAGAGCCATCGTAATATCTTTAGATTAGACGTCACGAGACTCCCCTTGATGTTGTCGTTTGGGAGCAGTTTTTTTTATTCGGGGTTCAACCGAATTGTTATTGGAATCCAGTTTGGCAGGAAAACACAAGGGAGCCTTTTTGTCTCAAATTCTTACGAACTCCAAGACCATAGATTTGAATGAAATAAGGTAAATCCTTTTTTTTAAACGCTCTTACCTATTCATTTTTCTGACACTTAAATGTTAGCCGTTTTAATAGCGTGAAATTTTAGGAGAATGTATGCAATATTTTTTGGGCCTCCTGTTGTGCACAATGATCTTTTGTGCGTTTGGTCAAAAATTCGACCGTGGGTTTGAACGCAAATGGCGTTTCTTGTGGGTGGTTGAATAGGGCAAACGTGACAAGTTCAAGGCTTGATATTCTTCTCTCTCTTTTATGTAGGATTGAAAGCTGGTTGGCAAGTAAAGCAGGTCCTTTTAAATGGACTCGACCACCCCCACCATGCCAAATGTTTGTCGCATTTTACTCAAGTTCTCCGAGTGGTCTTAAAATACCCCGAGTGTTTTGCTCAAAACACAGCTAAAAAGGGACTTTGAAAAACAGATGATCATCTGACTACGTGTTTGACAATGGAAAATAAGAAGGCTCCAAGGCTTCCCGTTCATGTGGGAAGTGTACCAAAATTAGTAATCATTACCACCAATCCTTGGCCTGACCGTGAGGTGACCTTTGAAGATGCGATCATAAATTGTACTGAAGATAGACATGTTGAGCGAGTGAACAGATGAGAGGCATATTAATGCAGCATATTTGCAGATGGTTTCGTTAATCCAACCATTTATTACCTTCCTGTCTCATTTAGGATTGGCGAAGTACAATACTTCATCCCACTCTCTGTCATTAATTATCTTTTAACTCGCAAATAAACCGAGAAACGAAAATTGCATAAACACGTCTAATTTTCGGAGTAAAAAGAGTTGGAAGTTTTCATACACAATACACTCCAAAGGAATTTGTTTGAACAAAATGATCGTTTCAAGCAATATGGAAGTCTTCAGTTAGGTGAAGAAAGTCTTAGGAGTCAATTAAAACTAAAAAGTGGAAAACTAGAGGGGAAAGTAGCAAGCTCCTGTTGTGGACTCCCATCTTTTAATGCCAATTTACCTTTATAGGAACGACTTAGTTGACCCTAATACTGGAATTCCAGCAAAGACTTAAGCCTAGAATGGAGCAACTTTTATATAGAGTTTCATAATTTAAAAATCATGACGATACTTGTGATAGTGGGTCAGATTTCAGGATGCGTCGTGGTTGGTAGAGGTACCTACAATGAGAGAGGTCTAAGGTTAGATTCTCTTCCCCGACCTTTCTCAAGGAACCCCTTAGACGGTTAATCACACCAAGCCCTCCGAAACATCTCTTCGAAACGTTTTGAGCTGATTTCGCTGTTTCTGACTTAAATTATTGTTTTATTGTTACTATTATTGTTATTTTACTCCCTGAGCAACCCCATCCGCAGGCTGATTGAGGAACTAGCACTAAAAGATTTTTTTATCTATAAATCTTTGCTGTTTATTCTAGATGCACGGTTGTCCTGTACAATCCCCGCAAGAACCGCCAAAGTCATCTCACCAACATCTCTCGAAAGACCATCACATCTTTGGCGTTTTCCGAAGATGGGCGTTATCTCGTCACTGGAGAGTGCGGCCATCTTCCCTCTGTGCGGGTTTGGGACATCCAGGAGAAGCAATTGGTGGCAGAGTTCCCAGGGCACAAATTCGGCATTAACGTAGTGGTAAGTTCTTCAAGCAAAGCGGGCTTTATTGGAACTTGATGTTTGGCTTGGCATGATAGAACAGTGAATATAGAATTGTGTTGTTACTTTTGAAGGCAATTTACTAGACAAGCCAAAAGCTAACATAACAATGAAAACATACCTAATTTCTGGCAATGCGCGCTCGAACGAGATGAATGTGAACTATTCTAAATGTAGAGCAAAACTTGCATGGTACGAAAGCCGATGGTTGAAAGAATGGACGTAATTGTGATGGGAAGTTGGAGGTTTTTTTTAAGAAATTGGCTCATAGCTGATTGTTATTATCCTAATGGCTGCCTGGGTTCAAATGTCATGTAAGAGCAAGCCTGCTACAGGGTTGACAGTATGTTTCGAATGACACAAACGATTGGATAAAATCCAGATGTGATTGTCATTTCTAGATTGGCAGCGACGTTCTTTTGGAAATTGTTTGCTCCGCCCTTGAGACTGTCGGAGATTCGAAAAAGTTGATCATTTTTAAGTGTTAAAGGCTAAAAACTTGAACTAAGTTAATTTCTTACCTCAAAAAGTGAAGTAGAAGAAAAGAAGCAGCTTTCAGTTTTGTCTCTGATTGATTAAACAAATGATCAAAAAATGTTCAACCCAATCGCAAAAAGTTTTTTTTTCTGAAAATTGGTCTCTAAATATGTGCACAACTCTTTAGAACCAAAGAGACTTTTCTATCACGAATGGCATGTGTTTCAATGTTCGTTCCATAACTGGATAGAGTCTCTTTCTCTCTCTGACGAGGTTGTTTAGAACAAAAAAGTGTGCTGACAATTATCATGATTAATTCTGAAAAACGCGTGTATCTCTTAAGAGAAGACGTTTTCACGACACCAACAGCTGTTTTAGATATGAAAAGATGAAAAAAAAAAGAAATTTCCCTTTTTGTAACCACTCGGCTAGCCATCCATTCTTTTGGAGAGTGACAAAGAGTACGCCCACTTGGATTCATAAATCCCACTTTTTGGCACCCAACCCATTGTTGTCGAAAGTGCTCTCCATGTTAACCACGTTGTATGTGTGTACATGATTAGTTGCCCTCGACCATGCTTCAAATCATGAATCAATTCCGAGAACAACATCATCATCAACATCAACAACATTTGGGATGGTCTCTGCCAAATCATCTTGCTCTCACATCGTTAACCGCTTCTGGTCCAGAATATTCCAAGTACACATAGTTCATGATGCCAATGCCACACCCATAATTGTGAGCCCTGGAATAAAAACACGAGAAGAGGGGAAAAATACACAAGTTTGGCGCACATCTGGTGGTCATTTCATTCATTAGGATGTCGTTAGAGAGCCACTATCACGAAATGGAGCTGACAAACCTTCAAAAAACTCCTACAACAACTACATCGTTTGGCGTACGTGTTCAATCCATCCATACAATGGTCGTAGTGGCGATGATGATGATGTTGAAGATGACACCCACGTTTCTCACAATATGCCTCTTTTTGATTGGTTGTAATCCCCGAGTGGCCACCAAGACCACTTTTTTTTACCTCATCTGCTATTCCTTGAATACGACCAAAAAAGGTCTCTAAATCCCTCCCATGGACACAACCCGAGTACGTAGTACACTCTCAAGACGAATCAAACGTCAGTCAGTTGTCGTAGACAGACTCGATCTCTGGATACAATTTGCAGAATCTTCAAGGAGCTGCATTGACGATTCTGAAAATGGAGAATGGAAGTGCAAGTAGGCCCCTTTTATGGTTAAGTATGCAGGACGCTTTGCCACCCAGAAGATTACTTCAAACTCCTCGACTTTGCCAAAATGACAAGGCTGCTTTGACTCTTGGGCAGAAAATCGTGAGTCAATTAAAACCACTTCCGTATAAGAGGAGGTTGTACGTACAGGAGTAGCTCTAAAAGTCTGACCCAATTCACCAAGTGTAGCTCGAAAAAACAAAACTGATTGGGGGACCATCTCTTTGGGTAGTTTTTAGGGGGTTTGTGAATCCATTAGTGGGGAAGATATACTCACTTCATCGAGCTATTAGATAGTTTTGTCCTGGCTTCCTGGCTCATAAATTCCAAACCTTTTGACCAAGCTGACTGACATTGATCGGTCCGTTTGTGGAGAATTGGGAGTACTTGGGGATTCCTCGAACTAAGACTTCATTCCAAGGGTTGAGTTCGTGTCCAAGTGTGAAGTGAAGTCCATCCACAAATAACGGGCTCTATCAAACAAATAGCTGAGACTATACATGTCTTGTCTTCACGTTTGAAGGCATTTCTTAAATTGGTTGTCAGCACAAAGTGGGATGAATAGAGGAGGTCCTATGAATGTGTGTGCATTTCCGCAATGTGGTAATTTGACTTCTTCCAAACTTTCAACCCAAAGTGCATACATATATACATAGCATGAGATGAGTCCATTTTGATCTGAAACCTGAAGCTGGATGCTTTCACCACGTGGGCTTCAAATGCATGCATGATGCAGAAAGCTAGTGATTGGTTTACAAAATATCAGTTGAAATTTTTGCCATACTTTGAGAACTTTCGAAATCTGAGCGCTTGAAAGAACTTAGTTGTCGGTGCTAATTGTTCTTAACTACAAGAGATGATTTTCTTATTTTGATTATTACCCACATTTTGAACTTGTCTAATACCAATAACATTTGACCTTTTTCCATAACAAGTTGACGGAAGCAAGTAATGCCAAAAATATTCAATCTAACCCCAATTCTAAAACACATTGCAAAAAGCCCAGGTTTAAACGAATGTTCGGGAAGCTATTTTTCCCTGATCAACTTGTCCGAATTAAATTTTCTTAAAAAAGAAGAAATTAAATATAGAATGAAGATTGTTTCCCATTATTTGCCGGTTCAAGCCTAGGAAGGTTTTCTTTTGAACCATTTATTGATATTGAAATAACATGTACTTGACTTCATATCGCGTGAATAAAAAACAGACGAATAATAAATCGAATAATGCTGAATTTTGCGCTAAAAATCACGGTCGTTTTTCTTTGAAATTTCAGTCCTTTGCTCCGAATAACAAGTATGTAGTGTCCGTGGGATCCCAACATGACATGATTGTCAATGTTTGGGATTGGAAAAACAACGTGAAAGTGGCCTCCAACAAGGTCTCAACCAAAGTCAAAGCCATCTCGTTCGCCGAAAATGGCAACTACTTCGTCACCGCCGGCAATCGCCATGTCAAGTTCTGGTAAGATTTATTAGCAACTATCAAAACAGCCTTTTGGGCACTCAAAATTAATAAGCAATGCTTTCTGCAGGTACTTGGAGTATTCTCGCTCGAAATACAAGGAACCTGTGCCTTTAATGGGTCGCTCGGCCATTTTGGGCGAGCAACGCAACAACTATTTCTGTGATGTAGCCTGTGGGCGTGGCGAGATGGGCGACTCCACCTACGCCATCACCAAATCCGGCCTTCTTTGCGAGTTCAACAACCGCAGACTTTTGGACAAATGGGTGGAATTGCGGGTAAGAAAACTTGTTAGGCTCTAGTTACAGCAAGAAGCACTGAATTGCCTGGAGTGGGAGGCTAACACGAAGAATTATGATTTATGATTTCCAGTACGCTCTTCTACAAATGAGACCTTGCTTTGATTGGGTCGACTTAGTATTTCTATTTTCAGCTCAATCAATGGGCGGAGTGAAAAGTTATGCCTTCTCAAACTGATGTACTGAAGTGGGCATAGAATGAATGAATTTGCCCTTAAGCGGTAAAACAATTACCAAAACTTTTTTGAAAGTTAAAATGCGTATTCTTGTCAACATAGGCATGGCCCTGATTGCCAAAGATCGTAATTAAACTTCATTCTCCTGGAAATCATCATACTCGCCGTTAGCCTCCCACTCCAGGAAATTCAGTGCTTTTTGATTAGGGTCAAATAGTAAGTGAAGTAGTGGGAGAAAAATCTACTTTCCAACTAGCTGTCAAGAGCTTTCGACACCTCTTCTTGGGTGGTGGATTATTCAAATGGCGTCCCATTTGCATTTGAATGTACTTTGTGTTCCGCTCAGACCCTTTTTTTCTCTCTCTCTCTTTCCTTCTTTGCAAACTCATGTTGTCATGTCAATGGCACCTTCTACCTTTCAGACGGAAAATGCCAATTGTCTGAGTGTTGGCGAGGATTTCATCTTCATTGGTTGTGCCGATGGGATCGTCCGATGTTTCTCTCCCCATACATTGCAATTCATCACCACCCTACCTCGAACCCATTACCTTGGGTAAGTGACCAACTGACTGATTGAATGAATGTGCCATATTGCATGATTAGGGGTGCAGATTTCTGGCAAGTAAAATTAGCTTTGCAAGCCCCAAAATGGGAAATTTAGGGAAGGTAAATGGTAAATTTAAATGTGTCATTGATGGACCAACTCACAAGTTGTCTTCCCGTCTTTTTTCATTCCAGAATCAAATAGAAATAAATGACAATACGTGGTCAGAATTATGCTGGTCTTGTTTTTATGCTGTAAAATTATGGCTGCATTTTTAGGTCTGAAAACTAACGCCTTCAGAAAATTTGGGTTTTGATTTTTGGTTTGTAATGAAAAACTTTTAGAAAATTAGAAGTTTCTTTGGGGCTATAACCTCTTTATGTTTTGGTAGAAATCTGCACCCCTTGCCGTGACTTACTTAAAGTTTGCCATTAAAAATACATAATTATTGAACTCCAATGCTCATTATGTTATAGAGTGGATATTTCCAAGGGCTTGACAATAAGCCATATGGCTTCGCATCCCCCTCAGGCTCGATATCCGGATGCCACTGCAATCACCTATGACGAGCAGAACTTTAAAGTGACTGTGATCTATAACGACCATTCCATTTACGTGTGGGATATTCGAGATATCAAGAAGGTAAGCTCTCTCTCTCTCTCCCACTGTCCAATTTTGAGCCCAGATTCTGACCAAGACAGCACAGGAACATTGATTGGATGGGAGAGCGGAGAAAGCATCTTCCCATGTAATCGGATTTGTTTGACGATCCGTTCGCATGCACATTGACTCCATCCATCGAGTAATAGCAGTAGAAAAAGAAGTAGACGCTCACGAAATGTACACAAATCCTCCACTTAGGATGTATCCGTTCTAATCGAATTTTTCGAAGCCAAGTCGCGAGTCGCAATTGCACGAGGAGACGGGGATTTTGAAACCAAAGGACCGATAACCGATCCATTTTGTTCCAATTGGAGAAAAACAAGACCGAGGAAGCAATGGAACCGACTTTATTGTGCCTCCGAGATCAACCGAGACATGACACATCAAGTTGGGAAATACCTACATGGCTAGCTAGCTTCTCGAAAATGTCCTCTGTTCCATTTCCGCTTGTTGTCCGTTGGCTTAGGTACAATATATCCGAAATCTTCCAGTGACTGAAAGCCTCTATCTCGCTGAAGGCTCATTTTAAGCGATATCGTCGTCTGTTCAGTGGCTTGCTTGCTTGATTGCTCTTTCGAGCATCTGGAAGACGATTGAGAGAACTGGGCTTCTTTGAGGGAGAAGAAAAAGATAAACGTGAGCTTTTTAAGGGGGGATGAAAAAATTCAATATCGATTCCGGATTATACCCAACAGTGTGGCACGTTCTATTGCTGCCGCCTCGCTTTCGCTTTGGACTCGCTTACCGATTAGGGATTCAAATTTCTTTTCCTGGTCAGGGACATCTGTGGCTCATGAAGAAGGCACTAGCCTAAAATGAGGCCAAATCATTTCAATGAACATTTTGAGAAACTGAATGTCATTAGTCTTTAGGTTCATAGGCTGTTTTCTAGTAAGATTCTCTTCCATGGTTAGATTTCAATGGGCACACCTTTACGTATGTGGATCAGAGACCTGATGAAAACCCAGTGATTGATGGTCACTTTCAATCTTTTACAACTGTTGATGGACCAAAAGAACTAGGAGACACAATTGTTTCTGTTTTTCCAAAATGTGCACAAACCAAAAATAAACAAAAAGGGTCCTAAAAATGCCTTCTCTTCCAAGGGTTTAAGACGGTAGTGAAACGGGATTTTTTTTTTCACGGAATTCCAAAAGGTAGTAGTGCTCCAGAACCATCAACAATGGTTGATTGTGTTGGAGGCCCATTTTATTGATATTACCCCACCCAATTACATACAGTCGTTATTCAATTTAGTCACAGTTGTCGGGAAGCAGGCCAATTGTGACTAAATTGAATAATTGTGACTATGTGAATATGGGGCTTCTGAGACCAAATTCGTTATATAAAGGGTAAAAACAGTCGTTATAAGCTTGACATAAGCAGCTTAAATTAAATTGATTAAATCCAGGCCGTGATGCATCTTCGATGAGTTTCAGCTTTTCAGCGATGGAGATTGCCTTTCTCGGAGGCATTTTGGAAAGCTAAAGTCGACTGTTTACCAAGAAAATGCTAACATCAGCACAGAAAAACCGGTCATGGCAGCAATTACAAGTGACGTCATCATTTTTGGCGGGAAATTCGAATTTGACTTAATTTCGAATTTCAAAATTTTTGTATCAAATTCGAGTTTTTACTGCAGTGTAAACGGGCCTTAAAACTGAGAAAAAATCTATGGTTTGACAAAATAATTGTGACTAAATCGAGTCACCAAAAATGCCAAAATTGTGACTAAGCGAGTCATTTATGTAGTAAAAAATCGGTCAGCAGGGCAATTGTGACTAAATTGAATAATTGTGACTATAGGGATGTGACTAAATCGAATAACGACTGTATTTGATGAAGCCTGTAATCCATGGGTACTTTTTGCTTTAATTAGATAATGTTCAATGTTTACATTAATTGTTGAGAATTTTAAGGAACTGACACCTTGGTGACTTGAACAGTTCTATTAGCTGGTTCTGGATCACTTGCAACTATTATTTTCCCAATCAAACTGTTCATTGCCCAACATCCAGTATCCTAATTGAGTTAGTCATTACTGTAGTGCGAGAAAAAAAAGTTTTTTTTGGAGTTGAGCAGAGTTTCCAGACGTTTCAGAGGGTAGGGTCAGCTGTTGTCGACGCGTGCAAAGAGAGAGAACAAGCTGTTTCCAGCCCTCTAGATTTTCTGCTCAACGGCAAATCAACATTTTTCTTTCAGCTCTACCTGAGTCATTAGCTTATGTTTTTGTGGCTTCTCCCCATCATATCTTAAGTTCTTGAACTTGTGATCCAACCTGTTGCATTCTATGTCAACTGGAATTAGCAAACTTCATCCACTGGAGCAAATGTAGGGTAAAGCGGCCAAGCCACTTAGGAGATAAGCCACAAAAATAAATAACCTTTAATTAACAGGTGACTGAAAGGTCACAATATATGCCACAGTGACCTGAAGTTTAGCCTGTTTTTAATTGCTCAGTATGTACTGGAAACATCAGAACAGAAATTTTGTGCCACAATGCATAGAGAGAGGTTGCACAAATTCTCTTCTTAATTGGTCCCGCTTAAAGAACTCTATTTATTGTCACACAAAACGGAACCTACGTGAAAAAAAGAAGCAACCTCAAAAGCGAGAGACGGCCATCTCCATGAGTTGTAGGTGTCCCTTGTCCTGCTTTTATCTCCTAACAGATGGACCAATCTTGAGTGGAAATGGGATCCAATTTTCGTTTGATAATTACAGGTTGGGAAATCCCATTCGTTCATCTTCCATTCCGCCTGCATTTGGGGCTTGGATGTCTATCCAACGAGTGATGAAGGCCAAAAACCGGTGCTTCCGCCAGGATCGTTTGTGACCTGTAGCTCCGATGACACCATTCGGATTTGGAACCTCAACCAAAACATGTCCAACCAAACCATCTACAGGTGAGAGGAATTGGTTTTTGGACTAATGGAACAATGGGGTCATTTGATTTCATGCTGGTTTACATGACAATCAATTTGAGAACGCCTCATGCTTGTTTTACAATGGGCCAAACATTTTTTACCAGGCGCTTTGTGGATTTATCTGATTAACAGATTCAGTTTTATCATGAAAGAGGATATTTGTTCATTATTTAACATTGATACACAATATGTGCCAAAATTTTAAGAAACAGTCACTTGTTCACCTAGCAATGCCATCATTTTTGTAAAATTTTATGCAAAGGCATCCAATAAACAATTTCGGAGATTAGAATCGCTTCAAGCTTTGACAAAAGTCAATTTGAACTTCTAATAAATATCTCTGATAATTGCAAGTTGATGAGCACTTCCAGTTTCAATTTCATCTCAAAGTAGATGAAAGTTATTAATCCATTATCACGGTTGTCCACCATAAATCATTCCCATTGGACCCTCTCCCAAAATAGATTGGTACATTTCACCTAATGTCTTGCCATTGATTACAGGAGAAATATCTACAGTGAAGATCTGCTCAAAACCCTGTACGTGGACAACGATCTGAACTTCATCAAAGACCAATTGGACAACTCGACCAACACTGAAGGAGGCAACAAGGAATCCAATGGCAACAAAGAGACCCTCTACGATCAGAGAAATGGCGTTCGTTGCGTGCGAATCTCGCCTGATGGAAAACATTTGGCCTCTGGAGATCGCTCGGGCAACATTCGCGTCCATGAGCTGCAATTCATGGACGAGTTGTGCAAGATCGAGGCTCACGATGCCGAAGTTCTGTGTCTGGAGTACAGTTGTCCCGTGGGAGGTCAGAAATCGGCGGGAATCACTCGAAAAAGGTCAGTTTTGCCCTCTCTTGTGAAAAGATGCGATGAAGTGGGACAAGTTCTTTGGTGATGATGCTCTTTGAAAACCCCACATTTCGGGAGATATTCCCCATTCGTTCCCTCTCTCTTTCTCTTTTCTTGTTGGGATTGGGTTCGTTGTGAGAGTTATAGCTCAAACGAATGGTCTTGGTTTATTTTTGGAAGGCCCTTTGTCTTTCATGGTGGGTTAGAGGGGGATCTCTTTTGATACCTTCGGAACGTTTTCTCTCTTTCTGTGCAAACATGTGAGAAACGATCTTCGAAATGAATGATCAAAAGACGAGCTCGGCTATTTGGAAGCTCTTTTCTTTTTGATGGACTTACGATCTGATCTGTTTTTATTTCACCCAAAAGCCTTTCAAGAACGATTATCGCGAGTTCATCCAGCTGACCTTTCGAGCACTTTCAAACTTTGAGGTTGAACAAACAGATATCGGGGAAATTGACTCGTGAGATAATACAGAAATGGAATATCTTTCCATGTTTCTGGGGGAAAAAATGTTCTTTATTGTTTCCAAAGTTTTCAGAATTTATGAACAAGTTCTCGCGAGTCTGAAAAAAATGAAGGACACATTTTTAGAGTCAAATGACGGTCAAAATTTCAAAAGACTAAACATGATTTATATGCCTAAGTAATGGACCGAAACAGCTTTGGACCCAACCGAAATCGGCTGGCATTTATCTCAATATTCGTTCAGTTAGAGAATGGATTAAAGTTTCAAACGATCTCTTGTATAGAGATTTTTTTTCTCTTTCATACGTTGGGCTTGTCGCTTTTAAGTACGGTTCTCATCAAGACTCAATTTGTGAAATTTGGAATCGACTGGAGTAAAATCATTACAGGAAAGGACCCCAGTTTTTTTTTGTCCTTCAATAACCATTTGTTTTTCCTTGTTGCAGTTTGTTGTCTTCGGCCTCTCGAGACCGATTGATCCACGTGTTCAATGCAACGCGCGATTATTCGTTTGTGACAACGTTGGACGACCATTCTTCGAGCATCACGGCCGTTCGATTTCTTCAGAGTGGCCCCAGTCAGCAATTGCAAATGGTCTCTTGTGGGGCTGACAAGTCCATCATCTTCCGTGATATCAACCATGATCCCAAGGGATTGCCCGAATTCAACCGAGGCAACCACGTGGTGGGCAAAACCACCCTCTATGACATGGAAGTGGATGCCAATAGCAAACACATTCTCACGGCTTGTCAAGATCGGAACATTCGCGTTTATACTGTGGGCAATGGCAAACACACACGGTGAGGAATTGCAGGTTTACCGAGAGACGGGAATTTTATGTTGACGAATAAACTACCTTGGTCCTTTTTATTTGCATTTGTAGGGAAACTTTAATGGTTAACCTAAACTCTCCTGGTTTTTGTTGCTCTTGATTGAAGCATAATACGAATTTTAAACGCTTTTTTAACTCAGTGCAAATGTTGATACTTAAAATTTCATGAGGAAGCAATTTTTCAATTTTTTAAGTTTTCAATTACACTGTTCCAAGATTATTATATCAAGATGTCAATTTTTTTTTGTCTTTTTGTGATTTTCAACCTTTTTTTCTCATCTAATTTTCCTAAAAGCCTCTGCTTGCAATTCATTGTGTTTTGTCTTCAATTTATCAGTTTCTTTCCCCTTAAGTTCCTGTTTCTAAAAGAGCACTCAAATGAAATAGACAACACAGATTGTACTTTCTATTGCAGCTCATTTTTCACCTTTTTTCAACTCCTTAAAGACTGAAACAATGCTCGCTTTGCGCCGACTATCAACAAATTCGCTTAACTTACCAGTAGTCAACCGCTAAGCACTCTTTCGTTGTATTTATTTTTACGTGATTTTGTGTTTCCAGCACATTTAAAGGGTCGGTGAGCGAAGATGGAACCCTGATCAAAGTGACCCTAGATCGAAGTGGAACGTACGCGGCCACATCTTGTACGGACAAGACCTTGGCTGTGTATGATTATCAGACTGGAGAGTGTATGGCCACCATGTACGGACATTCTGAATTGGTGACGGGCTTGAAATTCACCAATGACTGCAGGCATCTCATCTCCGTCTCTGGTAAGTAATTCTAGGAACTCTCTAGTTGTAGCAAGCATTCCCCAGGCAAATTGGGATATGAGGGTCGGACCAACCTTTGGACACCTTTATGAGGCCTTGTTGAGCTAGATTTTGAGCTAGCAGAGGCAGATTTGTGTCTGAATAGCCTTTCAATTTGGGAATGCGGAAGGAATTCACTTTCGGAGTGGCTGTCATTGTATGCCACACCAAGATTCGGGTGCAATTATTGGCCAAAGGTTCGATGCTGCCATAACTGAAATGGTAACTTTTTTTAAGCTTTGTGTTTTAGGACCTGAAAATACATCTCAAATAGTGTAAGCTTGATTATAACTTTGAGTGGTGGAATATTTGTTGAATCTGTTTGAGTAAGAAAGTCACTGAATATTTGATGAATTTTCTATCAAGCAAACGTGGGGTTCATCCGAAAAAAAAAAATATTTTTAGCAAATTAGTCAACAATTTTGAGCCTCAAACCTAAATATGAACATATATTTGTTAGTTAACGTACCTAAAATATTCTTGCTATAAACGACGCAAAAAGGATCAAATTTGAAATAATGCTACGGAAAATTATGAACACTTAAAGAGGAAACCTTTTGCCTTGTTTAGGTTTGCTTGCCATCTGAGCTAGTTTTATTGATAATTAAAGGATCTCTAAAAGCATAATTTATATGCCAGAAATCTGCACCCAATCCATAAAAGCAAAATAATCATGGTGTCATTGATTTTACGATGATTCATTAATTGAATTTGGCTAAAAAGGGCAATGTCGCAAAGAAAAGCATCTCAAGTTTTTTCATGTTCTGTTAAGCCCTTCCAAATCCTTCTCCTTCATCATGATCAATTAGATCAAAATCTCCTCTTCCCGATCATCTCTCATTAGGAGACACAAATAACTTGACCCAAGTCAAAAGACTTCCAAATCTCTACCCTTCTTTCGTCGCTCTGAAGAGATGCCTTCCTTGACCATCCATCCATCCATTCATTCATCTATCTCCCGTTCTACTTGGTTCAACCAGAGGCTTACTCAATTCCCAAGGCTCTTAAGAAGCCTTCTTCCTCCATAGTTGCTCGAAACGGCATCAGAGGCCTTTTGATGTGAAGCAAATCCAGGGAAAAAGCAAAACCCGCCATATCCACGGGAAACATACGATATGGTCTTCGATCGCCCAGAAATCCGACGACTTTCCCATTGGCATCCACTATAGGACCTCGCACCCCTGAAGGCTGCAAAAGTCCCACTGGAAACATGGACACACGTTGAGTCTTGGAAATCTCGTGGAAGACCTCGAGATCGTACACATTATCATCGTCGGCAAAATAAATGACCCCGGGATCATTGGCTCTGGAACAAAAGCACACAAGAAGTGTTTCCAACTAATGGTCGTAGTTGATCCGTGGAGGATTATCCGCTTTCAAACAAACAAGTGCGAGCCCTTACTGAGTGTGTTTGATGAGCCAACTTAGGGCTGCCCGCCTCCCTGCCACGCCTCTGGGCAGTCCAAATCGGTGAACTCGACGAGGATCTCGGAATTGGGAAGGCATTGGTGCGCTCAAAATTGTCACCGGGAGACGCGTTTGAATGCGAGAGCGATTGTGATTCCTCGGAGTCTCATCAAATCTGATGGGTTCACGTTGATCGCACCCCCAAAAAGGAAAAGTTAACCAAGGAGACGAGAAAAGTTTGGGTCAAGGGACGGACAGAGATTTTCAATGGCATTAAGAAATGGAACAGGAGGCTTGAGAACTTCTAAAACGAACCTGACATCTGCATGGAGGAGGCTCAGATTACCTTTCTTGAAAATAAAACTGGAAATTGTTGGATAACAGGGAGGTCCATAGAGAACGTGACACTACTTTTAATTTCGCTTGCTTCCTCTTTAAGAAAGTGACGTTGAGAATTTGTCGAAAATGAAAGCATCTCTTGAAAATGAAGGTCGATAAAAAAAATATGCAACCTTTTTGTATTTTTCTTTAGAGAAATTCAGAAAGACACTTCTTTTATCAAAATGTGTCACCATTCGACATAAATTCTCTTTCAAACACATTTGAAAATTTGTTTGAAAAACGCTTTTTGTGCACCTCCTTATGACATTTTAGACATATGTCTTTGGAAATGGCATCCTTTTTCATCCAAAGTGAATACTAAGATAAAAGAGTCTTTTTGAATGTATACTTTTTATGGCCCTCCCTGTATGGCAACAGTATCGTTATAAGTGTAAAGTCAAGTGAACTTGAGAATGTTTCAAGAAGGTTTTTCAAATCGAGTTCCCACTCTCCTGTTCCATTTCTCTGTGTTTTTTTCTTCCTCGGCTTTGAAGCTCCTGCCTGTTCCCTAAGGGATGAGATCCAAGTTTTTCTGTCAATAAGAGCCTTGACGTGCTCGTGGCAAACCCTGGAATCGTGGGCAATAATCCAAATCAAAGGCATCTGGGCCCAAATAGCGAGCAGTTGCAAAGTTTGCGACAAACGCGTCAATTCGGCGATTTGCTCGGATCGTTCGTAAGTGGGCGTGATGATGATCAATGGCGTTTGGTTGGTCTTGCTCCACAATTGGAACAGATTTCCCACATCTTGTGGCTGTTGGCACACACCATAGTTCTCGGAAGACATTTCTTCTGCATGAGGATCATCATCCTTATTATGATGATGGTCGAGGTGTTCTTCAGAAATGCTCTGAGAAACAGTTCGTTTGGAGCTCTTCAAGGCTTTGAAGATGAGAGTGAGAAACACAAGGCTTAGAAACACGAGGGCACATTTGTGAAGCCAAACTCGAGTTGTCAATCGATGGAGACGCACAGATTCCATCATGGATGGATGGACCAGCCTTCTGAAACACCAAAAGCAAGTCTCAATGTCCCTAGGGCAGGTATTAATGAATAATTTATGGGGCTTCCCTCAAGGTGGACATGTATTGATTGAGTTTTCTCATTACAACGTGGATTGTAAAACACTTGTTGGCCAAGCTCATAGTTGTGGACAAATCTTGCAAAATATGACGAATAAACACAGAACGAGTAGCATCTTTGGAGGAAGATAATAATAACAACGTTCTTTCCTAAATGTGTTTTTAGGCCTTTTAATATTATTTTTCTGCCCATTACTCAATGGGGAATAAGTCTTGGGAAGTTGTGGAACCTCAAGATACAACACAAAACAGACTCTAAAAAAAAGATAGATGAAAGACTTCAAAGCCATCAGTTTTGCTATCTTTTGGTATTTAATAAATTTGATATCAAACACTTTATGAAGCTTTATAAAACTTGTCACTTTCTTTAGGCGATGGATGTATTTTTGTGTGGCGATTGCCTCAAGAAATGACCACGGCCATGACCAACCGACTCGTTCAAATGCAATCGGCCAACTTGAACCGATCCACAAAGGCCTACATCTCCAACGAAGAGTTCAGTCCCAGTCCCACCCCCGAGCTTCTGGACCCCAACGCCCACGTCCTCAATATGGAGGGTGGGGACAACGACTACCGTTTCAGCATCGGTAAACTGCCCACGTGGGCCAAGAAACAAGTGGTCGACGACCCGAATTCGGCCGCCAATGCGGCTTCCAACAAGGGTGTCGACTTCCCCAAAGGTAGGACTGTTAATTATTAATGAACTATGTGGGACTAATTTCAAGATGGATTTGATTGGGTTTGTTTTAGGACGATGGGCTCAACGTGTGGGCTCTCAGGGCATTACGGTCAAGTCTCATTACGATAGCGACAGTGTCATTCCATTTCCGGCTCCGAAATTCGATTCGGATAGCAAAGAAAGCTCTCTCGAGCCTCCTGCTCATCTTCAGGGCCAAGGCGCCAAGGTGAGTAGTCTCTAGGGAGTTTCATTCATGGGATTAAAGGGTGCTTCTACCTATCCACCACCCAGTGTGAGTGGTGTGTGTTTGCATTGCTCTTGACACTAATCCAGATGATCTTGTGAGAGTGCATGATGATCTCTGTGAGATGCTTGCCATTGACAAATCCCTGCGAAATCTCATTGAAGGCCGTCTTCCATTTTCGGATTTAACCCGCACTAATATTAATGTCTTGCCCTGTGTCTGTTTGTCTTGCTCCAGGATTTCGACTCCGAGGAACCTAACGATTATAACAGCTTGTCAGAAATTGAAAACCTTCGCGGAACCTCGCCCTTTCAGGTAAAGTTCGCACGGCATGTGTGCCAGTAATCCCTTTCCCACGCGCTTTTTCATCGCTACTGCTGCTATTGGTCCCTAGAGTCCGGAATAGTACTAAAAATTGATTGATTTATTTTTAAACAAACATGAACGTATTTTTGACCTTTTTCAACATGTTTTGAGCCTTTAGGCATTCCATTCATTTATGGTTTTCTGGGCTGATCAAATTTTCTACACATATCTAAAGCATCTTTTGATACATCAAGTGCACTTATATATCAAGTCCGCTAATAATTTGGGGTTTCCCTATGACAGGGGTCGGCAACCACTTTTGGGTCAAGCCCCAACAAATTTGATTACATGTTGTCAGGGGCCCACCAAACAGACGTTGGTAGGTTCAGGGACCCACAAATTAACGATCAAAGAGCTTTGGCCCCGCGAGACATCCATAGTATTGTACTCGTGGGCCCACTGTTTTGGACTTTCGCCATGGCTCCTGGGCCCACCAAAGACCCCTCTTGGGCCCACATGTGGGCTGCGGCCCACCTGTTGCCGACCCCTGCCCCATGAAATATGCTCCTATGTAGAGTTCTTTAAGCGCAACCAATGAAATAGAAAAGAGCTGCAACCTTTGACCTTTATTGCTCAAAACTTCTGTTCCTATGTGTCCAATAAACATGGACAAGCTCGAAAACACGTCAACTTTTGTATCAGAAGTACAATTTTGGGAGGTGTTTTTGCACGGTGACCTCCCAGTCAGCTGTTCGTTAAAGGACCGTATAGAGCATGGCTTCACACTTTGCATTGTGCCACAACTAATGCTAAAAGTGCGGCAAATGCTGCCTTTTCTTAAAATTTTGAACTAAATGAAGATAACACATCATGTGTTGAACATTCCCATGGCAAAAAGAAACCTATACTCATCTTGTCTAATGAGATCGTGTCCATCAATCTAGTCATGAAGCCAATTCCTCCTCCATCTCTCACTCTAGGGACAGCAAAAGAAGAAGCGTTTCCCCGTCTCCCAACGCCTCCAACCGTTACCGCAATTGCGGGTTCCTGGACCCGCCAACACGGACGACTCTTCCTTGGGTTCCTACAACGCCGATGCCACCGAGCATGACGCCGACATTGATGAGTTCAGTGATGGACTCACCACCCAAGATGATGGAGGAGAGTCCACCGAGCCTGAACATCTCGAACGGACCATGTACTTTGGTCAGGTCGATGAGAAACCCAGGTAAATATCGTACTTGTTCTCACCCAACCCCGTCAATGTCATTGTGTGCCTTTGTGAGAGACCCCAAGGTTAAATATTATTACTGTGTGTGCTTGTGATTTGTGACCCTGTTCTCTGTGCAGTGAATACACCGTCAATGCAATGGATGCGGATGAGCTCCGGAAGTCCCAGAGGCGATACAAGAAGAGTCGTGGTGATCCCATTGGCACCACACCTTCACAAGAATCCGATTTGGAAGAGGAAGAAGACGATGCTTCCACTCCGAATCCGGACATGGCAGAGCGCAGTCACAGCTCCATGTTCTCAGTCAGGTAACTAACAAAACAGTCCCACGTGTTCAAGTCCAACGTCGATCAGTACATCACCATAGAAAATAAAAACTCAATGAAATAAAAAAAACCGTTCTGTTAGGTTTAGTTCTGTGGTCCGCAAAAGAACAAAATAAACATTTATTAGAGATATGATTGTAAAAGAAAAAAAAATCCAGATGAAAGAACAAGCCCAAAGATTAAGATATTTTTGGACCCCAAAATGGAGAAAAGATAAACATGTTCAGTTAAGAAGTACCTTCCTTTTACATCCGCAATAACTTGTTTTTCCACCCCTTACTCAAAATATTTTTTTTGTATTTTTTTATTATTAATGACATTGACAAACCATATTTCTTCAAACATCAAACCCAACATCATCTGGTCATTTATAGTACTGAAAACGTGGATCTAGTCGGTCGCCGTGAGCGATTCCTGAAGTCCAATTTCGACTCGTTATCTGGTGCCGAAGACAACGGAGGTCCCAATGGAAACAACAATGGTCGCCGAGGCTCGAGTGTGAGTCCCAATGGACCCTCGGGACCTCACCGCTATACCACCAACTTCATGAACAACACCATCTCGAATCAGTATCGTGAAGGTGGTTCCGCCATTCAACGCAATGCCAAAACTATTGCTCGAGCTCAATCCTTCCGTGATGAGGAACAGAACCGCAAACGAGAGGAACTACAGAGAAGAATTGAGGAAACGAGGAAAAAACTGCAAAATGTGAGTGGTCGCTTCAGAATGGAGACGGGCATATTATTGATTAGTTAGTTAGTCAGGGTGCGGATTTCTAGCAAATATTAGGCTTTAGGGCCAAATTTTATTTTCCAATTTTGAGCGTTAAGCAAAGGAACAGAACACCCTTCTGATTTAGGAACCTGACCGAAATAGCGGTGTCATTACTTTCCTTCAAAACTGGAAAGGGACAAGTTGGAAAATGTATAAGGCCTTAAAACATGGTTTATTTGCCAGAAATCTGCACCTAAAATAGTTGATAGGAACTGAGAAGTCGATAGATTAAAAAGGAGAGGTTCTGTGAATACTCGTTAGTTTCGGCCTTATGTGATTAGTTTTCGATTTCTTCTCACAGGAAGGTGGAATGGCTGATTCTCTCATTGTAAGTTTTTGCTCAAAGGCTTTGTCCAGCTTTCTTTTATGTATTATTCATTCACCCCCTGAAACCATTCATGATCCATCTGCCCAGCACAAATACACACATTTACACACCCATAAACACACAAACACACATTTGGATGTTCTTAACCTCGAGTTGGGGGTTTGTTTTCAGATATAACGCTAAAAAAGTTTGACAATCATTAATATGATTCATGTTCACCCTCGTGTCTAATGCTAAATGCCTGAAACGATTGATACCCTTAAACTTAATGTTGAACTTTCTCATCTAACGAATCAACGGAAACTCATGGAAGATCTCATTTCAGATTGGTTATCGCTCAATGATGCGAGGTAGTCAGAGTATTTCCGATCTGAGCAATTTGCCTCCGGAAAAAGACAATCACAGCCTCCGCGGAGGCGTTTCCGGACGAGGTAAGAAATCTGAAAATGATGCAATTTTTACGTTTCCCCAAGAACCGCTTGAAATTCTGGACGACGAGACTAGCAACGAGAATTTTGGTTTCCAAGAGGAATATATTGTTATTGCCTTCCACTACAAACCTTGCTTTTTCTTGAGTAGATAACGTATTTCAATTTGCAAAGTCATCAAATGTCGGAATGAAAAACTATGCCCTCTCAAAGCCATGTACTAACGAGAGCATAGAATGATTGAGCTCACCCTCTTTTTGAGGTAAAACAATTACTAGATATGGGTTACCTCATTCATTCTGTCAAGGAATGTATATTGAGCTTTTAGGAAGTAGAGCGTTTAACTCAGATTCTTGATTGAATAGCAAATTGAAACATGAAATCTTCAAAGTAAAGACCCTAACTCACTGAAAGGCATACGTTATATAAAACAGAAAAAAATCTCGTTGTTAGGATCTGAGACTAGCTTTCAAGAGGCTCTTGGTCTCCCTCTTTCAAAGTGGCAGCCTCAGAAGATTTGGAACATTGTACATAACAATACTAACCCCCTTGCAACCAAAACTTGCGCTTTCTCGCTTAACCCCCTCAAAAAAGAAAGAAATAGAAGCCGGTTAATTTCTCACCTGACATTCTTAACTAAACTTACTAGCCTCGGCTGATGGCTACAGAGACCACCATCGTGGGTACTTGTCCTCGCCTTCCGAGGGTCTCATGGGTGGTCACATGGCCACTGCCGGAACCACCACTTCCGAGGACGACGAAGGTCCCGCTTCGTCGGGGTTTGGCCTCGTTGCCTCTAACCGCCTCCATTCTTCCCTCCTCCTAGCTGCTCACAACAACAATTACCACCATCGGAAGAATGCAGGTATGCAACCGCAAACCCGACCGATCCACTCTGATCTCCTTCAACTTGCACGTAGTCTTGAACTCGGGGGTGGTACGGTGTCCGATTCGGACTTCTTAGTAGGTTCCACCACGCGGTCTCTGTCCGGTCGTCCTGTCCGTTTGGTAATGGAACAAGTGATCCACACTTCTGGATCCACTCGCCTTACTCGTCAAAGTCGATCGGTGTCGCCGAGATCGACACATCGGTATCAGCGACATCTGGTCCAAGGTAGAGCTAGAGGCTCTAGGGGTGGTGGGACTATGAATGATAATAAAATGGGCTTGGGATTGCGTTGGCGGGTTTCGTCGGAAAAGGGGAAAAGAGCGTCGTATGCGAGATCGAGAGCCAAATCGCCATCTTCGGAATCGGATACGTCGTCCATGGTGTCGACTCCGGGATTTGTGGACTACCTCAATACCTTATCGGAATGTCCGGATATCGATCGTCAAAGTGGACAGGTCACGCCCAGTCGGAAGCCCATCCATGTTCAATTGAACCGCCGAGATCGGGCTGTGAGTGAATGCGAAACGTTGCCGAGGAGAAAGAAGCCTCAAGGGTCGCAAATGTCGCCGATATTGTTGCGTCAATCGGTCAATTATTCGCCGTTTGTGGCTTCCGAAAGTGATACCGGAACTGAGACCATGATCAGTGACTTTGAAAGTGGAACCATCAGTGAGGATTCCTTGAACAACGAGGGAGTCTTTAGTCCTGGTCAAGAGCAAATCCTGTCCCAAAGGCTGCACGCCATGGCCTTCCAAAGGTTCACTTTTGACGAATCGGATACCTCGTTTGCCTCTTCGGCTCTCCAAATCCGACCGTCACGAAAAGTTTACAAGAAGAAGCGACATAAATCGAAACGACAACAAGATCAAGACCTCAAGAGCTTGGAGCTCGAGCTCAAATCCCTGGAGGATCAGTTGTCCTTCAGTGAGAAACGTGGCCATTGGGAGGAACAAATCGTGAACTCGTGGTCTACCGAGTTTTTCGGCAATTTCACCGACAACGAAAAAGTCCGTTTCTCTTACGAGAGCCTCGTTGGTGGAAACACCTCTTCCGTATTACCTTCCCCCAGTCCTTTAACCTCTGTGATTGAATGTCCAGTGCCTCAATCCAAACCTTTGGACATGCCTGAACCAGTACAAAGTCTCTTGAGACACTTCACACCCGTTCAAAGCAACGCCCCTCATGAGAGATTCAGTCCGAAACCTGTGAGACGATTCCAGAACTTGGGAGCCAAGAAAATCGCCTCTTCTCCGTCCACACCCACTTCAGAGTTCAAACCGTTCCCAGGTTCCATAAGATTCCCTCGAACCCTCTCGAGGGCGTTCTCTGATCCTCGAGGAAATTCATCCTCCTTGTCTTTCAATCGATGCAAATCCTTGACATCAGACTTGACGGGAGCCATTGGGATGACCTCGATGTGGATTCCCGTGAGCCAATCCGTGCCTCGGCGATTCTCGTCGCACTCAAACACGCCTTTCCGTCCTCTCACAGACGCTCAAAGCCATCTCATTGGGGGTGGATTGTCTCTAGCCAAGCGGGTCTTGCTCCAAAACGCGCTTTTGCCCAACAAGTCCGAAGGTTAGGCGTCCGTTGTGAAATGTGAATGCATGGCCGATCATCGCGATTCTCCTTGGTTCCTTCCTTCCTCTCTCTCTCTTTCTTTCTTTCTTTATTCTCCATTAACCGTTTCCGTTCCAAAAAATTTGAGTGTTTCCCCGTTTGGTTTTTGCATGCGTTCATTTAAGCCTCTTTGGTTGCTCCTTCGTGTTTCAGTTGAAGATCAACGACCTCGCAGTACGGAACCGAGCTCATCGACTGATGCCCATCTTCGCAGGGCTTGCTCGTTGTCCGATCTCAATCGGCCAGCAGTCACACGCAGGATCCTACCTGCACCGCCCACCAATGGTATGAGTTGTTATTGCACCTCCTTCACACCCTCATTCACGGGCTAAAAACTTTTATTCACGTTTTACAAAAAAAAAAAAAAATCCAACAACAACCCTTTTTATTAATTCCTTATGCATGTCAATGAGTTTGCTCACGTTTAGAGTGCCCAAATGAATTTCTTTGCTCCAGTTTCCGGGAGGCAACAACGAGGTGAGAGATCGAATCCAAAGAGTCCTTCCTCCAAGATGACCCGGAGGATTTCGAGAGAGAATCTGAGCTTGACGGTGGCTCCTTCAGGGGACAATATTCCCTCCTATATGAAGTCGACTTCGGCTTCTTCCAAAAAAGAACGTCCTGTGGGTCCAGTGGTGCCAGGACAGAATGGCAAGAGACGATCCTCGGTGTCCTCGGTGGGGACGGCTCAATCCATCGGGGATCTCCGACAGATTATCAAGGTGGATGACGATAGTAGCTCCGAAGAAACCAATCGGGACGCGAGTAATCATTCACGGAGACGAAGCAATAGCCAAGACCGGTAAGAAGATATTAATTTCCTCAACTCTCAAGTATGCTAAAATGAAGGGAGATCATTGGTCGTCAAGTCTGGTCATTAGCTGCAGTGCCAACTGAGCGGTGTTGTTAAAAGTATTCTAAGGTTGATGAGCTGACTTGATTTTGGGAATACTCTTAAATTAAGCCGGGGAACCATTTGTAACGTAGCGTACGCTCATGAATTATAAATTGCATTTCAAAAACGGAGACTAATGTCGACAAGAAGTGAACTTTCGTCGTAAACGTGGAGAATCTTGAAGGAACGTGTTTAACTCAATCAGTTTTAAACCTTGTATCGATAACCTGAAGTTTATTAATGGCTTGGACTTGGATATAGTTGCTAGATGTAACTAGCACCAAAAATTGGAACTTTTGGCCATTTTAATCAAAATTAGCAACTCTTCGACTTTTTTTCGCAACAAAAAATAACTTTTAGCATTTTTTGTCTCGATCACTAAAATTCCGCAGGATTTTGCTCGAAACACATATATGTTTTACACGCACTTTTTCAGGAACTTTTTAAAGTATCATTTTTTAATTCTAGAGCAATTTGTGCAGACAAAATTGCGTTCTTTAGGTTACAGAAATGACATATTTAAATCTGCAAACTTTCGCTCAGAATTGAGAAAAACCTTTGGCTAAATCTGACATTTTTATTTCAAAAGAGTGCCTTTTCAGGCCTAAAAAACGACTTTTTAGCTACATGTGTCGATTTTTGTCCAACTTGCGACAAAAATATTGCAACTGTAGGTAAACAAATAAGGTCAAAAGGTTTAGAGCCCTATTAATGGCAAACCAAAAATAATTATTTTTGTTCTTTTATTAAAATTAAAATAACCTTTTATTAACCAATTTATTGTTGGTTTTATAAACCAACAACCCAGAGTGGGCCCCATTGTACAATCAAAATTAAATGTATTGTATATATACTGTATAATGTGAAAAATGTATCCATGAGCTCGATCTCGCAATAAAGATTTTTATTAACATGGAAATCCCTTGAAGCACCGAGAAAATATATTTTTCATACTCTAGAGTGAATTCTCCTTATTACAAAAATAAATAAAATAAAATACACGACTTCGTCATATTCTCTAATTTCCAGGCGTGGAGGGACCCTAGAGCGCAGTCCCCGCAATCGCATGGGAGGCTCGATCTCGAACCTGTCCTCTTCAGGAGGATCACCCTCTCATCCCTCCGTTTCCTCCAGCAACCTCTCTCGATCCGAGCGTGATCTCACCAAAGTGACCAAGGTTCGAGTCCGGTCCTCGCCCAAAGAGGACAGTGGGGTCACCGTCAATCAACCCCCTCGTCAACGCACCAAAATGAAGACCACCACCATGATCGTCAACGATCCCATCTCCATCAACTCGTCCCAAAGTGGCGGTCCCATCTCGCCCAGAGGAGGCGACCACATCGACGTGGTTCGAGCCCCACTCAACTGGCAACTGGCCGAGGCCACGGCCAAATCACTTCAATTGGCCTCGGACAACCTCGTGCAGTTGTACAAACGCATCTCCTTGGACTATGACCTCGAAGAGACCCAAAGGACGGAATTTCTGCGAGCTTTGGCCGGTTCGGCGGGGTCGGCCCAACACACACTGAGACCCGTGGCCCCGGGTTCGCATTCGAATCATGTAAGTTCCTCACGGAGACCCTCCTCAAGGCATCGCGATCAACCCCACGTTTCTTCAGATGGCAGGCACAGGCGCTCTTGATGAGGCAATCAATCAATCAAGCAAGCAAGCAATGTAGACCGCAAACCAATTCTAGAGGGTAAAAATGCATGTCGGCCTTTTAAAAAAAACAGACTTGAAGGAAGCGGAAAGTCCAATTCTCTTAACCCCATTGGCAGAGTGACTATTTTTGGCATGCTTGGACTGAAATGACTCATCGACCACAGAATAACCATGACATGGCTTTGTTTATGTTTTAAAAAACCGGTGGTTGGGGGATATGACAATAATGATATTAATATTGTAATTTGTAATCCCAAAATGTTCTTAACCTTCTTCCAGTTGGATCCGACGGTCACCTCGTCCAGCATGCTTCAAATCAACCACAACCATCCTCATGGTTTCCAACCCCAACCAAATATGACACCTCCAGGTCTTCAAGTTCAAGGCCGCAACCACACTAATAACTCGGTGCAGGTGACAGTGGGACCGAACCCCCAGACGATGGGCCCCGATTTCCAGAGTAATCCGTACCTTCACCATATGATCGACAACTACTCGAACCTGTACCAAAACCATCGCGGAAGTGCCAGTAGTTCCGGGGGTGGGATTCCGGTGAATCCCACTTCGCCCACCTCATCCTCATCGACCAATAACAGTCAGAGTGGCTCGAGCAACCAAGGTCCCAGTTGGTTATGATGATAAACATGAAGACCGACCATTAATCCGAGAAGGTGGAGAATAACGAACTAGAACATCAGAATTCAGTGCCATCTCCTAATCGAATCATTCAGCTTTTAAAGAAAACTGAGATTACTTAGAATTGCGTCCATTTTCTAATACCTTTCACGTGAAATATACTATCTTCAAATTGTCAACCATCCCATGATCATTCTTTCCGTGATTCATCGGAATTATGGTTTAAAACATGAGCTCTTTGAGGAGTTTTATTCAGTTTACGGGAGGATTTTGTTGATTTGGTTAGCGAGAAAATGGAAGGTCTCTTTGAAATAGGGATGGACAAAAACCGGTATCGGCACCTACAAAGTGTCGAGTTTTTCTTCAAACACGTATTATTTATCAAATGGAAGATTTTACAATCGGTGTCGTTGTAAGTGGCAAAGCGGTACATTAAATTGAACAGCACAATTACTAGAAAGGAGCATTTGGCATATTTTCGGTCTGTTTTTTTGGGAATTCCAACTCTGAGGAATGTCTCCGTCAAAAGTTTTTTTTGGCAAAAACTGAAGCATTTTAATACCGAATCTGGATGGATTGGCACTGGACCTACACCAACCGAAAACTGAGTATTCCCTTGGGTTTTCTGCTTCAGTTCCCTCCCTAAGCTTTTGGTATTACTTGCTTTCATCCATGAGTTGGAATGGCAAAGAAGAATGGCAAAGAAGGCACACCTGAAGAGAAGGTTAAAAACAAAAGTGGATCAAATAATTCTCTACCGGGTGATTCATAAGAAACGGAACAGGAAGCCATGTCCGTAACTCCAAAATGGTTGATCTCACAAAAAATGTATAAAGCTCAAAAAGATGCGACAGATCACAATTCTTCAGACACATATGGCTTTATTCGTTTTACGTCGCCTTATTTTTCATTAAAGCCCAATATCGGAGGGGATTTTGTAACTTTTCAGGCCAAAAAGTATTTGGCAAATCGCATCCAATGAAGGTGAGGTTCACATATGACTTCAATCGCGAGTTATAGACGATCGAATTTGGTGTTCCGTTTCTTTCGAAAAACCCGGTATATACTTAAAAAACCACTTCAACTGTGTAACCAAGTGCTGACAAAAGTGCACCTCTGAATTTTTTAACAAGAATCACAGTGGACATCACTAAAAACCGAAACTTCGTGAAGTACGTTGGAAGTATGTTGGAAAAGAGGGTTAATCAAAAAATAAAAGACGGTGAAAGGAGATAAATTGTGCTAAAAAAGTTTGTCATTATAGGCACATTAGACGTTTTTGTTCGAAGAGTGTGCTCACGAGATTGACAGGTTCAACTTGGAATCAAGTGTCTACACATGATTAGAGACGAAAAAGGAAGGAACAAAGAAAAACTTGCACCAAATGTTGCATCTGTTGATGTTTTTGAGTCGAATTTAGCAACTTATCGACTTTTTTCATAACAAATTGCAATTTTTGGTGTTATTTTGCCTTTATCATTGTTGCTCAGTAGATAACTTTTTTAATTTCATATTTTACGTGCACTTTCTCTTTTTTTGCGATTATTACTGCTCAACAAAATCGAGCGTTTTAGGAATAAGAATCAAATAAAAAATTTAAAACGTAATATGTCATAACTTCGGCGAGTTCTCACATTTAAAGTTGAAAAGAGAAATTTCAGTGCCAATATAAGTGCAACTTTATTTAGCAATTTTCGTCACATTGACAACAACTTTTGGCAAATGTAATCGCAGTTTTGATTTTACAAATCTTGTGCTCTTTTTGAAAATCTTGAGCTTGTTTCATACAAATTTTATGCTTTCGCAAATTTTACTTCCTGAGCAAATTATCAGGCCAAAGAAATCTCCAAAACCTCACCTTTTACTTCAATCATCAGGTCGGTTGTTGAGGTAGTTTGGAAGTAAAGTAGAAGCATATCTAGAAGCATGAAAGAGGCATATGAGGCGAAGTAGATAGAAATAACCATGCTCGGTCAAGTTTCGATACTTAAGCTGCGATTGAAAAACGCAGCTTATGTGACAAAACTTGATCGAGCGTGATTATTTCTACTCCGTCTCATGTGGTCCTTTTGGGTTTCTAGGTATGCTTCTACTATACTTCCAAACTACCTCATCAACCGACCTATCGGCCCTAAGGTGCATTTTTGAAAACCATTGGTTCAAAACTTTGCTTTATTTCGAACAATTTTTTGGTTGATTTGACACAACCTAGTCAAAGTCAGTAGTTTCAAATCATTTATTAAGCAGGGAAAACTCGTTTGCAATACACACCCTACCTATATAACTCGTTTTCAACTAACTTCGCAACACTGACGTTCCAAAGGAAAGGGTTTCATATATCGGAACTTGTTCTCCACATCATTAACCCTCGTCGCTCAACCTGTTTCGCACTAAATCATAGATTTGCCACATTCTAAGAACTTCTCTCGAGTCCAAGGTCCGCCAAATGTGCAGCCGAATAGAAATGCATTCATCATAGACTGTAACCAACCACAAACACGAATGGTTCCACATGAACGAAGATGCCGCGAATATTTCAGGCCTACCAACTGAACTCTTAGCTAACCACACGGAAAGGAAATGAGAGGATGTGATTCAATGCCAACAATACAAAATAGAGTCCGATCCGTATCTCTCCGACTCGGTTACCCATATGTATTACATACGATCGACTCTTTAATCGTGTCTCGAGACAGTTTTACGCCCCTCTCCAAAATCGACGCTGACTCACCTCATCAAGACATGTGATTCACGCCGCGTCCGAAAGCCAACTGAAACAGTGTATACTATTTTAATATAGTTCCCTAAACGAAACTGGATGAGTCCATATTGATAGGGTTATCTTCTCGGGTTTGGATTTCTCAAAGGAATTCATGGACAATTACTATTGTCTGGATGAGTCATTGAAATGATTCGAGACATCCACGACAAAGAGGCGTGGACAATTTCATACGAGTTAGTTCATACGAGTGTGAGAGGGAGAGAAAGAGAAAGAAAAACGAGCATTATGAGCCATTTCAGTTGACGAGAGACTCTCAGGAAGTGAAGAGGCGATATCAATACTGAACAATAACACTTATTATTTTGCTTCTTGTGCATTGTTGGCTATTCTCAAGAAATTTACGTACTGACGGACTAATGATAAGTGAGGCCTTGGGACGACAAATCGCGGAAGTCCACTTCATTTCGGGCCATTGAACATTACTAACGCAGAAAAATAAGGTAAGAAAATCATGACATTCGTATGAAGGATTACAAATGATTTTATAATGCTAATGATTTCTCCACCACCATGAATTAGATATATTTTCCTAACGACTTTTGAGTCTTGAAAGTTTGTTTATCTTGCTCTATGAGTTTCTTTGGGAAGATCAATGGAACCACTTTTTTCAAGTTAATTGGTTGGCGTCCAGTTTTTACCGCTTTTCTTTGTTGGTACTTAAAGCTATTTTTCAACTATCAAACAGCCGATATCACGTTGATTTTATTGGAAAGACGTATCAAATGTTTTTGTGGTTCGTACAAAAACGACTCAACAACATCATAAATTATTGTTTATTGTTTATTAAGCATTACAAGGATGCTTATAAATAAGAAGAAAAAAAATTCACGATAAATAAATATGTAGAAAAATTCAACACAGCCAAAAATGACAACTGATTGGGCAATCTATAAATGTACAAATTATATCACATTTTTTTACATTCCAGAATATTTTTAGAGAAAACAAAAAACCAGCCAAGATGCTCGTACTACCTCTTCTCATCTGGATTTCCGTGTTTTTACTTCACTGTACAACCCCCTGTTTGGCGTTCAACATTGTCAAAACCTCGTTTCAAGAGGAGGTCTCCATTGGGGACACGATCAAACTCAGCTGTACCTCAGATGGTTATTTTGAGCATTGTGTTTGGCGTCACAAGTCTGAAGTTTGCGAATATGAGTGGAAGAAAAGCCACGATGCTGTGCTCAAACAGCGTTGCTCCGCTCGAATCGATTCTCGGATCAAATTCATGGGCGAGTACAACAAACACGAGTGCTCCATTGAGATTGAGGATGCTAATTTGGAGGATGCTGGAGGCTGGCAATGTGAGATGGAGGCCTATATGTGGGGACCCATTGCAGGGGCCACTGACAAGAAGAAGCTCATGCTGAAGGTCAAGGAAAAGGACCAAGTTATTATCAAAGGTAACGAAGGCTGTTGAAATTGAAAATACTGGTCGAATGTTAAGTGCACAAATTCAAATAACTCGAGTATACTGAAGTACAGTCAAACTAAAAATGCTCGAATGTACTCTAAGTATAAGAGCTACATGTAAAAGGCAACTTCTGTAATGTGATTCCTCTTGAGATTGGGTATTTTGACTATTCTTTTGAAGTTGACCTTTGCTTTTGAGGTACTACAAATATTTGAATCAGCACATACAGTACTTTGCATTTACGCTACAAATTGAAATTGAATTAGCATTATACAATTACATTTCTTCTCAGGTCTAATTCCTTTTTTTCTCACAAAAAGTATTCGTAAAATATCTCGAGAACTCGCTCTCTCAGAGGTGTTAATAAAGCTTTAATTGCAATGGATGAGTGTAAGCGAACAAATTCAGCTGTAATTCTTGGGCCAAAATGGCTAGGGATGCGTCAGAGTCGAGACTCGCCCTCCATGAAACTTGATCAAAATTCGTGAGCCCAATTCGTTTTCTTCATTTTGACAATCAATTGAAATTAGAATTTTTTCCTCACGTAGCAAACTAAAACTAAGAAATGTCCAAACCTAGTTCTGACACATCCCTAGCCATTTTGGCCCCAGAATCCCCAGCTGAATTCGCTCGATTTAACTCATCCAATGTGAAAAAAAAAAAAACAATTTCAATTGCTGCAATGAGGGCAATGTAGAATCTAAATTAGCCCAACTTCAAATATGATTACATGAAAATGAAATGTCATGTACTTTTTACTTTTCCATCTCAAGTTTGCTATTTTTTAATTTTATCTTGAAAATGAATCAATATTCTTTTTCGTAAGATTACAAAATGAAGGATTCAAGAAGCCTATATCGAATATTGGCTTATTTATCAGGAGTCAAATTAAAAATTGACAGAAAACCTAGCTTGGTTTATAACCATACTTGAGGGCAGAGGCATCATTTTAAGCACATAAAAATATACCGGGTGTTTCAAAAGAAACGGAGGAGCTAACTAGATCATCTATTACCCATATTTGAAACCGTATACCTCAATTTCATTGCATTTGATTTGCCAAACACTTGGTTGAAAAAGTAAAAAAAAAAGATATTTCCCCCTGTTTCAATATTTGAGCGACGACGATTTTTCTGTAAAGAGTCATTTCTGAAAACAAAGCGACTTTTTTCTTCCTCCTGAAATGTCATTAAAATAGAAAATTTGATGACGTTGAGGGAATAAAATCATATTTGTTCTAAGAATTGTTATCTGTTGCATCTTTTTGAGCTTTAAGCATTTTCTCTGAGATCAAACAAATCCGCGGTTTGTTGCTCCATTTCCTCTGAATCACCCGGTAGCAGAGAATTTGAACTAAAATCTCCTATGTGAACAATTTACGTCTATCTCATTGCTAAAATGAATTATGCCGTCATATTTCCAGATCCCACTGAACCCACCAAAACTGACCTAGTCACCAAAGAACCCGAGAATGAGACCAAAGATAAGATTTACAACTCGACTGAGTCTGTAACACCCTCAACTCTTTCAATCACCCCAACTTTAGACATAGTCAATACCACTGCCCTTCAAGGTATTGGCCTTATACAACAAGTCAACTCACGAACCCTTTACAAACCATATCCCAATATCACTCTTTCAGATGATTTCATCAGCACCAAAGACACTTCTCAAACCTTCAATGAATCTGCAGCCACGCCAAAGTACTCAGATTTCCACCCTCGTATTGGAATCCATGAACCCATTGATGCTGAAGAGTCTTCTGTATCCGATTATGACTTTGGTGCTATCTCAAATGAGGACAACGACTCCATACCTTTCATTGGAGCCATCATTGGAGGCTCCTTGATCTTGGTGCTCTGCATTTGTATTGCCGGATATTTGATCCTCCGACAACGCCGTCGTCAATTATTGATCAGTGATTGGAAAGACCATCAATCGAAAAGCAACCCAAAGAGCCCAAATTCGACCTGTAAAGTCGAGATGAACACCATCCTGGATGATGTGGATGACCTATCGGGTCCTTATGATGAAGATCCGGAAGTGAACCACCCGAGTCCATTAACTTCCAGAAATAATCCTTAGTTGTTGGACACAACATCATTAAAATTAGGGTAGATGTGAAAAGTCGTGCTCAATGATCTCTTTTGGTTTGACTTTGATTGTACTAATAAAATGTTGTCAAAACTATGATTATTTTGGCTCTCTTAGCATCGAGCCAGTGATCGAAACATAGCTAAAGGGTGATTGATATGTATAGGGGACTGAGACAAAGACAATACCTTCATGTGATAAGTCGTTGGCATCCTGTTTGGGAATAAATATTTTCGATAAGGATGACGTGTTGTCCTTAGTGCACCATGGGTCCTGATCAAGTCAAGATATTTTGGTTAGTTTTGGTCTTTTCAGCCAAAGTCCAAGGTTTCTCTATCATTGCTCATTCCGAGGATGTAGAGGCCATTGAAGGTGAAAATGTCTCTTTGTTTTGTAACAGCGATGGATATTTCGAGTATTGCGAGTTCAGGAGACAAGGATCGCCCGATTTTTGTAATTTTGAGTGGAAACGATCCTATGATGACGTTCGGAAGCAAGCTTGTGTCTCAAATCTCAGGCAAAGGACCCGATATGAGGGCAATTATGAAAAGAACGAGTGCAAGATCAGCGTACAAGATCTGACTTGGGAGGACGCAGGAGAATGGATTTGTGAGGTTGAAGCGTATTCGCTTTGGAACGCGGGCCCAAGGCGTTCCAAAAAGATTTACGTCAACATTCAGGAAAAAACCACCCCCACAACAACTACAACAACTACCACTACCATCATCACCACCACCACCACCACCACCACTACCACAACAACAACAGCAACAACAACAGCAACAGCAGCAACAACAACAGCAACAACAACAGCGACAACAGCGACAACAACAACAACAACAACAACAACTCATACTACTACTACCACGACAACAACAGTAACAACAGCTACTACGACTACTCTTATGCCAACGACTTCAATAACAAAGATTCCCATGGAACAAAATCAAACAACTACTATGAGTTCCAACACCACAACATCTGATATGTCACTTATAATAAGAGAAGACCAAAGTGAAAAAAGCACCGAGGTGACCTTAAACTCAAGTACCTCTGTGAATTCGAACATCCCAGCTTCCCCTTTACCAATTGGGATTATTGAAAACCGAACTGAAATGGCCTTCACTGCCAAAACCGCCGTCACTTTCGACAGCTTCTCAGTGCCGACATTTCTCAAGCCAGAATCATCAACCGAAGGATCAACTTTTGAATTGGATCAAAACAGCTCTTCCACAAAACAAGGAATACTTGACATTTTAGGGAAAACTGCACTAGTTTTTTTGTTAAGTCACAAAGCTGATTCAATTAATCACGGTAGGATTCTAAAATGATCAATGATGGCCGATCTTTACCTGGTAAATTACTCATTGGTAGCTACATCACTAGAGCCCTCAGTTGCATCAGTCATTAATAATACTCAAAAATTAACTGGCCAAAAATATCACGTTTAACAAGGTGCAAGTCTAAAACAGCAAAATCTGTTCACTGTTGTAATAGAGTATGGTTATAAAACGTTTCATTTTAATCCTTTTTGAAAGCAAAGCAGCATAATCGCACCTTTCTTCAGCTTTGGACAAACTGAAGTGCCTCAAAATGTTAATATCATCAGGTTTTCTTCTGAATCGTGGCAAGAATCATAATTGAAAACCTCTCTTAATCTTGAAATATTTAAATCAATCTTACAGGGATTATTGTCTATTGTTTATTTGCATTCCTGACTGAATATGGGTTCTAGTTCTGCTAAAAACATATGAAGTTCCATATGGAGTCCCTACGTCAACATTTAAGGGGCTTTATTTTGTCCAAAATCTGATTTATGATCGTTGCTATCAACAAATCCTCGTATCTTATCATTTGCCATAAGAAAATCATAGATGGCGTATTTCATAACTATACTCTTTTATTACCGTGCACAAGCAATGCTAAATGTTCCTGATACATTCCATTCATTTTGAAACAGCTAAATAAGAAACCAAATCCACCGATACAAACGAAGTGAATTTGTTCCATTCCGTCAAGTTTTCCTTGTCCATGCCAAAGAAAAAGAAGACGAAGTGACCTCCAACAAGATAACTGAATCGAGTCCGACGTCGTCGACGACGCCATCTTTGCGAGACAGCAAATATTTGGACGCTCCTCAACCAGGATCTTTTTCTGTCGGAATGGAGAACGACAAAAGCACAAATAGTCGCAAGGTCACCCCTCAAAGCTCAGCCGGAAATATGTCCAACCGCAACATTCTCATAGCATTGATTGCAATTCTGGTGTTGATGTCTTTGGTGATGGGCTCTCTCATCTCGTGTTGGAAATGCTCCACGAAGAAAGAAATCTACCGATTTGCCCAAGAATCCAAAAACAGTTCGACTCAACCTGCCAAAGATGGGCGTTTTTCCACCATGCAAATGAGCTTGCTGGAATACGATGAAAGGGAGGATCCTGAGCTGAATCCTCCCAGTTTCAAGGACGTGCGGTTGCTAATGAGCCAACCTTGCCATTCGTTTGAAGAGGGAAACGAGGGAAATATTTAGAGCTAATAGTTTTGCTGAACTTAGACATTCCATTTTGCAAAACGATGTATGCAAATGTGCTTCATAAGATTAAATTCTCATGAACTCTACCTCATTTTATTGTGCTCCCTTCTCTTTTTTTTTCTCGCCTTAGATTGTCTGATTGTCTTATAATTACATTGTGACATTTCAATCGTTACTCCTTTCATATTTAAATTCTTTTCAGCCTCTTTTCTGAGGGATTAGCATTCAAAAGCAAATTGAATCAGTGGTCAGAATTACCCATGGATGAACGTGTTTTGACATCTGTTTTGGACATTATAACCCATTATTGCACAGAAACTTGGAGCTTCACACCATTTGCCCCAATCGCCGAAATGTTTAAATAATAGTAATATGATGAAAAATTTTGCAATGACTAAAGGCACATTTTTGGAAGTGGATAAAGAGTTTTCCGAGTCTTGTTAACGGTCACCTACATTGCACCACCCTCTATCATTTCCACAACCCTTAAATGAAGTACTCAAATATTTACCCCTTTACAAAAGACTACAACGTGGGAAGCAAGCTTTCCAAAACAGACTTGATCTGCGGTTCGAAGCCAGAATCTTGAAACGAGCTCTGTTGTCAGCATTGGACCAAGAACCACTAAATTTTACTAGACTGTGAGGCTAACCAAGAAGCACCGAATTTCTGGAGTGGGAGGCTAACAATGAGAATTATGATTTCCTGTAAGATTAATTCTATTATGTTATTCTGCAAATGAGACTTTGCTTGTATTCAGTAGACTCCGTATTTCAAATTTCAGCCAAGTCGAATGCCAGAGTGAAAAGTTATGCCTTCTCAAACTTATGTACTGAAGAGAGCATAGAATGAATGAACTCGCCCTTTTGTGGTAAAACGATTACCACAAAAGGGCTAGTTCATTCATTCTCGGAAGGATTTGCACTGAACTTTGAGAGAGCGTAGCTCTTGTCTCCGACGTTCGATTGAGCTGAAAATTGAAATACGTATTTAAGTCAACCAAGAGAAGTCCATTGAAATTCAGTGGTTTTTCGGCTAACGAAAGAAATCATGATTTCCAGTTGGAACAAATCAATTCCGAAAATTCTTCGGCAAATGAGACCTTGCCTATGTTGACTTGAATAAGTATTTCAATTTTCAGCTCAATCGAACGTCGGAGACAAAAGTTATGCTCACTCAAAGTTCAGTGCAAATCCTACCGAGAAGGAATGAAATAGCCCTTTTCTGGTAATTGCTTTACCACAAAAGGGTGAATTCATTCCTTCTATGCAGACTTCAGTACATGCATTTGAGAAGGCGCAACTTTTCACTCTGGCATTCGGTTGAGCTGAAAATTTAGATAAGTCGTCAACTGAATACAAGCCGCCAGGTCTCGTTTGTAAAAGAACAAAAATTGAATTAATCCTTTTGGAAATCATAATTCTCACCATTAGCCTCCCCACCCCCGCTCCAGAAATTCAGTGCCGCTTGATTAGATATAACTAGGGACAGGAACTTAAGACGAATAAACTTTTTCGTCTTTTTTTGTCTTTATTCATCTTTTTACCCTTATTCGTCGCGACAAATCTATTCGTTTAATTTGGATTTTATTCGTCATTTTTCGTCTAATCCGGCAATTTCACTCAACTTTTTTCGTCTAATTAGTCAAAAATTGGATTTTTCTTAGATTTGAAGCTTTTTTCTCAAATTTGGAATCAAATAGACACTTTTAAAAAGTTCAACACCAAAACTTGGGCAACAAAATATGATCCACACTTACATTTTAACTTGTAGAGTTTCCTGACACAAAGAAAGAAAATTGGATTGAAAAGGCTATGTGACTATTCGAAGAATTAATGTCAGCAAATCTGCTTCTGAATATTGCTCTATTGAAAACGTTGAAGTAAGGGCGGTTTTGAGCTCTTGTTTTTTTAAATTTATATGTTCCACTGACCATTTCTTGCTTATTCGGCACTTTTCTGTTTGTTAACTTAGTAGGTTTTGCCGTTTTGCACAAGGGTGCAGCTGTTTCCCCTCATTTTATCTACTTTATGGGCAGCAGTTTTAATCCTCTTAACAGGCAATTCATTAGTCTTTTTTACCGTTTAAGTCAGTTTTTTTTCGTCTTTTTTATCGTATTTGTCAGTTTTTTTCGTCTTTTTTGTCGTATTTGTTAGGTTTTTCGTCTTTTTTTTGTCGTATTTGTCAGTTTTTTTCGTCTTTTTTTGTCGTATTTGTCAGTTTTTTTTCGTCTTTTTTTGTCAAATTTGTCAGTTTTTTTTCGTCTTTTTTTGTCGTATTTGTCAGTTTTTTTTCGTCTTTTTTCGTCTAATCGGGCAATTTTATTCGTCTTTTTTCGTCTAATTTGACAGTTGTATTCGTTTTAACTTCCTGCCTCTAGATATAACTCTGATATGTTGCCGTATCGATTGCATGCATTGTAGCTCCGACAAAATCATAACTACGTTCTCATAATAAATTCGGCTGATAATAAGAATCATTTTTGCGCTATTGCCTTGCGCTTTGGTTTGTATTTGCAAGTTCTCTGAATGCAAATATTTAGGAAAGCATAAAGACAGTTTTCAGCAAACCATTTTGACCTGTAAATCAGTATAGTATGAAAGCTTATCAATATCTTTTTTTGTTGTTGCGTACATCTTCTTACCTGGCCAATTCGTTTGATTTACCATTCATTCGGGCGGATTAAAGTGATTCAAGCCCAAGTTTTTACGCATTAACAATAGAGTTCAGTTACTTTAAGAGTTTTGTTTTATGAGCACCTTTACCTTTGTTTTAAAAACTCAGATTATTTTCTATTCCATTTCAGTGTCAGTGTTCGGCAATGCTTTTCACTTGACGTATCAGGTATACGGGAGTCAACTAAAAATATTCATTATACCTCCAAACGAGGACCGATTTGAAGAAAGTTTTTCCATCTTAAATATTGTCTCTAAGGTCAATTATATTTCAGTTCTGAATGTATGAAGGGTTTGTTTTTAGCTATAACGCATCAAGACAAACCAATGGCAACCATGTACAAATGACAACATCAATACAGGTGAGGGTTTAGGTGAAAAACACATAAAAACTCTTTCCATTTTGATTCGGGTTTGGCCATCAAAACTTTTGAACAGCATGATCTAAGTATGTTCCTCTCCTAAACATCAATGGCGAAATTCTTTTGCAGTATTGCGGTCCGTTCCATAATTACCAACGGGCATTTGTGGATGCCTAGAAAAAAAGGTTACAACAAATGTCTCCATTTAGTTTTCCCCACATTTTTCAATGTTTTTTATTTACCTTGACCAATGATTTGGCTTGCGATTCGACTTGGGAGCAATTACGATATGCGGTGGATCTTGATTTTCATGATGCGATTCAACAGAGAGGGTTGGTTTCAAGACCTGAAAAATAACGGCATTTTGCAAATTGGTCTTGAATTTCATTTTTTCATTTTTATTTTGAAGGGATTTTTGTACGAAAAACCAGAGGCAAGACCTCACCCAGCCAACAAAGCCAGCATTTCTAGGATAGGCAGCATCATATTAGGAATGTCAATTTATTGTGATCCAACGTTTGTGGTTGATATTGAGAGTCTAAGAGTTGCTTGGAGAAAGATCGGGAAGGAGAATTGAACCTAGGCCCTCTCTTTAGGGAGTGAACTGGTCTAAAGGCTGGTCTACAGGTGAAAAAAAATTGTCAAATAATATGGCAGCTGAGATGTTCAAAATGTTTAGTAAACCTTGTATTTTGAATGATTAATTTATTATTAATGGAAAAATTTGACCTCTTTTGAATCAAAAAAGTGTCTTGCAGCTTACCTAACACCCTGTAATTGGTGTCTTTAAAGACATCTATGACTTATGATTAAGTTTTGACATTTGAGATAAAATGTTTCAACAAATTATTTGATGAAATATTTGACGTGTAGCTCAGGCGTTACTGCAACACCACATAAAATATCATATACACTAGAATGAAAGCCAGAGTATTTGGATGCAGGTCATCACATTACAAGTTTCTGATTGTAAGTTGCGATGATTTTACATAATAAAAGAGAGTGGAATGTCCTGTCAAAGGGTAAGCCAGTTGACAGAGATAAGCAAGGAAACTGATCTTGGGCGTCCATGCATTGGCGTTGATATCTAAACTACCCCAAGTGCACGAGGTAATGGTGATGTCTACAATTTCTGGCTTTAAGTTGACAGCAATGAAACTTTTAATCTCTTTGATCTGTTCAAAATCAGCTTGCAAGTTTGAAATGGCTTTGCAGGGTTGTCACGAATGAGATTCTCATAACAAATTGAGAATCATTCGTGTGACACGTTTGTGATTAAGTTGTAATAATACCAATTGAAGAAAACAGTTTTGGGTACAAATTTGGGTATATCCAAGGGTATTTTTTTTTTTAATTTTTCAACAATTCATAAAACTACGATTTTATTTTCAAGAACGACTCCCCTACCCAGGGGGAAAAACCCCTTCTGAAAAAACATCCTTACTTTGAGCGTATCATTAGAATGACTAAGGTTGATGCGATGCATGAGACGACTAAAACAAAGTGTTAGGTGTACAAGTACATCTGTACTTTTTAAGTTGTCACGATCTCAAGTTCACTTTGTTGTCTCCTTTTGTCACAATTCACCATTAAAATCTTAAGGACGCTATTTTAAGATAACCCTGTACATTCATAGAATTTCCTTTAGGTTCCAACCCACGAAGGTTCCTTGATCCAAGCAAAACACATTCATACGGTTTGACCCTGAATCTAGCTCAAGTTTCATTTGGAGGCAATGGTCGGTCAGCAAAAAGATCAAAAGAAGCGTATCCATTACTTTAGGTACTAATTATCCTTGGGGCTAGTTGTTCTGATTGTTCTCTCAATTGCTCCTGATTTTGTGGATCTATACAAGGAAGAAAAAGATTTCCCCGGCAACTAACGAACCATGTACATAAAACATTATACCTAACAATATTGCAACGTGACACCAAAGGTGTTGTTGTGTATGAGATACAAGTTTCAATTGAGTGCAGATACTTTCTTGGGAAGAATCTAACCAATTCGTCTTCAGAAACGAAACTCCCCTCGTTCGAGTATTTACTCTTGAGTCCATAAACAAGATAAACTGGAGACAGGGGCGTTTGTGTCTAGAAATTGAAGCATGTGACACCTCAAATCAATGGCAGTGTTCAGTATCTTGATGAAGATTCTATATTTTGATCGTTCCAATTCCAATTCTTTCTTTTCAGCATGGTCCACCTAGCCTTTGCTGGGAAAAAAGAGATTGTTTCTTACAGACGAGGGCTTTTTTGTGACCAATTGACCTTAGTATGGAACACTCGATTTTTACCCTGGAGCTCTACTACCCTTTATGTAGCCATTACATCTCTCCGTGTGTAATCCATGTGCCACCCCCAAAAGAGATGTAACAAACAGAGTCGTGCAGGTCAAAATTGGTGCAAAATTAAAAACACGTAATATAAAAATATATATTATAAATAATACCAAAGAATTTTGATAATAGTCAAAATCTATCTCAAATTCAAATTTCTGGCTGTTTTGTACTTCATGACATCAAAGTCATGTTAACAAATCTAAATTCAATCACATTTTTGAGTAAAATAATGGGCCACGTTACATAAGCAGACCGATGCGATGTTTGTTAAATGATAAGTCTGTTCTACTGATGTTTTTCGAGTTGGATTTTTGGCACAGTTTTGCCATTTTGGTTTTTAGGGTCAAAAATCTGACCACAACTACACTTTTCAACAGGCAAAAGACCTTTTCTACCATTAAATATGGCAGCACTGCCAACTCGAAATCCATTTTTATAACTATGGATGGAACTCGAAATCGAACTAGTTCGAGTGCTGCCAAATTGGTCCCTGTTTAGGTCTTTTTAAGAAGTTCTGTACAACCTGCCCTTTTAAACAGCGTAAAAACTTCCGAGTCAAAACTGGCAGCACTCCTGGTTCGAAACACATCACTATTCTGTTCTTCTTGGAAAAAGCAGCAAAAAAAGGTATAAGACATCATAACCTAATTTTCAATGAAAGGTCATCCATCTGGACTGGTTGGTTAGCGCTTGGTTAGCGGTAAGAAGTACAGTAGAATCTCCAGTACAGCTAAACCAAGAATATTATTCTCCATATGAGACCTCCTTTCTTTGTTGGACTACATATGTCATTTTTCTACCTAATTGAACGTCAGAGGCAAAAGTTATGGTCTCACAGAGCTCGTAATCCAACAAAGATTTAGAGAAGCCTTCTTCTAGCAATAGTTTTCCCACAAAGGGCGAACTCCTTAATTCCATGTTCTTCACTACACAGTTTTGAGAAGGTATAACTTTTCACTCCCGTATTTGATTGAGCTGCAAATTACAAAACGTAATTTACCCAATCCAAACAAGCCATTATCACAAGCCCCTAATTTAAAAAATGGCGCGTCTCCAGCAGGGTTGGTTTAATCCTGTCCCGTCGAAAAAAATCCTCTCCCTTAGATTTCGGGGACGGGATAAACCGGTATTTTTGCGGGAATTTTCGATTTTTCAAATTAAGGGCACAAACATAAACAGGTTTATGTTATAGGTATAGGTATAGGTACTGGTATAGGACAGGCATAAACCTGTCCTAACAGGCCTAATGATTGTAAACAAATGTTTTGGTAAATTACTTCGTCTGTTACAGACATTTATTTCATTTTTGCAATTTCAAATTCTATTTTTTGAAACCTACAATTCATGTTTTAGAAAATGCCTTTCCTTGATCCCGTAAAAACAGTTTTTTTTGAAAAAAAATGTTGATCCTCCCGTTTATCCCCTTTTCAGAGATAGAAACTCCCTCCCAGAATCCCGAGGATAATACTCTGACCAACCCTGGTCTTGAGTCACACTACTGCCACCATCTTTCTTGACCCGAGTTCAAAAACCCTTTTTCACTGGACCCACAATGAACTCGCCAAATTCCCATCTCTCACTCTAGAACTCTACTGCAAATATCAATTCTAATCGCAGTCCTTCCTTTGAAGCCGATTTTAAAGGCCAACGCTCTCTCCTGAGAAATTCACTCACTGGCACGCTTTCTACCACAGTGGTACCTGCTTCGTCTTCAATGATTTATCTTCAACAACTAACCAAGATGAGGATGAGCACCTTCTTCTCAAACTTCGTGCTTCCTCTCACAAAGGTCGAGCTTGCATGTCTCACATCCATTTTGTTTTGAAAGTTACGAACTCGTCCACACGGCACCAAAACCAAATCAAAGCTGTCCCTTAACAAGGAAACCATCTTTCCCAATCATTACCCTATGGACCCTCTCCAATCCCATCATTCGATTCATCACACAAGCTCTTGCCTTGCTTGCCTGAGAAGGTCCTCAATGTCCCAAGATTGACTTACCTGGAAGCCTCGCTTCTTGTTGACCTCAGTATGGCCCATGCTTTGAATTAGAACGTTGCCAGGACCTCGGATTCCTTGCTCAAAAGTGCGGACGGAGGTGAAACCAGTGGAGTATTGATCGGCCGTGCAGTTCCAACAACATAAACAAAGACAGACCCCGACTAACAACGGGGTCATAATGATAAACACCTCGGCGTATTCCGTGATGATTTCCCCCAACCAATGAGAACCACCCATCCTTGAGCATTGAATGGTTGTACGCTACTGTCAATAAAACGAAGGAGAGAAAGAGGAAAAGAAGGTCGAGCGCCAAGAAAGAGAAAGAGATGAAAGAGAACAGCTAAAGGGACCTTGGGAAAAAGCGTGGATGAACTTGGAAAACCATTGACGAGGGATCTTCGGAAGGACCTGCGAACATACGAAGAAAAAGCGACGTACAACACACAGAAAGACGAAGCAAGGGTGCGGAAAATCTATTAAAGATAAAGTTCGTAATGTAGTTTCAGCCAACTTCTGACGGAATGTTCATTTTACCGGAGAGATCCAAGTTTGTTCTTAAAAACCGACTTTCAAATTTGCACAGAATATTTGCGAAGCTGAAAGGATTAACTAAGAACTTCAAGTGCATTATCTTTATTTTCATAAGTAAAGCATATTTTATGAGGGGAATCTTTTGAACATAACCCGAGTCTTGATTAACTAAGTTTGATCCCAGGAAAAACATGGGAAAGAATTATGTGAGGTAGAGGATTTTCTTTCTTCAAATCCCATTTACGAAAACAACGTAGGAGTGTCGAAGTTGATATTGGATCCGACTCAAGATAGTAAGAGATAGATCCAAAGAAACTTACTCAACTCAATAATGGAACGAACGCGTCACAAGAAGGTTCGGTCAATTTGATTACGTTCCTCTTTCAATGTCTAAATGGTCGAAAAGCTTTTTATCGCTCGTCGATATGATGAATAACTTAGCAAGATATGGTATTTCAAGGTCTTTTATTCTGATCCTGCTTAAATGACAACTGAATGAATGTATGATTGTACGTATGCGGCTGGTATATCAGTGAATTAGAAAAATGGAATTCTAAGGTAGTTAAGGGCCAATTTCCATGCTGAGACAAGGGATGGCAATATGCTTTGGTTTCCCGGCCAAGAAAAAGAAACGCACCCACAAATTATTCGAGGTCTTGGCAATCTTATACCCACTGGAGTATATAACGGCGAAGAAGATCATAACCTCACCAATAATGGTGTAAGTGTTGGGATATTGTTGGAAGTACAAAATCTGAATAAGCACGGCAATGAAGGAATCACTTGATTTCCGAATCAAAGACACGACACCGGCAGCTTCAAACTGTAACAGAATAAAACACTGTTTATTATGTTTGATTCAGATCTAAAAGTAGAGTACTTACTTTGACTGCGCAGATGAACATGTTTTGTCCAATCATAGCCATGCAACCAATGGTGAGTATGCAGAGAAAATCAATCGTTGAAGGCATTGCGATGGATCCAACATACCAAGAGATCACAAATCCAGGGATTGATCCAAAGGCGCCATTCCAAACAGTTAGGATGAGACAATTCACATTCTAAAAAGAATTTACTTTAGTGTTGTTTGCTTTGCCAAGGATCTCTTAATTAGTTCCGCGGTCTATGGCTTTGCACATTAAAATTAGGTTTGGAGAGTGCTTAAATCCCATTCCGTATTATTTCCCCTGTCTCTCGATTTCTAACTCACGAAACTTGTTCATTTTCTGCTTGCCTTTTCGGTAATCAAAACCCTCAGTCGCTCACCTCACCTTAACAAACGAGCCGGTGACCGCTGACTAGCTCACTTACCCGAAGCTTTCTGGAGCAAATTGTGGCAGCTCCCACAAAAACCACCGCCAAAGAACACATCAACGCGGCGTAGGTGGCATTTTTGTACACCACAGATCCTTCGATATTTTCATCTTTAGGAAATAACTGCGGCGGTTGGATGATGAGGATCAGACCTGGAATGGCGGTCATGATGCTCACCATAGAATTGGCCGAAATAGGTTCCTTCAAAATTGCCCAAGCAAATATGGTAACCATCACGGGGGAAGTAGCGTAAATCATTTGACAATCCCCTGCAACAAATGTCATTACATTAATACTTCACTTGGAAGGTATGTCGACCGACAAATCTTACCGATAGGCATATTCTTCAAAGCGTAATAATTGAGCAGAATAGCTGTGGTAGAACACATGGCACGGGTCAGAATAAGTTTTTTGTTCTCCTTGGGCCATGGGGACACGCCCATTACAAACAACATAGGAAGGGAGAGTAGGAAGGTGAGCAAGTTTCTCGATGCAGCTATCACATAGGAATCTGCACTTTGGATCAACACCACAATGAACGACAAGAATGACATAATCATGCTCGAGGAAAAGGCCAACACGTGTCCCACGGGGAAATGAGTCTTATCCAGGCGCTCAAAGGTCCGATCACAGCACTTGCGAATCCTAGCCCCAACATTGTCCTTCATGCTACTGATAGATTGCGTAGTAGACGAGGGGCCCTCTGACGAAGTCATGGCTTCTTCTTGTAGTTCGGTGGTTTTCATTTTCTTTCGAAAGGATTCAAATGTCCACCTTGGAGAGCACCGGAGGAATGAGTGACTATCGAGCTAACGAACCCTTTCCTTGACACCAAAATACGATGGGTTCGGTGGGAGCTTGGTTTCCCTGGTATCTGATTGGCTAATTCTGCCACGCCAAACTTCATAATCAGATGGGTACGTTCCAAGGGCAAGAAATCTTGACCCACTTTAGTACCCATGGTATACGTAATGAAGGGTACCGAGGGCTAGAATACAATTGGGGCTAATAATCATCCCGAGTAGCAACAAGGAGAAAAAAATCCAGGGATAAGGGTCCTGTGTTGTCCAACACCGACAACTCTGAATCTTGCAGAGGAATGCGAGAATGCTGTGTGATACAAGGTGTCTAATAAGTTCTGGAATTTGAAAATACAGCAATAGTCGAGATTTGGAGGGTATATTTCAAACATGTATTATTACATTAAAATTCATCCCTGTTAAACTCTTCAGCAATCTGTAAATCATTTTTCAAAGAGATCTCCTTTATTTTTGATGACAACTCATGACGCAACATTTTCTGTGGAATTTCATCCCGGGCTTTGACAAAGGAGGCCTTAAGAAATTTCACTCTCCTGTGAGACTTGGCACATGCCTTCTTCTCCAGAATACCCTTTGCTGAAAAACCCGCGGGGTTTAAATTTGGGGAGGAAGGTGGCCACATTGCAAAAGTTGTTCAAATTCTCTGAACACCATTTTTAAGAGACACTTGCTGCATGAGCCGTTGCTCCATCCTGTGGCAATGTCCAAAGCTGATTTTGGAAATGATTTTGGGCTTGGGCTTTTACTGGTGTCAGAATATTGTCAATACAGCTTTTGGCATTGATCTTAACAATCCACGTTTAACACTTTCAAGGACAAAATTGACCTGAGTTCTCCAGATTTTGGAGACACCAGCAAAGTCCATTTCACCAGTCTGATCTTTCTGACTTATGTCTGCTGCCAACTTCTTTATAAGAATCCAGATCTCTCCCACCTATTTCTGATTTGTTATAATTAGGGGTGCACTTTTCATGCAAATGCACTTTTTTACACGTTTGGCCATTTTTTGCTTTATTTGCACTTTTTGCCATTTTTACACGTTTTTGCACTTTCCGTGACTTTTTGCTGATCTCTTGTTTTTTGACCAGAAATCTCGAAAAAATTAAAATAATGAACATTTTTCTTTCAAATTCTGTGAAATATTGTTCACAATAACCCCAGCATGGCTACTAACACATCAATATATGGTTGATTGTTTCAAACATTGAAATTGGCCTCACTTGTTGGGATAAATAGTTTACCTCATGGGTTGGTAATTTAAATCTTGTGGGTGAACACTGTTGTTTTTCCCTGAAAATTTAAATTTTTTGACATTAGTAAGAATTCTGCTCAACAAAACCAACCAATGGATAGAAAGAAACGTTGAATAAACGTAAAATATAATAGAAATCAACCTACCCACTTAAATCAAAACGAAAAAAAGACCAAAAGCACTTGAAAAACCTTGATCAAGTATGGTTCTTATGTTAAGTTTAAATAATCTTTGTCTTGAATAATGAAATGAATCCAAACGGTCAAAAGATTAGACATTGCACAAATATGCATATCTAATTTGTACAGCTAAACCAAGTAAAGCCACGTTAACAATCCTTGAGTGTAATCTCAGATAATCAAATGTCTTTGAAAAAAGCAACAGCTTTTGTGAGAGTATACTCAAAACTAGTTGTGGTGTATGTGCTGTAAAATCTCACTTATGTTTGTTGACATGCGACCCATTATTGGCAGAAATCGTTTTTTTAACTTAAAAAGCATTTTTGGAACAACCAGGGTGCTTACCGATTTTTGTGTTTTCCCAAATGAACCAGATCAAACAATGTCATTGCAATCAACGAAAATTTATTTGCACTTTTTTCTGCACTTTTTGGTCAATTTATTTGCACGAAAAGTGCACCCCTGGTGATAATGGAAAGAAGTTGCCTTTTTTAATTTTGAAGGTGGACGTATTAACGTCTTCCTTGACAATATTTCTCATTGCCTTATTGTACAATTTGGTCTTTAAGGCTAAATTAGGCATGGAACTCTTTTGCCTGATCTTTTCACTGACATTCTTGATGATGTTAGGACTACGTTCAGTCCTTGGTCCCACAATCATGGGACGGTCGGATTCATTTTCCACTTATTTATATCTTTTTATCACTCTTCAGATCTTTTTAATGGAGATGTTAAGAGAATTTAAAATTTCTTGATTACACTTCCCGCAGTTATGCATGGCAATGATTGCCAAACAATCATTTTGTTTGTCCTTCATTTAATTAAATAGAATTCACAAAAAACATAGTGAACAAATTCACTCAAGGGATAGAGAGGTTTGAAGCACAACTTGAAATATAATATTGACCAACCAAAGTTGGAGTTATTTGTCCTAAAAGAATGTTCGCCGAATTTATAACGTACCCGGTATCAGGGGCAAATCGTCGTTGAAAGAAAAATGTAAATCCTTTACTCAAGATTTATTTGGAAAAAAGAATCAAAATTCCATGACAAGAAATTGAACTTGGGCTTTGCCTATTTTTCATGTTCCTGAATGAATTTCAACGTCCCATAATGCATGTCTTATTACCTGGGATGTAAGATCCTTACAGTCTAAAATTAGGCTTAGCTCTAAGTTTTTTTTGAGTTTTAAACCTTGATTGAGACGTTTTATTCAAAAATCATGGCCTCCCTTGACCTGAAACTTAAGACACAAAAATGATAAGACTTCAAGGGAAGATTTTCCAAAATCTCGATGCAACAAAATGAAGTTATTAATCCCTCGGATGAATGAATCGGTCGTTGAGTTTTGCCTGTGTCGCCTATTTTTACGGGGAGGGGCAGAAGTATCCAGACAAAACTTGGATGTCGTATATCTCCTGAAGCAAGAGGAATATTTTTATTTCCCGCGTTTTTCTGGTTTGACCAAACACCGGTTTTGAATGTTAGTTAATTTTTTTTGTTTAAATCCGGAAATATGAAGCCCCAGGAACAAAAGCGTAAAGTGATTGCTGAATTGCTCTCGGCCGGCAACGACGCCAGAGCCATCATCAAGTCAACCAAGTACCCCAGGGCCACCGTCTACGAGGTCGTGAAGAGGGTGCAGTCTGGCCGGGGGGCAGGCCACGCCCCCTGCGGCCCACACAGGGCAAAAAAGCGGACCCCCAGGTTCTTGGCGGGCCTGAGGAGGTCCATCCAGGCCAACCCAGCTGTGTCCAAATCGGCCCACGCAGCCAGGCGGTCCGTGAGCAAGAGGACTGTGACCAGGGCCGTCAAGGAGGACCTGAACTTGACCTCCTACGTCAGAGGCAGACGCCACCTTCTTACGAAGAAGATGAAGGCCACCAGGCTTGAGATGGGCAAGAAGTTGCGCAGAATCTGCAAGGTCAATCCGAGGACGGTCAGACTTTTTTCAGATGAGTCAATCTTCACGGTGGATGGCGCATACAACCCCCAGAACAACCGATGGCTTGCCGAGAACAGAACCGTTGTGCCTCCCATCATGAAGACAAAGAATCCTGCCAAGATTATGGTCTTTGGCCTCATCAGCAGCGACGGGAAGGTGATGCCAGCCCATGTCTTCCCTCCCAAATTCAGGCTCAACGCCGCCGGGTACGTGGAGCTTCTAAAGAAGGTTGTGTTGCCCTGGCTGGCAACCTTGTACCTACCAGGAACCAAATTCATGTGGATCCAGGATTCTGCTCTGTGCCATGTGTCCAATTTTTCCATGAACTTTTTGAACAGCAAATTTGACGTGGTGGTCAAGAAATACGAGTGGCCTTCAAACAGCCTTGACCTCAACCCATGCGACTTCTAGTTGTGCTCCGAGCTGAGGAGGAAGGTCAACAAGATGCCCCACAACAGCCTGGCGTCTCTGAAGTCGTCGGTGAAGCGGAACATGGCCTCCTTCTCCACGGCCGAGGTCGCCAAAGCCTGCTCGGCCTTTGTCGGCCGCTTGGACGCCGTCATTAAGGCTAACGGTGATCAAATTGAGTAAAATTGTTCTTAATTGTTGTCCAAACTTTTTTTGTCCGGATACTTCTGCCCCACTCTGTGTGTTCCCGGGTTTGGTTTATATATTAACGAGGAGCAGACTTCAGAACTGATCTGATCCGGTCTGGAATCGGATCATGGTCGATACATACTCATCCTTATCAATTCTTTGACGCTGATTTACCTTCTACAATCTTCAAATCAAGCTACCTCATTGAAACGTTCGAGCAGATTTAACTTTCAAGAATGCGTTTTTCCTTCGAATTGAACTTTTCAATTATTTTTCCAAACTGAGCTTTTCGATGAGTTTTCAAAAGTCCTAAATGGTTTCGGCACCAGCAAAGAAACTCAACAATGATTGGCTACAATGTAAGTTGCGACTTACAAAATATTTTAATGTGCAAGCAAAAATTCAGGTTTAGAATTAGGTCAGGTTAAAATTAATTTCACAAACTTTTCCAGTTTAGATTATATGTCGAAAATGAAAGTTTCAGTCCCTCAATGACGGAAACAAATTGTCCAAAAAACTCGTTGATCATACAATCGAGAGGTGTGATTTGAAGTGTCAAATGTTCAATAACTTATCGACCACTTTTGGAGTTCCTTCTCGAACCTCGAGCGCTGAACGGGAAGTGATCAAAGAGGGAAGAATTCTGATATGCCAAGTGGGACGTCTGTTCCTCTGTGGCTGATCTTAAACTAGTTGATGGATCGGGAGATGACGAACCGTCATCCATCTCAGTTGACTCATCTGAAGAGTCCGAGCCAAAGGAAGGACAAAAATACTTAATAACCGGAATCCTCTCCTTCTTGGCCTCGACCTGAACAAGCTGACAGATCTCCTGAGGTACTTCAATGCATTCTTGGTTCATTTCCAGCTTGGGAACGATTTTGTGGATCATGTTGCACACGGTCTTGGGCGAGATCTCGCATTTCTCTTGCGGCACCTCTCGAACAAACGTTTTGATCTCATCGGCGCAGATGCGATCCCCGGGAACAATGGGACAGACCTCGGGTCCACACACCTCTCGACTCTCCTGGTGGCAATCGGTCTCTGGGGTGAGTTTCTTGCCGGTCACTTGCTCCACTTCGCACACTTGTCTGGGCACCATCCGGCAGTTCTCGTTGTCTGAATCGCACACCTCTTCCTTGACAGTGTTGCAATTGACCACATCATCGGTGACTTCGTTCTCGTGGTAGGTGGTGGCACACACGGTCTCGTATTCAGTGGAACACGTTTCGGGTCCTTCTTCATTACAATTCCGGGTCAAGGGCGAGTGGCAAATCTCGACCTTTTCCGAAGTGGGCACCATTTCATATTCTATATGACAGTTTTTGACAAAGCTTTCTTTGCATTCTTCGACCTAAAATCGGAATGGTTAGAAAGGACAGATGAATGGAAAATTTCTTCAAATGAGCAGCTTATTTTCGGATCCATACCTCTTGGGTCTTGAAAATGGTTTTGTAAACATCTGAGCACGATTCCTGAGAGGTATGGGTGCATTGGAGCTCGTCCTTGTACGTGATTTGTTGCTCCATTTGAACCCTCTCAAAACAAGGCTCACAAAAGGAAACCTCAAAGGCCACCAGACATTCCAGATCTTCTTCATCGTCGTTGATTCGGGTCTCAATTGCATTGCTTCTTGTGGTCGTGACCCATGATGCATTATTTGCAATAGTGTTGCATTCTTGTGTTGTTGGGTAGTAGACGATACCGTAACAGTTTTTATCTGTACTACAGATCTTTAAACAAGCCTCATAGGAAGGATTTCCTTCTGGGCGAGAGGTGTAAGCGTTTTGAAGGGTTCTACAAAATTTCGAAAAGCCCGGTTCTGATGTGAAGAAAGGTTGCGCTTCGCAATCAGGGGTAATTTTAATTGATTTTGGTGGTGTGTCTGAAATTAGGTAAATCATCCTTTCATCAATGTTTTTCATCTAGAATTAACATTAGGGCGTTTTGAACGAAATTTACAAATGATATTCGAGGAACACAGATTTACTTTGTGGTTTAGATAGTTCCGGGTTTTATAAACGCCTAACATAAATATAAAGACGACGGTCATAAATCAGTTTTGAACAAACTAAAGTGCCTCAAATGCAGAGTGAATATTACTGATGGATATGACATGGTTTTTGGTTGAATCAAACGTAAAACCCTTTCCAAATTGGCATGGAAACTTGACAATTGAAAAGGAATTTCAATATGATCTATGGTACAATTCATTTGAAAACAATTATTGTTCCACTTGAAATCCCTCCATCAACATTATGGGTGTTTTATTTTTTTTTAATTTTTTTGGGAGGGGGGCGGATTTTTTAATACTGCTACAAGGAATGGGATTCCCTGTAAAGAGAGTTAATGATTAATATAGTTTATAAAATCACCGTTTATATGAAATCTGATCTACCAATGAGTTATTGTTGGCAGATCTATACAACCCTTGAATAGTGGGTTGGTCAGGAATAGTTTTTAAAAATTTGTCCAATCCTGCCTTAAATGCTGTTAGAGGATCAGCTCCTACATATTCCCGACGAAGACTAATGGGCAACAAATTGAACAATGAAGGTGCCCGATAAAGAAGAGAGGACGACTTCATTGTTCGAACTAGTCTCGATTCCCTAGGAATTTGTCCAAAGTTGATGTTTGACCATTGCTATTTTCAAATATATGGGTATAATGGGAGGTGCAAAAGTTACACAAAGTTAAATTTGGCGGGCCTTGATCCAAAAGCTGTTGCCGATCCCTGCTTAGAGCTTTTCATTTGCTGCTGATTGTTCGCATGTGGCAAGGGATCCCTTGCCAACTCATCAAAAGGACATCTTTTTTTTTAAATCTGGAGGCAAAGCGCTGACCATTAGATGGCACCAAAAGGCAAGGTAAATAAGAGAACAAGTCTTGGGTACATGTAATTTACATGAAAAGTATATTTCAATTACAAATTTTCCATCTCTTCTCGCTTTTGCCTTGCCAAAACAACGAAAGAAATACAGACCAACTATTTTTAAGAAAAGATGCACCAACTGGCAACTTATAATGCCTGAAGGTACAAATAAAAGAGTGTTTAAGCAAAACCAAAAGCTTTTGAATTGGCTTAAATATCAAAATTATTTCTATGCCGCCAATCACAAGGCATATTTTTCTTTTTCTGAAAGCGTATCCTCTCGATTTTTATCAACTTTTTTCTATAATACTTGTCGGCCATTGATTAAGAAAAATTTTACTACCTGACACTAACATCATTGTCAAAAGCTCTTGTGGTTTGAAAGTAATAATTAAACTAATAAATATTATAGATTGGTTGCGTACTTCAATTTGAGTTATTTGTTAGTAGCATCACATTGACGACAAAAATCATTGTTTCGCAAGTGAAGACTGATATATTGGTCTTTATGGTTAATTTATGGAAGCAAGATTTTTAAAAGTAATTTATAATTTGTAATGGAAATTTATCAATCAGTTGGGCAAAAAAGTGATTAATTATTTTAATTAGTGGTAATTAATTAGTGGCATTTTATTGCTTGGGGGTTGATATGTGAACTCTTTTTGATGGATAAATTGCTCTTGGTTTGTCCTTATGATTTTTAGAACCAATGAAGTATTTTCTTGCATAAGTAATAGTTTGTACATCCTAAATTTGGGGACAGGAATTGGTCACCCTCTGAGCGTTCTTCAGTAGTAATGTGTTTCGAACCAGGAGTGCTGCCAGTTTTGACTCGGAAGTTTAAAAAGTGCAGGTTGTATTGAACTCTTTGAAAAGACCAAAACAGGGACCAATTTGGCATCACTCGAACTAGTTCGATATATCGAGTTCCATCGATAGTTATAAAAATGGATTTCGAGTTGGCAGTGCTGCCATATTTTATGGTAGATAAGGTCTGTTGCCTGTTGAAAAGTTTAGTTGTGGTCATTTTTTTTTACCCTAAAAATCAAAATGGCAAAACTCTGCCAAAAATCCAACTCGAAACACATCAGTACTCTTTAGGGTAGATTTTCAAAACGAGAAGAGGCAGAGTTCCTATTATTTGTGGATTGACTTTGCATCAGCTGATCAAGCGACAGTATCAAAACAAAGAGAAAAACTGTTCAAGTAGCTTGCCAAGATTAAGGGTTCGAGTTTTCGGCTATTGAAAAAACTTGTACCATCACGCTCGTCTTGATCTACGATAGAGAGAAGGCATCGCATAATGTGAGGTCACTCTTTGGGAATCAAAGCAAGAAAAATATGTTCACAGCTTATAACTGATGAACCTCAAAATTTTGTAAGCTGTTTTGCGTTTGTCAATGATAAACAATTTCTAAATTTTGCTTAGGAATTATAAGTTAAGGCCAAACATTTTCACCAAAGCAACCAAAATTCCCGTCGGATACTGGGAGCTTTGCTTGAATTCAGCCATATCCATCTAGGCGACCAAACCTCCATGAATTTTGATTCTTCTTAGAGCAGGGGTCGGCAACTTGTGGGCCCGAGAAGTTTGGTAGTTTGGTTTGGTAGGCCCAAGAGCCACGTGAAAAGTTTAAAATAGTGGGCCCGAGGGTAATGGTGACGATGAGAGGTCCGGTCGAAAGAGCGAACCAGTGATACCTTGCATGAATGAATTTCAGATCAAAACTGCTTCTTTAAGCAATTAAAATTTTCCTTTGGGCAATACGTTTTTCTTTCTGTTTTGAAAGTGGAACAAATTTAAGATGAGAGGTAAGTGTTTTCTGTTAATTGGCATTTGCCATTATTTAACTTGAAACTACTGATTTTGAATTATCTGGGAACACTCCTTTGTTGTTCTTTCGTCCGGACCTCACATCGTCACCATAACCATGCCATCCCTAGCCTGAACTAAGAGGCCCAAAGATTTGTGATCATTTGTTTGTGGCCCTTGCGCCCATCACAATCTTTGTGTGGCCCCCCTTGGGAAATTTAGTCAAATAGGTGGGCTTTAACTCCAAAGCGCTTGCTGACCTCTGTCTTAGAGTTTAAGAGGTCATCAATTCCAGTTTAGAGAACTGTTTGTTCAAAAATTATGCAACATACCTCGTCCAGAATAACAAAAAGATTTTTGGGGTTCTTCTGTATTGGAGTTTCGATGACAAAGGTGAAAAAGTTCACACCTTGAAGTGGAAGGATTTTGTAATTGAAAAACAACGCTGTTCACGATTCCACCCTGGTCACAAATTGGCTCGTCAACTAAAAGAAGGAGTTAACTTCAAAGCATTCAACTCGCCAATTTGGCGTCATTGAACTATTTACCAAGTTTTTTTCCCGACATGACGATTAACTCCATGGGAACTTCTTCATCGTCATCCGCAACCCTCAGGAGATCTTCTTCTCGTTCGTAAAAATGGCAAGTAAGCATTTGCGTATTTATGGCTACAGCTTGACACCACAAAAGTTTTTGACAATAATCCCAACATGTGTTCACATCATTGGACCAGAGATTTTCTGCTCCCGTTAAAACTATTGTCTCTCGAGAATTCTTGGGAGCTTTTCTGTCTCCCTCCAGAAATACACGAGTGGCTGTGGGTCGCACTTTTAATCCAATAGGCGGTTCTGCAATGGAAAAATGGACAACCTAAACTCATGGACACGATATACAACTAGCAGAATGACAAACCATTTTCGAATTTACCCTTCCCCCTTTTGTTTGTTTGTTTTTTGTTTGTTAAGGAGTCAGTACATCACTGATAAAGGGCGTTCCATGAAGGAATATTTCCGCTTCCTGCCAATTTTTTGGCTGCCAATGGTATATATCGGTAGTTGTATGCATTGAAAGACGGTCGAACTAGTGATGGGAGGCAAACAGGAGCTTGGGCAAGCGGTCCGGTACAGTACCTTGGACTTGCCGAAACTTGGGTCTACTTGGGTGCCTGTACTAGTGATGTGACTTGGGCAAGTAATGAGTCATCACAGACACCCCAAGCACAAGTTGTTGACAAGCATTACTTGGGCAATACACCAATACACTTGGCAAGCTCAAGGAACATTGGAAGATGCAGTTGCCGGCAGTTGCTCTTAGAAGATTTCAGATGCTTGCAGTGTGACTTAGAAGAATTCGTGTTACTTTTATTACGGCTACTACTTCAAAATTAAAGTATCATCATCGAAGCATCTCTCATCCGATTCTCGACCTACGCTTGAATCCATTCTCATCCCTTTCATTACAACAGATTACTTAAACTATAGATACCGGGTCTTGAATAAGTTCTCGGACTAATTTTCAATACCTTCTAGAGAGGTTGCAGAAAGTCAGACGAAAATTCTTTGACCGGTTTTGAAAAGAGTGAAGTGTCCTCTTTTAGCTGACACACGACTTGTTTGTGGAAGTCAACAACAAAATGAGCAACGCAGACAAAAGTAAAGAGATCGCAACTCTTCTCCGCGCCGGACACTCCATCCTCAAAACGATGGAACTCACTGGGAGGTCCAGGAGCACCGTCTTCATGGTCCAGAGTAGAGCTCTATATTAGAAAGAGTACAATCATATCCAACGCCATCTAGTTCATTCTGCTCGCAACTGCTCGCCGTTCCCAAAAGGATGCACGAGTACCCTCTAAGCTGAACAAATTTTCCAAAATATGAGACCAAGATAGAAACTTTTGAGAAACTAAGGGGCTTAGAACCCTTATGAAGGGGTCCAAAATGAACTGTTAGCGTGTTTCAAATGAGTTAAGATTGCATTACTTGTAAAATTTGGTTTAAAACTTTAAAAGACATTAAGAGAATGAAAATCTATCCCCTTGGACATATCGATGCAAGTGGTGATGGCAACAATGTGATTGGAAATGAAATTGCAGGGCTGCTGAATTCTCTTCCCTCTTGTGCTTGGCTGTCATGGCCATTGCTGAGAAAGAGCACAGGGAATTTTCTTCCTCTCTTGACTTCACCCCTGACTGCAATTTAAACTTGCCCACCTACCCATTGATATGCAAGATCACAGGAGTCGCTGGTGGTGGCCAGCAGGGGAGTCCAGTCAAATGCTTGCTAGCTTCAGATGGCTTGCCCAGCTTGCCCACTGGCACTTGTTAAGAAGGGAACTGATAGGATTGCTGGGCCGGGCCAGCTTTCTCTCCTCTCTCTCGCTCTCTCTCTCTCACTCTCGCTCTCCACACTGAGCCCAGTGAACAAACAAGGAGGACTTGACTCAAAATTTCAGGGTTGACAGGTGAAGAAAGGAAAACTCAACATTCTCCTCTCTATCAATATTCTATCTGAAACATTTTTATGGTAGGAGCCCTGATTGCGAACGTTTTCTCTGAAAAGCATTGATCAGAGTGAGGGGTGAGATATTCATTTTTCTCTTGGTCTTTTAGGTTTTAAACTTAATTTTACAAGTAATTCAGCTTTGAATCATTTGAAACACACTAATAGGTCATTTTGGACCCCTTCATTAAGGTTCTAGGCCCTTTACTTTCTCAAAAGTTGTTACCTTGTTCTCATATTTTGGAAAAGTTGTTCAGCTTAGAGGGTACTTTTGCATTGTTTTGGGAACGGCGAGCAGTTGCGAGCCAAATCAACTAGATGGCGTTGGATATGATTGTACTCTTTCTAATATAGAGCTCTAGACGTCCAGAGGTTCATGGCTGAAGGCCAAGCCCTCAAGGACAAGCCTCGTAGCGGAAGACCACTACAATGATGTTGGGTATTATTGCCTCCAATGGAGCCAAAATGGACCCGATCTGGTTCAAGTCAGGGTACAGGCTCACAGCAACCGATTATTTGGCCATCCTCAAGGACAAGGTCCTCCCATAGGCCTTGGAGATAGCCAATGGATCGGCCTTTACATTCCAACAAAAAGGTGCACCAACTCACACCGCAAGAAAAGTCCAACAATGGCTCAAGGACATGGACTTCCAGGACAAGACAATAGGTCAGATGTTTTGTGTATTCCAAGGTGTGCTAGCAAAGTTGACTTCGAGGCAACTTCAAGGCAGTTTCAGCCGTTTTGTTGATAGCATAAGCTTTCTTGAATCAGAAGTACACCAAGCAACTCATGAAAAAGAGAAGTGTACCACTGGTGCCAAGGTGCAACAAGTAGATACGTCAACAATTTTCCAACGCTCATATGTTTAGCATGCACAAACAGGTGCTAGTTCCATTGACTTCAAGTAAACTTCTAGCAAGCTGGGTCGCTATTTGGGCTTAACATCAGGTTGAATTGATGAGAGGTTCTCCGAGAAGCACGCCTAGAGAGGAGCATACCAACGTTGTGGAAGCACTCCCATTTGAATACTTCAACGCTGATCAATCGAACTGCAAGCGAACTTCCTTCCAGTGTTTCCTTAAATTAGCTGCCAAAATTTGCATGCTGCTGTGAGATCAATCAATGTTTTGAGTTGAATGGAGTAATATGAAATAAAGAAGGAGAAATGTGGAAGAGCTGAATCAGCGGGCAATTAGTGTTTCGAGAGGATGAATTTACGATCATAGATGTAGAGGCACTTCTAGGTTGGAACAAGAAGCACTGGAATCATGGAGTGGGAGGCTAACACTGAGAATTAAAAGTTCCAGTAGAATCAAGTCAATTATGCTCTTCTGCAAATGAAACCTTTCTTTTGTCGAGTAGACGACTACGTATTTCAATTTTCAGCTCAATCGAACGTCGGAGTCAAAAGTTATGCTCTCTCAAAGCTCAGTGCAAATCCTACCGAGAATGAATGAACTCACCCTTTTGTGGTAATCGTTTTACTACAAAAGGGCGAGTTCCTTCCTTCTATGCTCTCTTCAGTAAATAAGTTTGAGAAGGCATAACTTTTCACTCCGGCATTCGATTGGGCTGAAATTTGAAATACGTGTTCTTCTCAATGCAAGCCAGGTCTCATTTGCAAAAGAACGCAAATGGTTTGTTTCTACTGGAAATCATAATTCACATTTCTAGCCTCCCACTCCATGATTTCCGTGCTTCTTGGTTGGAATGAGAGACTTACTTTCCAAAATGGCAGCTGTCTCAACAAAACCAGCCAATTGAACTACGAAGTGAACTAACAAGTACACTTTCTAGAGTTGCCATCAAAACATATGCTCACACCATTTACTTGAAGTGGACGATTCATATTGCGTTTGGCACGATTTGTCAAAATTGCACCCAACAAACTATCAGAGTGCCATCAGTTCAAATTGAATTAGTATGTGAAATCACTGAATGCGATTTGGTTGGGTTGCAGAAATCTTCAAAGGAACTGTGCTTATAAAGTTAATGAAAAGTTTACTCTCAAGTAGACTTTGTAGCATACCTTCAAGTAAACTAGCAAGCATTCCAAGACCAATACAACCAAAAAACATATGACCTAAGGTGGCCATCCCAGAGCACTGATTTGAATCCTATGGATTATAGTGTGTGGTGGCGCCTAGAAAGTAAGGCCTGTGCCACTCGCCACCCCAATAAGGAGGCCCTCATGTCCGCCGTCAATGAGGTCTGGGACGACATGTCTGAGGAGTACCTCATCAACGAGTGCAAGGACTTCCGCAAACGCTTGGAGGCCGTCCTCGATGCCAATGGAGGCCATATTTTGGAAAAAAAATTGACGTCTGATACGTCCTTTTTGGCAAAAAAAAATATTAAAAAATAATTAAATCTACCGATTGTAATAATTCAAGCATTCTTAAGAAGTTCGTAGAAAAGTCTGAGAACTTATTCAAGACCCGGTATCTCAGTTCTGACGTGCCAAAAACGCCCTCTACAAAGGAACAACGCCTAACAAAACTCTAAGAACAAATTGATTCATCAGGAAGGTCATAGATTGCGCAACCTTGGTTTCAATGCAAATATCCCGTTTGAAGTTTGTTTTTTCTGAGTCAATCCAAAAACACAGCCTGAGTCATCTAGAGGTCACGGAGAAAGGTAACGTTGCCTTGTTTAGCTAGAACTGAATAATCTAGAGCTTGTGGTCTGTGGTAGGATTTTCAAAGTGCTTTTGAGAGGTCATGTTTTGATTCCTACAGAGGATTGAGTGAAATATTGAATACGTGTCAATGTTTTACCCAACACAAGCAAGGTGTTATTTTAAGACGAACTTAATCATTTATTTGCTCCTAGTTCCTTCTGAAAATAAAAAAAAAATTCCACGAGCCTCCTAGTCCAGAGGAATTCAGTGGCTCTTGGCCCTACATGGACGGAACTAGGGACCCTGGAAGGAACTTTCAACAGGTTAGATTGAAAGGCAAATTCCTAAGCTGAGAAGCCACGGAAAACAACACAATTTAAACTGCATACTAAAGATGATCAAAAACCTGCACTTGAGAACCACGCTTACCAACAATGCAAAGCTCCTGGGAAATGCTTGACCGAAGTGAAGGCGCAGCCTCGAAATCCGGGTCAAAGATCTCATCGGTTTCGAAAACTAAACATGAGGAGCTAGATGAACGGTGAATAACCAGTTTGGGGCAACCCCCGGTTGCAATGCAATGATCTTTGCATTCCATAACGTTGGAGGCGCTCACTTCTTGGTATCGTCTAAAAAGTGCCTTTCCAAACCGCCAATTTGGAGGCAATGGGCCTTGATCTTGGCACAATTCTAAAATTAGAAAAGGTGCCAGCCGTGAGAATAGAGTCACATGGAAAAACAATGGAAAAATAGTTAAGAGCCAGTTTATACAAAAGAATAATATTCATAAAATACAAAATAAAAATACTATCTGAATTCACCTTTCTTGCCTGGATGGATCATACCTCGAAAACCTCTCCAAAATAAATGCACGGGAAAACTCAGTGCTGTTACCTACTAGAAAACAGATGAATTGAACTCACCCTCAAGATCCGAGCCGTGTTTGACGAAAGTAACAAGCACAGTTGTTTGAACATCGTCAGAATCCCCTGGGTAATGGAAAGGTTTCATGGCCAGTTTGCATCTCTCTGAGGGTGGTGCACTTTCTTCAAAAGCCATGGCAAAGCAAGAAGACTGGGAGCAAAATTTCAAACAGTCATAGTTTGATGGATTTGCATGAATTAGTTTGTTCGGGAAGAAAGATTCAATCACAGTGTCATTCATGGAAGCGTTGATCCATTTTAAAAGCTGAGTTATGGGTGATCTTCCATTTTGAAAGTCAACTGGTTGGTCTGCTTGCGCATCTGCAATGAAGAGTGGGAGTTTTGAAAATGATTTGCTCGAGGCAATGTCATGTCTTCGGCACACTCAGGAATACAAAAAATTGCTGACAACGGGTTGCAAGGTAACCTCAAATATATAATCTCAAAATCAAGGCAAATTACCGATCCTTAATTATACCCTCAAGATATCAGCTGTATTTGAAACGCAGCCGCTGGGATGAGGACTCTTTATCTCACTTGATTTTGGTACACTATTAATGAAATCTTAAGTATCTTAACATATCACCCAATATGTTGATACATTGAGTAAAGCGATGTGGTCGGTAAACAACAATGCTCATCAGCAAGAGATGGCGCTGGCCCCTTTCGGCTCTCTCTGGCCCTAAGCAGCAACTTTATAATTTGTTACCATTCCATAATAAGCTAAACTTAACTTGAAGCTGAGAAATTGAAACCTGACCTAACTTAACTTAAACCTAACCAAATCAAACCTTACCTATCCATACTTAATCTTAATATAATGTCAGTAAAAATATTAGTAAAAAAATCACTATTTGAATGTTCTAGCTCTTGAAATCAATGCAGTCTTACTGCCACAAAGTTAAAGCAACTTGCGGGTGATTAATGTGCATTTCAAACAATCTGCCTTTTCAACTCTCTCAAATGTGACAACATGGTATTGAGTAGAGTTCTAGGGAGAGAAACGTCACTCCCAAATCAAGGGGTTTTGTTATGATTCCATTCAGCTGACAACTCACTCCCATGGCATTGCGCCAAATTCAAAACCCCAGGAGATTGATATAAATATTTGTTTTTAAGTATGTTTTAAGTAACAATAAAGAGTTTTTGCCCGTGACCTACTTTACCGAATTCAAACAAATGTTCTGCATTGCGTTCACATCTCAAAAGTTTCTGGAATTTGAAAATGACTTCTCACGCTCAAAAAAAAAAACATCTTGGGAGCACTAGTGTTAAGCGATTGTCAAAGCTAGTGTTACTGATTTGAATCTTAATTTGATTTTTCCGTGTTTTAACCTAAAACTGAAACTGGGATCACAATTTCTAACGCTAGTTTTCAAATTGCTTCAAGGTTCTTTTTAAATCAGTAGGTCTTGACACAAGAGGGAAGAAACGAGTATAGACGATCAAATTCAATCTGATCTTTTTTTCAAACCGTTGCAAAAAATTAAAGCAGGGTTAGATAAATTTTTGAATACTATTTCCGATCAACCCACTATTCAAAGGTTGTACACATCTGCTAACAGTAACTCGTTGGTAAATCAAATTTGGCCATTTTTCAATTTTTAAAATTTTTGTAGTGGTAAAAAAACGCTTTTAAATTTTCACCATTCTTGTAGTGGTAAAAAACCGCTTTTCAATTTTTACCATTCTTGTAGTGGTAAAAAACCGCAAACAACCCAAAAAATTTAACGGAAGAAATGTGCGGTTAAGCAAAAAAAATTCAATCCAATTATAGATAGCTTCCTTTATCTATTTTATGCATCGTAACACTTTAACTTACAACTTACCGTGAGCATAACAAAATGGAGATGGTGCTTCAGAAGTTCCAAAGTTTTTATGGCAAAGACTTTGGCTTTCACACGCCTCTTGATCATCGTTGAAGATCACTGTGTTCCTGTTGACTTTGCCGGCGACACAGTAATCACCATTGGCTGGAAAAGGATTTTAAAAAATATATAGGATCGTGCCCCTTAACACCTCCTTATTTATTCTATGGAGTAAAGTTCTAAAAATGGTAAAAAACGCTATTTATTGACCGCCTTCTCCTTTTATGAGACTTCCTCCAAGCCCAAAGAGGTCAGGTCCAAAATATTATTCAACTACAACTTACTTTATTACCCTACAAATCATTTTATTACCCTACCAATCACTTTATTGCCCTATGAATGAATCATGTCTTTACAAATACATCTCAGACGCACATTTACTTGCACGTCTAAAGCCCCGTTCTCATTGACGGGAAATGATCCACTGAAGAAGTCGTGGTAGGCTTTTATACCATGGCACTGAGTAGCCAACACACCAACTGATGTACTTGAGGTGAACGGAGCTTGCTCCTAATACCGGTATTGAGTAAGCAAAGCATGCTAGTTGGATAGTACGAATGTCCGTGGTTGAACTGATTTTCAGGGTTGAAAAATTGCAACGGAAGTCCCAAAAAGGATAAGTTGGTCAACAAAATACCATATGCACCCACAAATGAAGGGAGTAATGGTCAAGATCCGACATCACTCGTTTCATTTTAATTGACGCCCCTCGGGCTGACGCCCTCGGGTCGCCAATAAAATGAAACTCCCTCCGCCGGATTTTGGCCATTCCTCCCTTCCTTGCAGGTGCATAAATAGTATTTTTGCATGGTATTTTTTCTCTCTTTCTTTCTTCTCTGGTTGAAGGGATTGGGTTTAAATATAGTTTAGTTTTTAGGCAAAGCTAGTTTGCTGCCATTTAAAAACAACACCGGAAGTTAGTGTTAGCAATCACTGATCACATATTTTTGTAAATTGTGAGTGATTATGGTATCACGTTACGGACCAGATGGGGTTGATAGTCCAGGCTTGCCAGTACATAACAGTATTTTCAAGGGCCACATTTCGAAAAACGTTGCATTTTAAGACCAATGGCATTGGCAATAAATGTTTAAGAATATTGCAAAGTACGTACAAAACACAAGAAGAAATTGGAAACGTGCAATTAAGCAAATGATTTCCTTTTATGTTTAGTTGTCACAAGATCATGTCTCTTCTGGCCACTTGTTTATTCCAAGACAGGCGTTCCTGATTCAAAAACTTGGAAAATCCCCTTCAATGTAAATAATAAAATTTTAGATACGAGTAATAAAATTTAACTTCAAGGGTTAGGCAGAATTAGTGAAATAATAGATTCAAGATCATGATTAGGACCCTTGGTGTGAGCCACAATTTCAAATGAACGGTTAAAAACCATAACAGGATACAGGAAAATTGTCATGGAACCCTGGACAAGGTGGAAAAAAGAGGGTGAGGACTCCCACGTTTGTCAAGGCCACTACATTTAAGATTACATGAAATCCGGCTTGATCCATGAACAAGATGGCTAAAGACTAAAATTTGTCCCCATTACTTATGGTTAGATCTTGAAAAGGCCAAGAAGGGTAACAAGGACCACTTTAGATTATAGTTGAAGCAACATGGGATGATAACCAAGAGGAGGAATAGGTGCGTGCAAGTTGTAACATTGATATCAAGACGTTCAGGGCGGTGGTTTGGCTCAGAGGGGTACATGACAAATAATATTCCATTTTGTTATAGTATGTTGTATGCTAACCAACTTCTTAGAACAATCCTTTCCTATTGACCTTGTTGGTAAAGAGTTATTTCACAATATCCATGTTTCACTAATTCTGCCTAACCCTGTACTTTGGAAAATGTTAAGAATTGCCACTCCAACTTCAAGTTATGCAAATTAGAAAGGCATTGTCGCATTTAAAAAGCATAAATTTTCGTTTTTCTCACGTTCACGCTCATCATTCTTCCGAACTTTTTTCCTGCCAAAATAAGGGTGGTGAAATCTGACCAGAAGTTGGAACAGACACAATCAAATTATAAAACAGAAAACTACATCATCCATGCAAATGTGATGTTATGTGAGAAACATTCCTTTGCCGGTGTGTGTCCTTGTATAATTGATTAAAAACTTACTCATTAAATCATGGAATGAGAATAACAACACTTGTGGAGGATGATTGTGGAGGAAGGAAAACATGTGGAGGAATGTGATTGAGTGATGGCTTACACAAATAATTACATTTTCGACTTTGCTTCAAATTTTGGAATTCTTTAAATGTTGCATACACTTCATATTCATTCATATGTGAAGTGAGGCCTTTCTTTATGAATTTTAAGCGTTCGGACGGCGATTCTGATCGATTCCATTTCCATTTTTGTGATTGCTTGTCCAGCTCAAATAGTTTTCCGCCAATTAAGGATTTGAACAATGGCTTTTCATTGTACGTATTGGACCCAAGGTGTATTTTGAAAGTAAAGTAATTCTGGCTTGAGTCATCCTTGACGTAGCCAAGGATCTCTGAAAAAGTCCTCGATCCCTGATGGAGTTTTGTTATGGCTGGTCTTGGTCACATGAAATTAGTTGAATTGCAAATATGTACAATCGTTGTTGGAACCCTGACTTTGATTTCCATATACCGGCTTGCATCAGGGCCGAGGGCAGCAATATCCTAGCTGAGCATCAATCAAGCTGATCATCACTTGAAATTAAGGACTTCCGTATCCGACTGGTTTTACGGCAAGTCGCATGCGCCATCGTACAGGGTCGGAGGTCTAAGTTTAGATTTTGGCATTTTTAGTACAAAACCAGCGTCTGTTTCAGTTCTAATGGATGAGTGTAATCTAAAGAATTCAGCTTTGGATTCTGGGGCCAAAATGACTAGGTATGGGTCAGAACTAGGTTCTGACATTTCACAGTTTTAGTTTGTTACGTGAGGAACAAATTCTTATTTGAATTGATTGTCAAAATGAAGAAAACGAGTTTGGCTCACGAATTTTGATTACATTTTATGGAGGGTGAGTCTCGACTCCGATGCATCCCTAGCCATTTTGGCCCCAGAATCCCCAGCTGAATTCGTTTGATTACACTCATCCATTGAGGCTCATAGATTTGTTTTCTTGGTACATCCTCAAAAGTGAGACAAGCTGGGATACCAAAAAGTCCATTCCCACCCAAAATTTTGCCTTGCTCTCCTTGAGGGACAAATGCAAGGTGCCAACTGTCCCAATTACTTTATCGATGTCGTGATCTCATCCATGCCCAAGGGCTTCAACAGGACTATGTATAACACAGCTTCTATTCCTTAATACATTAGGATTCTTTGACTGCAAAATTTGAAAACATTGAAAACATCTATCACAAACTACAAAACTTATGATGGTCCTAAGGGGTCTACGTACACTTGGGCCGCCGACCCTGTACTCGCTAGGCTTCTGGTAAGTTATTTTTCATATCATCTACTACACCCACTGTCTCCACACTAATTAGCCATGTTCAAAAAATAGTACACGAGTTCATAATAAAAACGATTGCGAATGTAAGTAATAGATTTTAAAAGCAATAATCATGCAGGTCTGTCCCACGTAAATCATACTCACCAATTTCTTTCCGCGTCAAGGAATATTCTAGGGCTTTTATATTACCGGATGCAAGGTAACTTTCGATAAATTTCATTAAGTAACAGTATCCCTCAGACAAGACGACACCCATACAAAGGGGATGCTTGGCACATAGGGACCAGCAAGCATTTACATCTCCACTTATGCTGAGGATATCATCTAAAATGTTGATTGAAAAGAATTTTGCATTTAATTTCAACGCTAGCGTTTTTATCTACATTTTAAAGGTAGCTTAGCCGGTCCAAGTCATTTACCTGTGCCAAAATACGCGTCGTTTTTTAGTGAGTAATCATACCATCTGGTGTGATAAACGCCTATCTTGTTATTAGCTGGCTCTGAAAAAACAGTAAAGTTGGTACAATCTTTTGGAGGAGAGTAAAGAAAGAACTTTTCCATGAGGAACTGATTTTTCAATGGGAATCCGTATAATAAGAAAAAAATAACTTACTTGATACACAAATCGGAGACGATATGTTGGGAGTGGAGTCATCCACATACCAAAATGTGCAGGCTTTTTCTTGATATAAAAAGAAAAATTCTGTGCACGAGGTGTTGGTTTCACAAATTTCCTTGCATTCGGATACGTGATCAAAACCTTCTTGGGTGAGGGATGTGCCCTTTTTATTCTCAATGGCGAAAACAAAATTTTCCGGAGGTGGTCCCATGTCTTTGCACACTTCTGAAGTCAAAATTTGAATTAAAAAAAACGTAATATATGCCTTTCTCAAAGAAAGCTTTTAGTTACCATCACTTCTATTGTGAGATAAACCACATATCAAATAAGACTATATAAGGTATGGTCTGAAGTAAAAGTTTCGTGCATTATCAAAACCATAAGTAAGTTTTATAAGTTTGTAAATCACTCCACCTTGTTGGTCAACAATTATTATGTGCAGAGAAGTAACCTGATTTTTATAGATTTTTTAAGGAAACGTAAACCAGACTTGAATAACTAAAACTAAATTCGTGTGACTCTAAGAATCGATTCCAGAACAAAAATAAATGCTCACCCTCGACAGTCCTCGACAGACCCAGACCTCGTGGGTTCGTGGGCTCGCATCTCGTCTCAAAGTACATGGTGTAGTGCTTGTCACTCTCTCCAAACACAATTCCAGAGTCTTCAAAATTCAGCTCTTTAGGTTCGACCATGAAGTAGGCAGTGTCACTAGTTTGCTCATGGACCACCAAATAACAATTGATGCTCTGACAATGTTTGAGTGCACTTTCCGGGAAAGTTCCATTCATTACAAGGGATTCGGAAAATGTTTGATTGAGGTAAGCTTCGGGGATTGTAATATTCCTGGATTCGTAGATGATGGGAAGGTGGAAGGTGCAATCTGAAAAACGCACGAAAAAGGTCAGCTATTATACACTCTTAATCTAAAAAATGGTCTTACCCTCTCCCTTGTGGATAATTCTCTCCTCTGAAAGGCAGGAAAGGAAAACAAGTCAAAATACAAGTTTGAGCGAGACTTTGATTACTCCCAAGAGGGTCACAAAAAGTGAAATGAGGGAATTAGATTAATATAGATTTGAGATTTACCTCGCTTCAAATAACACAGACCACTGCCCTTCGGAATGGATTTGTAGCAATGACTTGAACTAGATTGAGAGAGGCACTCATCTTCGGAGAAGGTCTGACTGATCAACGTATCGGAGAGAATACCATTTTCGCATGCAGAAGCAAATAACAGATTTTGGAGGGAAACCAGGCAAATAATCTAGATAAGAGTAACATAAAGGAATAATCAAATCAAAGAGGCTATTTTTATTAATGTTCAATGTCATGTCAAATTGAACCGTCTACCACTGGAACTGAAACAATCTAAGTCACTAAACGGTTTTAAAAGAGGGGTCCACACCGTTTTCGAAGCCGGGTTTAGAGGGCCGGTTTGATTTGATCCGATCACATTCTCCCCATACACCTGTACTGTGTTCAGAGAATAAAGTTACTGTTCTATACTATATACTTTTAAAAATCCCCTGTCTCTCAAATAGCTGATGACATTGTTTTGAAGGATTCTATAAATCTGGACATTAATGATTCCATATTTCAAATGGATAGAGCAAGTATTAAGAAGTTTTTACTAAAAACTATTTTTTGACGTTTTGCAACTTATTTTTAACTTGTTTTCTCATTTTCTAGAAATCTAAAGCAGACAGGCCAAAAATGACCCTTTTTTTTGGCCAGATCTGATCCCAAGTTTCTCAAACGATAAAAAAATGAAATTTTGGAATAAGAAATGGAAACTTACTTTCAAGGCTATATGACATTATGTTGGAAAATTCAAAGACCTTTTCGGAAGACGGTTTCGTGCTATACTTCAATATTGCAATACTCATCTGCAGAGGGCGTAAAATAAGTTGAATACAACGGCAAAAACTGTTTTGAACTGAGGAAAATAGGCAAAAAGTGATTTTCTGGCCACCAATGGCCAAAAAAGTGATTTTTCTGGCCACCAATGGGCAAAAAAGGGATTTTCTGGCCACCAATGGGCAAAAAAGGGATTTTCTGGCCACCAATGGGCAAAAAAGGGATTTTCTGGCCACCAATGGCCAAAAAAGGGATTTTCTGGCCACCAATGGCCAAAGGAGTGATTTTCTGGCCTTCAATGGCCAAAAAAGTTATGGCCAAAACTTTTTTTGTGATGGTCATGAATCACTTACAATTAATGAAATGTTCTAAAAGGTTTTCAGCATGGATTGATTACTAAAAAAATCCATAGAAAATCAAACCTAAAAGACATATTTTTGAACATCTTTGTTTCTTATCCAGACTTATGTGGGTATTTATTTGGAAATTTCAGGAAAAATATTGAACAAATGTTAGATTTTGTACGAGGTTGATACTTCTCATAGAACCATGTTCAACTTGGATAAAATGTAATGTACTTAAAATCTTAAGGAATTTCTGAAAAATTGTGTTGAGAATGTACTGGTATCAACATGACCACTTCTTGATCCAAAAGCCATTATACAAAAATCTGTATTTCAAGTGCGTTTTAAGTTATAATATTAATTTTTTTGACTTGTGTACAAACGTCAAGCTCGCAAAAGGAAGAATTTAATACTTTTGATGAGATCGAATTTCCATATTATTCCTTGGAAATTTTGTTTTCATACACCAGAAGCATTTTATCGCTTTTTGGTGTCAAAATGGACCAATTAAACTTAAATAAATAAACAGCAAATCATAAAATTTCTAATAACTTTCAATTCCTCAAATATTTAACTAAGCTCTAGAAATGTATTGACTTAGTCCAATAAAGTTAACAGATTTTTAGGTGTATAACTGACCAAGTCAAACCTCTCTTGGGAAAACTTAGAATATCGCAGTTGGTCCTCTTGGTTTTCTAGGTCGGAAACATATCTCATTGTGTATGGTAACTTCTATGCAAACTTGATATGATTTCTTCAATGCCAGATTTTTTTCAGTTTTCAGTTTTTTTTCAATTATTTCAACTTTGTCATTTGACAAACTTTTCCTACCTTACCCTTTGGAGGCAAAAGATCTAAATCACTAGTGGTTTGATTAAGGGGATAACTCTTGCAAATCTTACCGTTGTAACATGATGAAGGAGCTTCATTTTGAAGTGGGCCCAGTCACGTCCCAATACCAACTGATGGTTTTGTGAACAACCGCCTCTCATATTTATACTCATTTTACAATCTCTCCGGCTCAAAATGGAAAGATGAACTGATCAAATCGATCAAATCTTAGCGCAGGGACCAGAACGGGTTGAGCTGACCTATTTTTGATTGGAATTGATTGTTGTCTGGCAAATTGTCATATTTACATCAATGGGGTTTTCTTCTCGTATTTTTTCGATTTCGTTCAAAATTAAACATTGCATTTAAAATATGTCAGCCATTCTAGATTAACATTAGAAGCACCGAAAAATTGTACCACCTACAAAGTCGTTGGACCTGGAGAATCCTCCATAATATTGTCATAAGAATTATAAAAGTGTTAAAAATAGGCCCCAAAAAAGCTTTTTTCCATCTATAAATTTATGGGCAAAAAAACGTTATTCCTTTTTCTCTATATTTCGCGTAATAAGTCAAATTTAGGCATTATGTTGATAGGCTTTTTTCTTGATTTTTAGGTTAAGTTTTTTGGACTCTGTCCTTTAACCTGGAAAAAAATATTGCCGACCTTATATAGGCCATATTAGAACTGAAAAAATATATTTTGGTCTGAAAATGTGGAAAAAAATCTTTTTCCCTACAATTAACCCAGATCAAGGGTTTGTTGTGCGTTGAGGTTCAGAGAATTATCACGAGATGGTGCTGATCCACGCGTCAACTTGGAAAAATCAGAGCGAGTCATATACATAACTTTTGAAGTCACTCATGTTTGAAATCAAGATGATATGATCTTAAAAGTTAGTGTATCGTGTAGAGGGAATCATCCCCTCCCAAATCCACATATTTTGGGCTGATGTAGTTGATTTGAACTCAAATTATGGGACTCGGAAGATTCTCGTTGCCCGTCTAGGTTGAGAGATGTGAGTTTATCCTGACAATGGTTTTGGTTGCGCAACGGGGCTTAAACAACAAAACAAACGATCAGGAATACGGGATTTAAAAATACGACATTTTTCATAGCATGTAACTCATGAGGGTAGTTTGTGAAATGCGAAAACCCTTGTTCTTCCAATCTTGGTTTTCGCATTCCACAGACCACCTTTGCGACTTGAATGCTTTGAAAACTGCCGGATTTTATAATCCCTGATAATATAATCTGATAATCTATATAATAATAATAATGATAATTTCTTCGAAACCACCTCATACCAGTTATCATGAGGGCTGCTCAATTCATGAAAATCTTTTCTAGGTAATTTTGATTGATTCATCAAATCTTTAAAGTTAGTGATGGTTGATATGCTTTTGCAAATTCCTCCCTTTCACAACAGAACATCATTTTATAGAATGTTCTGAAAGATGCAAATCTATTTTTGTCCGACTGTTCCTCAACTGTTCATACTCTTTTGTATTTTCTTGTTTCACTTTTGGCATATTTGTTGCACTTTTTGATGCATTTAGTGCGTTTTATTTGCATTTTTCGTGCCTACCTAATTATCAAACATGTGTTGTTGCTGAGAAATCCGATGGTTTCAACCAGTCAATCAACTCTTCATTTTCCTCATGAGAGTCCCTTGTCAGTTCAATTCAGTTTGAGTTCCAATTGAAAAATTTCGACCGTTGCTTTTTCTTACTTCAGCCTCACATAACCTGAATATAGATCTTCTAACTCTGAATGCGCCAAAAAATGCTCTCATTCAAGAAGAGACTAACAAGATTCCTCAAAACCACTGTTTAAACACAAAACACAAAGTGGGTTGTCTTTTTTGTCACACAAAAATGTTCCTTTAAGCCAATGAAAAACCAACTTGTGTAAAGGAAGTTTCATTATCATCCTTATTTGATTGTCAAAGTTAACCCAGAAAATTTTGCTTGTGGCATCTTTAATGTGTCGTTGCAGTCTGCTGTCTGTCTAACCAACTAGAATCAAATAATCTAGAGCAAGAAGCCCTGAATTTTCTAAAGTGGGAGGCTAACGATGAAAATTAACATTTCCACTAGGATTAATTCGATTGTGTTCCTCTGTATCTGAGATCTTGCTTAGGTTAACCAGAATACGAATCAATTTTTACCAGTATTAGAGACCGGATTTGAAATTGATGTTTTTTGATTCAAAACTTTTTTTGAAATGCAAAATATTGACCAAAAAGTTGAAAATCAAATCAAAAAGAGCAAAACAAATTGAAAAAAGTATATTGAATTCTTCCCAACTTGGGACCATTCCCAATGCATATTTTTCAAGAAACTGCCATTAGATTTCTGTTTTGTTGGATTTCCACACTCTTGAATGCTCTCAAGGCCATTCCAGTTCAAAAGATTGCATTCAAATTAACAAGACGTACGTAAATGGACACCTTGAAAATATTTTTGAGCAGGGTTGCCAGGTGGCCGAATCCTCGGCCATTTTTGTTTGCCAAAAGTGGCAATATTTGAAATCTGGTGACCAAGAATAAAATATTTTCCCGGCCATATCCAAAAGTGGCCGAAAATAGCAAAAAATTCGATTTTTTGTTTCATTATCAATTTTGTGAAATGGAGCCTGCATTGATCTGAAATCTTACTACATTTGAACGTGCCGTGTTACACCTCCCAGACCATAGACATATAATAGGTATACATGAACTTGAAATAATCAGATTTTGTCCAAAAAAAATGTTTGATGTGACTTACAACTAATGTTAAACCCTCTTTTGGAAGAAACTTTTGGTTTTATTTTGTTCCTCAAACTGCCGAACAATGGACCAGTCAAGAGGAAATATCCTAGCACCTGATAAATAAATTCTGATCTGAAACATACCTCAATGTGTTTGCAAATTTCTATACCAAGTGGAAACAGATTTTAAGGTGAAGTACCACGGAATGTCTTGAGGAGGCTGGGCCAAAAATTTGATTAGGGGAATAGGACATGTGTAAGGTTGCTTCAAGTGAGCGTTTTAAATCATTCCGCGGGCGGCAAAACGGGGCCGTTGGCTGTGCTGTGCTGCTCAGCCCATTTTGGCGAATCCAAGTTTTTCCCATTTTAACGTGCATTTGATGATTCTAGGTCCCTGGAAACGATCTAAATTTTACGTTTTGATCCCTCTGCTTT